>CM029501.1:38871919-39304419 GCA_017140595.1 Eucalyptus curtisii
TGCGCAAGGGTCACTACTGTCACCTAAGGCGAACAAGTAACATCATCCTTTAATGACAAGTCTGCTTATAACTAACAGGGTCAAATTTTCGCTAAATCTCAAGCATGGTCCAATGGTTCATCTTAACCCCCACAGAAGAACCCGGTTCTCTTTGGAGCTCATGAAAGTGAAACACAGTTTTCGCAGTTACTACATTCTAATCATTTGTTTTTTCCTTTTCCTAATTCAACACCAAAAGGGGAAAAAATAAAAAGCATAGGCACGGGAGCAGCATGTACATCAAATGAAGGTTGCCTGAGGTATCTGTATCGGGTAATGTACTCAGAAGAAAAGCTCAAGGAGGAGTGCTGCTAACTTTTTGCCCACAGGGTGATTACTCAGTCAAAACATGTTAAAACATAATAGACAACTTGAAAAGGACACTAATGCTTATATAAAAACATCGATAAACTTGATCAAAACCATGAACTTTGAGAAATAAAAGATACTGTAATCTGAATATACCACTTGAGACATATTGGACTATCTTTAATGTTGAGGAAGCTTTTTTTCACGTGATCATTTTCTTGTCGCTTTAATTCATGTACTGAAGTTGACAATACAAATTTATACTTGCAAGTGAATAGATATACCTGGGAACCTCAGGCCTGTTCACCATATGGGTTGTAATGCCATGAATATAAGCATTCGGAACAGAACGTCCTGGATTTACAAGTGTCTGGAAAGTGCTATTCTTGCCCCTGAAAGATCTTGCAACGCAATCTCAATGATTCTTTCACTCTCTCTACTAAATCCTGTAGTCTCCAGATCAAAGACAATTAGGGTCACGAGGCTGGCTAACTCTTTGTTCTCAGCAATGTTTTGTTGAATATCAGAATACTCAATTTTGCGGAACTCGGTTATTCCTGTTTTTTCTATGTTCAGTGTTGTGCTTGCAGAGATTATAGCATCTGAAACTCCATCCCTAACGTCACTGTGTCTATTGCCTTGGGTCTTGTTCCTTCCCCCTGTTCTTGTAGAAACTGGTCTCCTTATCCATTTCCTGCTGTATCCTCCTTCAAGCCCAGAAGTCTTTGAACTGAACAATGTAAAGTGAGAACCGTTCTTGTCAGGTCTACCAAGAGTGTGGAAGCTTTGACGCCAGAAACCAGCCAATCTCGGTATTCCAGCTCTTGAAAATTGTAAGATTGAGAAGCACATGGTGAGAGTTCGCATCTGAGATTGAAGGACAAAGGATTTGGAACCAAACAGGAGGAGAATACGATGTCACTCCATTGCTCCAGCTATTACCTAAAATTCAAAGTAAGAATCTCAGAAATATTGAACTTGCAAGACAAGCATGTGACATTCAAGCCCACTGCAAAGCAGCGTGATGAAGAGACATCTGCAAGCACACAAGATACAGCAAATAGAATGCAGGCGACCCACATATTTATCTATTAGCATACCAAATAAGACAAGGTTTTTCTCAATCGTTTTGAGCCAGCCATGTTATTTTTTTCTTCCCAGTTGCTACAACCCAAGGGACAGAAACAGTTGTAAATTCAAATTCATTACAAGCAACGCCTAAAACCGAGTTAGAGAGGGGCGGAAAAGGCTCAGTTCCAGTGGCATATTCCTATTCCGTCACAGTATTTCGCTGCCTACTTCACAAACAAAAATTTGAATCCAAAGCAAAATGAATTCTTTAATATCTGGATGCAAAGTTCAAGCAGCAAAACTAGAACGAAACCAGATAAATTGGATCAGCCAAGAACACTTTAGCAGGAGACATTTCATAACTCACATAGAGTATCCCCGCATTCAAAGATAAGAATCAGTATAAAGCACCCAGATTCCGTCAGCTAACGTGCAAACGGAGGAGACCCACTTAAATCGGGGCGGACTAAAGCTCAAAGCCGGAAGCTTTAGCGATAGGACAACACATTTCTATCGGATCAAATGTCGGGTCACGCTGGATTCAGGCAAAACGGATGCTCAGCAATTTCAAACTCACATCACTCCAACAAACTCCCATGCTGTCCATTACCCGGTTGCCGATTCAAAGAGTTCTCACTCTCTATCAGCTCTACCAAATGGAATTCAGAGACTGGTGCTAGCGCGCAAACAAAGGAGACCCACTTAAATCAGGGTGGACTAAAGCTCAAAGCCGGAAACTTTAGCGACAGGACAACACATTCCTGTCGGATCAAATGTCGGGTCACGCTGGATTCAGGCGAAATGAATAGCCAGCAAGTTCAAACTCACATCACTTCAACAAACTCCCGTGCTGTCCATTACCCGGTTGCCGATTCAAAGAGTTCTCGCTCTCTATCAGCTCTACCAAACGGACTCAGATGCCGGTTGGCTAGCACGAAAGGAAGAGAACAAACCCAGAAAAGAGAAAGGAACACAGAGAGAGAGAAAGAGAGAGAGAGAGAGAGAGAGAGAGAGGGATGCCTGGATGCCCGGTTGTGTGATGATTCGACGCCAGGAGAAACGGAACCGCGCGTTTGAAGTAGGAAAAGGTTGCGAATTGGATTACTTATACTAGTGGGGAAGGAACCTCCTCGGGAAGAGAGGGAAACGTGCACGGGGAAATGGAAATGTGGAGTGAGAAATAATCTCGGAGGAGAGAGAGAGAGAGAGAGAGGAGAATGGAGCGATGGGGAAAGGAAGGAAGCAAGCACGAGGCACCCCCGCTGCTTGCGGATCGAGAGAGCCTGGCTGAGACCCGATCCATGCCTCTCGGGTCCACCCTCAAAACCCGGGTGACATTGTCAAATGAATTTGCCTTTGCTTCAACTTTCGCACACTGTACAATGTTGCACATAAACTTTTAACTTATTCAATGAAATATTATTGAACTTTGGTTAACCGATTATATAAAATATTTAATATTTTTCTTTCATTAATTCAAGTTTAGATGTATTATTATACATTGAACATGATCAAAGTTAAAGATTGAATAATTTGAAAATTAAAGGACGACATTCATATAGGGTTAAAATTTATGACCACGAACAAATTTAAAGCTCATAAATCACATTATACATTGAACCAAAATTCATAGACCATTTGTGTTGTTTTTCCTTTGTTTTCATAGCTTATTACAATTAAAGCTTCACAATATATAATTTTTTATACATTAATTCACATATAATTTTATAGATTAGCAAATGAGATAGTGCTTTAAAATAAAAATTCTTAATAAAAGAACTTAACAGAGAGACTTTGGGCAACAAACTAAGAGTCTCACTTATTATAAATATTCCAATTACATCATAATTACTTCGCACCTCTATCTACTAAAATCTAAGATTAGGGAGCCTGTTATTGCGGTCCCATAAAAAGTTGATAGTTAGAGAGTCTCTTCACATAAACAAGGCCCAACCAAGCTATACGCACACTCAACTAGGGTATATGCACACGATGTGAATGGAATAAGTCTTACCGCGCTAAAATAGTTTTCTCCCTTTTTTTTCCGTGATGCGCAGAAGTTAGCACGAGAAATCACAGAGTTTGATAACAATTTCTTAAGCTTATCTTCCTTTTTCTTCTTTTCGTTTTCCCTATGGAAGAAACTTGCACGCACCTTCTGCCTTCTAAATCTTGAAACGAGAAAGAAACTCTCCAGAGTTGCCCAATCACTTAAAACTAGTTTCCAACTCAAAAAGTCGAAATTCAAACTAGAGGAGGACATCGTGATGTTCTCTTTCTGTATTAACGTGCAGAGACAACCTACCTATAAGCCTTTCAAAATGCAAAATAAGACCAACAAATCCGGGTTTTAGGTACAAACCCGCCTCAAACTCAAGTCTCTCTCTCTCTCTCTCTCTCTCTCTCTCTCTCTCTCTCTCTCGGGTTCTTTGAGACCGAGGACTGTCAACTCAATTCCAGGTTAGCATTGCCTGCACAAAAGCGGAGCCACGTGGCTGTTTCTTACTTTTTAATGTAAAAAATGTCTCCTGCGTATATGCGTTCGCTGTTTGCTGAAGTAAGGCATCAAAACACTCAAACCTCAAAAGCACTTAATGCCCTGCAAGTTAACCCCCATTTAAGGTTTTGAGTCAAACACAAGGTTGTCGTTCACAACGAAATCATTTCCTGTAAGTTCACGCTTCCACATGCTGTTTCAGCTTGAAAACAGTTAAAATATGGTTTCATCAGTATAATGACTTCAAATTTGCAGTCCAAATAAATAATGCCAATCTTTCAACTAAATACGCATACCGCATGTAGTCAGGTGTCTGGCACATCAATTAAAATTGTCCAGAGAAGCAAAAGCCAAAGGAATCATTTATTCACATCTTTTGCATATAACATAAGAGTTGACATTTCAACAAATAGAAGGCAATTGCTGCTACGCTCTGTCACGACGACAGGAAAATCCGCAAGAACAGGGAGAAAATGGAAAATAACTATAATAGTGGCCCTTAACAACTGTAAAGAAATAAAATACTGCTCAAGATTTCAGCGGAGCAATATAACAATATACCATTGTGAAGACAACAAGACTACAATAGCCCGACGGTAATTATTTTAAAACTGCAAGATTCTTAACAGGAGCACAACTGACAGCGACGACCTCTTGCAACAAAAACTTCGACCAAGAGCGCTCTTTAGCTGCAGCATCATCAATCCACATATAACCACACTGAATTGCTCTCTTCACAAAGCTTAATCCAGACCCAAGCCATTCCAAGCATGACTCCAAAATCTCATAAAAACTGGACACAACAGGGCGACAATATGAGCGACACCTGACCTCAATGCAGATTCCATCCCTCCGCAGTTTGACGACTTTATATAATTCAGTAACAGCTTTCCCTGCAGGAGTAAAATCACAAGGACAAACAATATCAAACTTAGTAGGACGAGCTAAATGAACCCAAAAACAAAAACCCCATGGGTCTGCACCGAAAGCATAACATTGCTCATACAACCCAACCTTAGCCAAACTTGAAACCACCGGACGGAACAGGAGGCAGCTCATTTCCTCCAAACGGTACACCAGGGTGGGCAGAATCCTCGGGAGGCATCGCCATCTTCTTCTTCCAACCAATATGTTTCAAGAAGCTTAACCGCTTTCTCATATATCTCATTGTTGTCATGACTCTGCAAGTTCTCAATCTTCTCTAAGCCCTCGGCATCGTCAATCATTTGAGCGTAAAGATTCACATCTGTACCTCCTAGGTTTTTCTCAGCTTCCCCAACCTTCAAAATGTTCTCAAGACCTTCTAAACAGACGGTCACAATTCTTGGATCAGGACAGATGAGAAGATCACACAGAGGCTTGATACACCCTTGACTAACAAGGAACCTGCAGCAACAAAGTGAAATCAAAATCTAAGATATAGCACCACTCAAATACAAAAAGACTTCTGACCAAAAAAAGTAAAATACAAAAAGAAACACTTATACAAAGATAACTCATACTTTATCTGTTCATGAGAACCTCCGGATGTAGCATTGGAGATTGCCCATGCAGCTTCCTTTTTGATGTCGAATTCAGCATTTTGAAGTAAATGAACGAGTGGAGATATTATATTAGCCTCTACGACAGCCTGTAGAGTATCATACAAACAAATGGTCATGCATGATGAAGATGTTGACAAACCACTACGCTCTATATAAAACTTCAGCTTGCATTCAATCAAGGAAAACAACAAAAAAGAAAACAAAAGAAGCATTAAGAAATATTTTACCTGAATCTGCTCCTTGTTTCCAGCAGTGATGTTTGAGATGGTCCAACATGCTTCCTTCTTGATGCTTTTCTTGTAATTTCCAGTCAACAGGTTAAGAAGGCATGGTAGTGCTTGGTGGTTGATGATGCACTATATCAAAGGAAAAAAATTACGACAAACTGAGTGTGTTCCCAAACATACTTTCTTATAAGGATGTTGCAACAACATAACCCTTTCGAATACCTGAGTTTGTAAATCATCCCCAGTTACGATATTCCCAACAGTGCGAAGGGCAGGAATCAGCACTGACGGAGATGGATGGCTGACAAAATCAATCTCACATTAACCATCACGTATAAAAGGGAAAAAGGATCCAAACCCAAACAATGAAGAGACAACAATCCAATCAACAAAACAGTGTAGAAAAAAAAGAACTCACAGAAGCAGTTCAACAAGCCTGGGACAAACGCCAGCTTCAATTACAGCTTGAATTTTGTCATTTGTTCCATCAGAAAGATAGGATAGTGCCCAACATGCATCAGTCAAGACCTCTTCATCATTTGAATGGATAAGACGTTCAAGAGCTGGAAGTGCGGGCCTAACCTGTCAGTGAACAGATAAATATTGGATGTCAAATCAAAAACTGTCATTGCCAACATATAGTTTTAGGTGAAAAACTGTACATGTACTTTAATCAGCAGAGAGGTTGACCATATCCATATCAATTCATCAACTCATTTAATTAAGTCTTTGAACAAGAGGCAACAGGCATAAAACAACCAACCTGATCAAAAGGAGGTTGTGGCTTTCCCCTACAAAAGTTCGAGAGAGTCCAGGTAGCATTTCTCAGCATTGACAGTTTAGCATGCTCATTCAACTGTGCCAATAAAGGAAGCAAAGCTCCATTTGCAAGAACCAGATCACGGCATTTAGGAGAATCACCAGCAACATTTCCCAGTGCCCACACAGCCTGTTCCAAAAATAAGGTGAGCAGAGTCAATTGATTATTTGATCACACACTTAACAAAACAGTCCAAGTTTCAACTAAACAAGAACAGAGGTAAAAGAAAGTATGGAATCATCCACACTATACCTGTTCGCGAACATCATCACTAGGAGAAGCAAGAAGTTTAACAAATATAGGGACGGCTCCATGATCAACCACAACTTTAGTGTTCTCAGATGTCCCAGAAGCAATGTTAGTAAGAGCCCACGCTGCTTCGAACTGGAATTGGTCAAGCGATTGAAAAGTTAGCACCAAAGTTGAAAGAATGTTCACAAGAGTTGATTAACAATTCACAAGAGTTGATTAACAATGGCATCTCTTAATACCTGGAGTTGAGGAAAATCCTCCCTCATTAGAAACTCAACAAACCGTGGAACAACTCCAGATTGTATAACTTCTTCAATTGGAGGACTGCGTTCTGATGAAGTGGAGTAAAATATTATAATTTGCATATAAAAAGCAAACTACACTTTGTATAAAATGTTAGTTCTTATTGTGTAAGCCTCTCAACTACACAACAAAAGCAACTGCAGGACATGCACTATAAAATGTTAAAAACTCACCAATAGAGAGTAATTTTCTAAATTGAGTAGTGGCCTCCAGTTGCAAGTTATTATCATCACTATATACACCACCAATCATGGAAGGCAAATGTTCCAGCTGATGTTATATATTAACAACAAAAAACTGTCAGGATAACAACTCCATGAACACGAGTATGATTACCATTAAAACATGCAAAAAGCATGAAAACAGTTTCACCATAGCATCTTCTCTTAATTCATTAAAAAACATAAAATTGATGGGAATTAGCAATATCTACCATGCTAGAACAATTCCTCAAACTACCTAGATAAGTATAATTTTTCTTTTTAAAATATAAAATTCCTACAGGTCGACCTGGTTGCCAGCAATGGCATAATTAGATAGACAGACAGAAGTAACTATGTGAGCAGTTACCCACATCCAATTCCTTCTACTTTCTGATTCTAACAGAAGCAATCCAAGTTCCAATATAAACAATGCTAAAAATGAAGTCTTAAAAGAATCAAAATAAGGAAGCTCTCCCTGGAGATGCAACCTAGAAGACAGCCAAACACTACAAAGACTATATGTTCCTTTTAGCATTAAAAAAATAAAAAAGAGTCAGAACATATCTTTTGATAGTCAAAGTCAAACTGATGAATGAATTCCAAGTGAAGCTGCTCTTCCAGTCATATCTAGTTCCATCCCAAAGAAAGAAAATCCAAAAGCTAGCAAAGATCACAGGTATAATTTCTCATATTCAACACATTCTTTTCCACTTTAGCTCTATAAACAACCAATCCTCATAACTGTCTCATGAGCTAACTACTCCAAACTAAATCGGGAGAGAAAAAGAAGACCAAGCAGATAACTACAACAAGATTACAGGACGTCTCTCTAACGTGGCAAGGGAAAAGGTCATCTCCACATATCCCAGTTTACTAAAGATGATGGATGTCAATAAACCAAACTCAAAACGCAATAAAGTAGCTCACTTTTCAAGCCGTTTGTGTTCCTTACGTCCAATAGCTTAAGCCCATTATGCAGTTAGTCACATTTTCAATGAGCTCAACACACAACTATGATGGTTCTTCGCTAACGCTTCAATCTATCAAGAATCGTGACCCAACTAGAATACACGAATAACATGCACAAGGTGATCAATGTCGTTATAATTCTGCGAATCTAATATGAAGATAAACCCAATTTCCATCCGAACCAAACAAAAACTCCTTCCAGATGAAGGGCTTAATCACGAACAATCAAGCTCAATTAGAGGTCTCCAATTTACATCCGAACGAGCCAAAAACCAACCTCCACACCAAACAACAAACGAAGCCCTACGCAACCAGTCCCTATCCCGACACCGTCAGAATCATCACCCGATCAATCGGACAGAACCGCTCGATCAACCGGTCGCGAAATGAAGCAAAGAGCAAAACCGATTGCCAATCCACACGAAACCCTAACCATCACATCCAAAGGACGACGACGAGGGATTCTCTCACCTTCTTCTCGACGGCGGAAGAGTGGAGCGACGGCGCGGCCTGCTGCTGGGCCTGGAGGCCCTCCCGCCTCTTCTTCTGCAGGCTCTCCTCGCGCCGGTTCTTGCGAATCTCCACCATGTTGTCCTCCCTCCGCCGCCGCCCCTCCTCCGCGTCGACCGCCACCTTGTAGCGGTTCCGGCGGACCTCCGTCCTCGCGCTCGGCCGGAGCGACATCGTCGGGGGCGGAAGCCGAAGCGGTGGAGCAAGGCAAAACCCTAGAGAGAGAAAGCGAGAGGGTTTTAGAGAGGGTTGCGATCGATCGGATAGCGGGGAAGAGCTAGAGAGAAAAGTGAGTGAAGAGGAAAGGCTCGAATAGAGGATCTTCTTTATAGAGGACGCCCCAGGGAAACGAGATTGGGCCCGGATCGTGGCGGAACTACGGAAATGCCATTGATTTTTGAATTTGAAACTATGGGGAAAAGGCTTTTTTTTCTTTTCTTTTTTCAAAAGGTCATAATATAATATTACCATTGATTTTTCGGTCCACTGTTGAACAAATAATGTTTTTTATTCGAACCCCTATATTACGTCCTTCATTAATGACTTCTCGAAATGAATTCAAGTACTAATTTCTAAGGAAAATTTCGAAATAAGGCAAGAAAAATCATTTCAGCTAAATTGGTAATAACGTAATAAGGGATTAGGAAATTGCGTCTTAACAAGGTAATGTATACAAAACCCTTAACTATATAGATTTGTGAGATCATTTTAAAAGGATTAAAGAAAAATATATCGCTGGGCAACATAAATTCTACATGTCAAATACAATTTGAGGGGAACTCTTTTTACTTCCCTATGAGAATTGAGGTCATTTTCTCAAAAGATTGACTCATAATAGATTTTATCTTCTCAAAATAAGTACCTAAAACAACTAATTTAGTTTCAAATAAGAGTCCAAACTCACCTACCAGCAAAATCTTCACCCGCGGCTTGTTCTGGTGGGTAAATAGGGGCAAATTGTCAATTCTGCTTTGACCCAATTCCACATTCTAGATTAAAAAAAAAAAAAGACCAAATCCCTAAAAATAAGAAAGCTCCCAAATTGTGGTTAGCTGGCCATTGCACTGGAATTTTCATGTTTAGCTAATTAGAAGCAATAAATGAACAGAATATGCAGCCTCTCCATCATACAATTGGATCTCTGCATGCTGTTACCGTGACAAGCAATCCTTAAAGAGGACAGGAACTAATGCACAGATGCACTGTGCCAAGAAACTTTAAAAAGATGTGAATAGATTATGGTAATGGGTTTCTTTTCCGAAGGTGTCTATGGATTCAGACATGTACAGCAACAAGGTTTTTTTTTTTTTACCTGGGGAGATCCAACCACAATGTAGGACTTTTTGGTTTTTAGGGATTTGGACAGTTTTTACCTGGTTCAACTCAGAAATTCTTGGACCAAATTACTCCTGCCTCAGTCGCCGGAACAAGTAGCGACGGGACAAGAGGTCTACACTTGATCCTTTTTTGTAAAAATGCTTCAATTTTATGTTTTCATATGGAAGATTCCCTTCACTTATGTGGACAATAAACTCAGAAAAATTGCAAGTAAGAACGAGTTTTTCATCGGAATGGCACGAAATTCATTGCCACGAACTATTGCAATGGAGCCACTCGAGCTTCTTCCAAACCGACTTACTTGAGCCGATCTCGAGACTTCTCTTTAATTTCTTTGCAACGAAGAATACATGCACAACAATTATGGCGCACGCGGTGTTGCTTGTGACTCAAGGCACTCTCTTGGAGAGAGATTTCCTGCATTCCTTTTAACAGCAGCATTTCGCTGGCCTGCAAATATGAGACAGTTTCAATTCCAATCAAGACAGCACAAGCATAGACACCAACAATGGGAGGTGGATCAGCAGCAAAATCTAAAACCAATAACTCCTCAAAGATCTATGGAAATCTGAAGCATGCTAAATCATAAAGCTCTTGAGACACTGATTTTGAAGACATTAGACATATATTTCACATGATCTGACTGATCTATTGCACGACTCTTGTGAGTGGCCTTTCCTTGAACTTCCTATGAATCTACAGCTTGATACAGAAGAAACTACTGCAAGGAAAACGGCCGAAATCTAATCGATCTACATACAGACAACAATGCCACATTCTTTCGGCAACCCTGCTCTGTAAGATACTATGAATTTACAACCTAATGCAGGAAGAAATAAACGAACGAACAGATAAAGAACGGCTGAATGACGTGTTTCTGCCCCCGAGATGCTTGCAGGGACAGGGATCGCAGCGGATGCACTAAAAGATCCTCAGAATCTACATACACAGAAGGCGCGCCATTCTTCTGGCGGCCACATCGCGCCTGACTGATCCCCACTTGACCGCAGCTCGAATCTTGCACCAACCTGCCTTAGGCTTCGCACTTTTGCGGATATGGACACCGATGTCCGGGAAAGAAGAAAAGATCCCAACTTCAGCCTCACCCAGTGAATTGATGAATAAGCCATTTCCCGGCGTCCAAACTGAAGAAGAAGACGATGGGAAACAGTATGATGATTCGACTTGTGAAACATTCATATCAGCGGCTAAATTGCTGTTAAACTCGAGTGTCCTTTGTGAATTATACTGAGAATTGTTCTCTCCACTGTAGAGTCCCGTCCAGGCAGTTCCTGTCGTGAAACTACTTGCGGGAATTGGGTTAAAAGCTTCCCTGGATAATAATCCTGTGAGATGGAGACTTCAAATTGCTGGCTCTGACCAGCATCGCTGTTGTAAGATGTTGAAGCGGACGAAAGGTCGAATCCAGACAGTTGTCCTGCTGGATCTGCATAGATAACAAGGGCTTTTAGAAATTTTTTGTTGTAAAGGCCTGAAAGAAGTCACTTCAAAAGATAACCCTTTCAGGCTTTCAGCATCACAAAATTGTAACAAGTAAACTATCTCGCACCTTTGAAGTCTTCAATGCCTTGGCACAAAGACGGGAAATCAATGTGCGGCTCAATTGAACTTGAATCAATGATTGAATCTGATGTTGGCAAGCTACTCAAGGGCCTTGGTGGAGCAGCAATCGAAGGTAAATTGATTCGTGCCCATCCGTTCAAATTCAAGTAAGCCTGCTGCTTTAAATTACGCACAAAATGCTGCAAGATAGATGAGGGGATCCTGTAAGAGATGTGATCACTCCAATAGCGACGAGTTCATCGGTGAAGATCACTAAAAGTAACATATATGCTGTGCTATTGCTAAACTTGATGGAATGCCATATGCAGCACGGCACTGAAGGTTGTAGCTTTTGACCATACGAATTTTACAGTTGCTGAAATGAATCGAGAGGCGCATCTATGTTTTTCAGATTGTCAAAACACACCTTCTGATGAAAGGTCAAGTTTTCCAGTGGATGGTAATTTTGCCCATCAAAGGTTGCACTGATGACTTTGTAGGTTGAATTGAACAAAAGCCCGGCACTCTGTGAGGCATCAAAATAGATGTACGCCTCGTTATCATCTATGATGCAAGTCATCGCATGCCGATAAATTGCTTCCCATCTCTTGTTTGACAGGTTACCTAGTGTCTGCAGTTTCAGCAACAGATAATTTAGGTGTCATTAAACTAAAGCTGCTCCACAAAAAGAATGATAGCCTGCAAGAAAGTTAAACTCCTTACCTTTCTTAGGGAATCTGGGTCCATTTCAAGTTTACGCAAGAAATCCTTGACGGTGTGAATTCCGACAGAAGCCAACCGAGATTGGAAGATGCCGTCTTTTGATATTTTCTCGAGGCGCCATACTTTATCTTTCAGGTTTGGAGGGTAATGTTTCTTGTACACTGCAAAAAGGTCATGCGTAAATCCCATGAGATAAGTGGCTAAAGATAACCACGGCAATAACACAAGAAGATAGAACAGTGATGAATAAACTTTTCAAGCTGTTTAAACTTACGCTCTCCACGGTGATCTTTCACTACGAACTTTCCACTTCTGCCTTCCCTTATTCGTACATCAGCCAAAAATTTCTGCTCGATTTGAGCTCCCAACCGGAAGTTCCGGCTTCTTATCCAGCTCGAATTGTCCGTGAACATTATGTTAGTAAGATAACCGACTCCTCCTTGCAAAGTTATGCTCCGTTCTCCAACCACCAGCGGTCTTCGACCTTCTCTTTCACGCACAATTTTGGCCCTGAACTCAGTCTGGCTCCAATCTTCTCGGTCATCGGAGCCAAAGTCACCATCAAGGACCAGAACCTCAATTCTAGCCGAAGACAAGGAACCATTTCGAACAATAGAGTTGGTTCTGGTGTCAAATAGTTCGATTTTGATAGGGGAACCGTCTTCACCTTGGATCTTACAGCTCGTAAAAACTTCAGCCTTCAACTGACTGACAAAACGCAACTGCAAACCTCCTTCTCCTACAGAACTTCTGGCTGGGTCAAATGAGGGCCTGAAACAGAACACAGGAAACATGTTACTTGATGGCTTGTGAGGAATCTGAACAATAGGGATCAGATAAACGAACTGAAAACGGACGGTACAAGCGGGCATGCATTCATATATCGAGATCAGAAACAATCAACAGCACCGGCTCATGCAACAAGCAGATCAAAAGCAGCCAATGAACAAGAAAATCCATGGCGATATGAGAAACGTAAGTTTGTGGAGACAAACAAGAGTTGCATAGGTCAGGAACCAACCTCTGAAGTGGGTCTTGCAGGTGCGAGAATACACGTTCCACCTCCTCTCTAACCTGATTGACACAGAAGGGGAAATTGCGCTCGCATGAGTAAGGCACTAATCCAGATTAGACGAAATTAGTTCACATCTAGAGCATGCTAACGACTTGATTTGACTGATGATTACATCACCCTGTGAAGGTACCTGACATGAAGGGTACTCAAAACTGTATCCTCATACACCTATCAAATTACACTGATTTTCAGAGAGATGAAACTTGAAACCGGACATTTTTAACAGTCGCATACTTCAGCAAGTATATATTGTGAAAGTTATCATTTTTCTTTTATCGTTTAAGGCAAAATTTCTAGCTGCAAAACTAGACATTATAAGCAAGGAATGGATCATGAGACTATAAGTAAGCACGGTTCACACTCCGGATCCGAAAAACTGACCACCAAAACTGCAGAATGCTTTCCAGTGGAACAACCTAGACGGTCCAACAGATATGTTAAGCAAGAGTTGCTATACTTATTTGTCTAATACACAAACTAATCAAACAGCGAAATACCAGTTTATGCAAATTACAAGCAGAAACTAAAGATTGCAGTTCATCGTCATCAACCTACCACTCTGCGCACAAAAGGCTCGATGGCATGCGGGATATCATTCTCCGAGAACCGTCCAATTATATCTCCCAGAATCCTGCGGTAAAATTCAATCAAGTCCAAGTTAAGAGGCCTTTCAGTTTCAGGGCATCGGTCACAACCCCATTTGGAAAAAAGAAATGGAATAAAAAAACTGGGGTATCAACCTTCTCTTTGAAGCTCCAAAACCCTCTTCACCCTCCGCCGAAAAAGGCCTCTTGAACACCATTACAGTAACGAGATCAACTTCTTGCCAGGACAGAACTGAGAGAGCTATGACGAGTCTCGGAGCAAAGCAGCAAATCAACTGTCAAGGGCGCCTTTTTAAAGGATTCTTGATCTTATCGTCCATACCAGTTCCACGTCAACACGCGCATGGAAGGTACAGAGAAGTTTCCGTTGAAAAATTGAACAGAGCGCCCACATGAAAACTACGCGCTAATCATGAAGGCACGAGACTTTGCGGGTGCTCCCAAAACAGAGCCGAACCAAAAGCCACTTGCAATATTAAAGAAATGTCAGAACAAGAGATACTTCCAAGTTCAATTCCTAGGACTTTCAGTTAACTCAAAACACCGACGAATGAGTCGCTAGAAAAATAAGCGAAATCTAGAACTTTTTTGGTATTTTTTTAAAGATCTCAGACAAATGCATGAATGGTAACGAACCCAACCGCGTAACGACTGGAGAGATGGGCTTTGTAAACTAGTCTCTCCACTTCAAAGAGACAGGGACAGGGACAGGGACAGATGACACGTTGGCACTGCAACGGACGCGTGCGCGAGCTGCTAAACGCGGGAAGGTCGATGGAAGTTGCAGCAAGCGAGTAGTTTCCAATGGAACCGCGTTCCCTCGTGGGGATTTTGCGTGAAGGGTCGAGAGACAATTTGGAGGTGATCTGCATTTCCGGGTGCATTTGGGACGAATTCGTCGCGAAGTCGTCGCCCCTCGGCGTTTAAAAAACTGTTCTTGAGGGTGTGGTTTTTCTCGATGCTCTGTTTCTTGCTGCTGGTCGGGAAAATTAAGAGTAAAAAAGATGATATTCAAGGTGCCATTTGCACTCGAGAAAACGACGACCGGTTGTTGTGCAAGTTTGAGCACGTAGGATTCGTCATACGAGCGATCTCGAGAAGAGAGGAAGTATACATACGCACGACACAGAGGAGACGAAGACCTTGACTTTGAATAGCGCTTTTGTCATTGTTTTATTCCCACTGCTAAGATACGACCATGACGGCCCGACAGCTCGACTTATTCAATCAATCATTCATTTTTTTTTAAATATTTTTCGAAATGCTTGATATTGGTTGGTAAGGTAAAGATCCGAATCCTTGAAAAGATGTGTCGGGTTTGAAATATTTGTTTAGATAAATATGCATTGGAGCGTTTTGATTTTTCTATGTTTTTGACGAGTGATGGGAAGTGTCTGGGTAGTGACTTATGCTGAAAGGTTTCTATATTTATGAAAGGTGGTGAGAAGTGTCTTGGTAGTGATTTATGCCGAAACGTTTCTATCATAAACGTGACTGGCTTTGGTTATCGAAATTAGATGAACTTGGTCGAACTATCGAGATCGCTTGTGAATAGGGGATTGATTCAAAGAACGTTAATTGACGACTCGCAAGTAAAAGGGTCGATGGTAAATGAGAAAGTATTGACAATCGGTATGGTTGATTGTTTTTTATTATGGATTTATCAATATGAATTCTACTGATTGTTGGAATTGGAGGACCTACGAGATATGTAAGATTCTCGACATTAGTGGTTGATTGTTTCAATGGCTTTGAAAGCTGCGACTTCTTGTAAATTATAATTATCCATGTATCATCTTGGAGGACATGTGGCAACAATAGTATAGGAGTAACTGCTTGAAATAGTTACTATTAGTGGGCTATGAATACCCCCATTATGTTGTAAAGAGATAGACTCATTTTCTTGGAGTTAGTCAAACGACATTTAAGCTCTGTTAGTTTAACTAAAAATGGGACATTTCTAAAAAATATTTTCCAAAAGTCATATTTCAAGAAAATGACATTATTTTTTGGTATTCGATTGAAAAATATTCTCTATCGTTTGATAAAGAGATTAGATTTTTCAAGGAAAATAATGATTGGTTGGTGGGCGAGTTCGAGCACATAAGATTTGTCATCTCGAGCGATCTCGAGAAGGGAAGAAGTATACATACACACGACACAGAGGAGACGAAGCTCTTGACTTCGACTGCACTTTTGTCATTGTTTTATTCCCACTGCTAAGATATGACCATGATAGCCTGCCCGACTTTTTCAATCTAAGGTTTTTACTGATTCGTGTGTTTTTTAATATTTTTTGAAATATTCGATATTGAATTGTAAGATAAGACCCGAATCTTGAAAAGATTGTGGGTTTGAAATATATGTTCCGATCGATATGAATTCAAGTATTTTGATTTTTCTATCTTTTTGACAAGTGATGGGAAGTGTCTAGATAGTGATTTGTATTGAAAGGTGACTAGCTTTGATTATTAAAAGGAGATAAGCTTGGTTGGACTATTCAAAACTGCTCGTAAATAAGGGATTGATTCAAGTGACATTAATCGACGACCCGAGAGTAAAGCGATTGATGTTAAATGAGAAAGTATCGAAATGCACAGGACCTATAAAATGTATCGGACTCTCAGCTTTAAGCAACCGCTTCTAGCACTAGGTGACTGTTCAAATACTCGAGCGATGGTTTGACGAATTTGACTATCAAATAGTGGTTTGATTATCCTGATGACTTACGGAGTTGCGACTTTATCCATGTACCAATAGCATGCCTATTATGTTGTAGGACGCAAGGCAATAACCGTAGCAAATAGTAATAATATTAGTGGGCTATGAATACTCACGTTGAATATTGTAAAGAGACATGCATGCTTTTTTGGGACATCAATCAAATGACGCTTAATTATATAAATTCCGGAGTTCGTTCTCCATTTCGTTTTTCTAGTCTTTGGCCAGAAATCTTCCGTCCAAGATCTACGTGGAATCCCTTGAATTAATTTATCGAAAATGATTTGCGAATGATCGTACGCGGTCGCAATGATCCATCCTGAGCTTTTCTCTAGTCGTTGTCGACTAGAAGTGTGACAAATTGCGCTTTTTTGGTCGGTGGACGTGCTACGATTGTTCAACCGACCGCGTTTGATTTAATCAAGTCTTGAATCGACGTGTCTGAGTATAAACCACGGACAAAGACACAAAACCTTTTTTTTTTTTTTTTTTTTGTTTTGGTCGCAAAAGTCACAAAGTCACAAAACTTGATCCGCAAGAGTTGAAGACACGAGCAAAACCAAAAGTGTGCGCCCGCTTTCCCCAAACGTTCACAATTTAAAAAATGTTTTTACAAAAAAAATTATTTATATCCCATAAATTGTCATCCAAAATACCAAGACATAAATTATTATCGATAAATAATTCTTTATATCAACTAAATTTTTTATACAACATAAACAATCACTTAAAAGAGGCAAAAGCTATGAAAATCCAAATTTTGCTAACATTCACCATAAAACATTAAAAACCTCAAATTACATTTACGTCAAATTTTTCTATTGTAAACTTTTTTTATGACACTAAAAGTCCCAAACTTGTCAAAAATTTGGTGTCGGATAAAATATTTTGGGTTTTTGATATCACAAATAAAAAGTTTGAGGTGAATGTGTCATACAAATCGAAATTTAGGGATCTTGGTGTCATGGAAAAAAGTTTAAAATAAAGGTGTTATAGTTAGCAAAGTTTGAATTTTTTTTTGTGATTTAATAAATGCACAAAAATTGGGGAACAAAATGAATGGGGAAAGGAAGCGACTGGTTTCGGTGCATTTACACGCCGTTGTCGACGACCTTCGCGAAGCCTGTGCATTTCCCTCATTTCCTGGAAATTCTTGCTTCGTGGATTAACCGCGGCATAATATCTTTCGCTGTCGATGACAACATTTCCTTGGCCATTCGAATCGATAAAAGCTCGACCACATCGTACTAGTCCGCTGGAAATTCGAGAAAGACAAAGCCGTTGACTTCTTTCCATAAACGAAATGCAGGTCGTCGTAAATAGCAAATTTCCCACCCGCTCGCGTCCACGGATCTCGGTTCGTTCAATTCGCGCCACGGGACCGATCGGTGCATGAGATAGCTATAAGAATGAGGATAGGACGATTCCGATAAGGTTTCAAAACGTTATATTTCGATGCTATGTAGAGGTTTATCGATTGGAATTGGGGGTTTTAGATATACTTATTGAACATAAGTCGTGCGCCTAATGCTTTAAGCAAAGTAGGTGTAGATTTTTAAAAGCATAATATATAATTATAAACCTTTCAATTGTGTTAATTTATGACATGTTTCATAACGTGTAAAATAAGACTGATTTTATTATTTTGTTCCCCGAAACAAAAAAATGAATGAAAATCTATTTGATAATTTTTTCTCATGAAAAATGATTTGGAATTGAGTTAGGAGTTAAAAAATTGCTTATTTATTTGAGGAAATAACTCTAGAATTAAGCACTTTCTTTTTTTACCTCTCTAGCTTTTTTCCTTCTTTTTCTTTTCTTTTTCTTCTTCCTTCTCCTTTGGCTGATCACAAAAGAATTTTAGGATAGTATGAAATGAATTTCTATTTCTGAAATAGAAATTTTGAACAATTACCAAATGCTTTAAAATATTCAAAAACTCATCTAAGAAACAAAATTAGAAAAAACCATTTTTGAGTATAATTTTTCTTTTTTTGGAACATAATGGTTATTAAACACGTCCTCATTTTTAAACTTTTTGACAATTTATAAATTTAGTTCTCCAATCAATTTTTCACTGGGAATTGTTAATTTGATGATTTAGTTAGCATTAGCCATCCTACATGGCTTAACTGACGCTGATATGGATAATTTTTATTTTTTTTTAAATTCTTTATTCTCATTCTTTATTTTTCTTTTTTTCCTTTTTTTTTCTAACCTTGGGCCAATAAGGGCAAGGGTGTCATGACCCTCACCAGCCAATAGGTGAGGGCTTCTAGCCATAATGCCCTCGTGAAGACCAAGTGACCTTGTCGGTCTTGAGTTAGGAGAAAAAAAATAGAAAAGGAAAAGAAGAAAGAACAAAAAAAAAATTAAAGATTAAAAGTTTTGTCCATGTCAATGGAAGATGTGTCACTTAGGACTGCTGCCGTTGATTAGACCGTCACGTCAGTGGCTTCTGATCATTTTTTATTCTGTTCTCTTGATGAGTTTCTAAGTATTTGAAGATATTTGGCAATTGTTCAAATTTTCTATTATCGATATAGAAATGCGTTTAGTAAGACCTTAAATTATTTTGTTCCGGAGAAACAAAAGAATAGGATTATGTATTGTTTGGTCGGTTACCAACCAGGCCTTAAATTGACAAATTGTCGATAAATTTAGAACTAAATTGATACAATCAAAATGTTTAAAATTAAATTGACACAATTGAATGGTTTATAACTAAGTTGGTAAATTGTCAAAATGTACATGACTGAATTGACCAAATATCAAAATGCGTGGAATTGAATTGATACTTTAGGTTTTTAGTGATTTTTCCCAATGTATGTTGTATATACTTTATGCATGCCTTTCCCAATTCTCGAAAAATCTTCATGAGTAAAGATTCCACGTCAAAGACAAGTTTTGCCCCAGAAATCCCATACACATACGAAAGAGATAAAAACATGTAGGCTCCATTTATTTTGCAAAAAATAAATAATTTTAAAAATATTTTAAAAAAAAAACTATCACTTGTATCAGTTACAAAAATTGAACAGACGAATAATATTTTCGTCATCCAAGAAAACATAAGACATAAATTATTGTCGATAGTAAAAACATTCCTCGTTGACTAATCATTTCAATAGATAAAGATCATTTTTAAAAAATATATATTTTCTAAATTATTTATTTCTCGCGAAATAAAGAGAGCCGTAATATCAAAATGGCCTTCGAGCCGGACCAGCCAAACCCGATGGCCTCGGTGCCGGTGCCACAAGCGATTATGATTAACGTCGGCAGATTTGCTATGCTGAGTCTCGAGTCTCGACTACATTAGTCGGAGCGCAAAAGATGGCCGCGTACGAGTTAACCCACCTTAGTTGCCGTTGGAAATAGTACATGGGTCGAGGAATTCCCATCTTTTGCAGCCGATACCGTAATGCATGACATGGATCAAGAAAATCTTCGCCTTTCCCGTGAAAAAGTGCTAAGATTATTGAAAATCCAATTTACTAAGGCATGATTACGACTACGCGAATGCATTAGCAAGGGTCGATCGATGCCTAATTTCAGCAAAGTAAGAATCTTCTGTCATCCTAAAACGGAAAAGTTCAATGTAAACCCAAACTGAATACCAAACTCTATATTTGTCGCGTCTTCTTACACATACCCAACGAGTTAAACAAACTAGAACTTCCCTTTCTTCTTTCGCTTTCCCCATCTCTCACCCCCACTCTGTGGCCATTGTCTCGCACGGAGAGGGGAGCGCAGCGAGATGGAGGATCCTTGTGCCGGCCGGAAAGTAGAGATCGTGGAAGCCGAGAGCAGCTCCCGACCGTGCCCTCGGGAAGCCGCCGAGCCATACGCCGCCTCGGGCGGCCGCGAGAGGCGCTTAAGGTTGAAGGAGGCGGACGCGAAGAGGAAGAAGAGGGTGGCGCGTTACAATCACTACAGGGTAGAGGGCAAGCTCAAGGCTTCTCTCAAATTCGGCCTCCATTGGCTCAAGAGAAGGTGTTCTCGGTTCGTGGGTCTTCGGTAATTATCCCATTTCATGGAGAGCATGAGATAAATTGACATTGTAACGAGATTGTGAGGTGAGATGCATGGTCGGAAGAAGTTCGTATTGAAGTGACAAGGAAGTTGGTTCGTGATGCCACTCGAACCCCCCAAAAAAAAAAAAATATATATGTCGAAATTTTAAGATAGATAAAAAAATTGATCATCACGTTGATACAGTGTGATTTATAATTGGAACTGATTTTTTTTCCTCTCTCTTTCAAATATTTTCTTGGCCCTCTCTATACCTCTCCCTTGTATGATTGATCACTTTCTTCCATGGGAAAAAAGGGGAGACCAGGATCGGCGGGTGGAGAGTTTGATGTACTTTTCATATGGTTCAAATAAATTCTTAAATTCTGATGTTTCTTCTTCTTCTTCTTCGGAGAGTTTGATGTACTTTTCCTATATTGTTCAAATAAATTCTTAAATTCTGGCGTTTCTTCTCGTTCTTCTTCTTCACTCCCTTTCTTCCCTCTATATTTTTGTTTCTTTAGCTTCTATATCGTCGTTTTGCGTTGTTGAGCAACAGTCGTATGACAAGAAGTGAAATGATGGTATAATAAATATGGATCTTAAGTTGGTAGCTGTTTATTTAGCATTAATTAGCTCACAATTTGAAGAAAAAATATCGAGTTTTTCGCATGGTAAATATATTTATCAATGAAATAATGAAGTTTGGATGGGCCAAAATGAAAACTTTCTACACATTGGGCTTTGAGATGTAGCGTACGGATTTGCGAGAAGGGCCCCAACGAAGAGCCTCCTCTCTCTGTAATATGCCCTTGTCCATAGGATTGATTGACGTGTCGAAATGTAAAATGTGACACTTGGTATGTTTCATGAAAAAAAAAAATGATTGATCTAAAAAATATCTTCACAAAAATAATGAGTTAATAAAAGTACTTTTATTATCATATATAATCATTTTCGTAGATGATGACAATTATTTTTTGGTACATTCATTTTTTAAATAAAACAAACTTTCATTTTGAGGAAAATATTTTGCAAAACAAACAGAGCCTAATTAGGACTCGAGAATCAATGAGCTGTTAATTAAATGGTAAAGTTTTTGGTCAGTGTACCCGATAAATTCATATTTGTCATGATGTCTCTTATATAATTTTCGGACCACGCTTGAGCCCTAAAGCCACACAAGTAGTTTACATTAACCATGCATAGATAAAAAGAGATTGACAAGTTGTTATAAGATCACAAGATGGTAGTTGTAGAGCACCCTAAGATGCAAACAATCTTATTCGGCTTTATATGAGTTGCTCTCTCTTGGTGTGATCTGTAGTCAAGGAGAGCACTGAATGGACCTAGACTTTAGACTTAGAACCGGGGAGGACAAAGTCAATTTTTTGCATGTATGCCTTCCCACATTGGATGAAGATGAGGAGTTTAGAAAGTCATGAGAGAATTTACACAAAATACTCACTTTACTTCAGGACTCTGCCCAACACATTGCATGCGCCCAGCCAGATATGTCGGTGCTCTCTCTCCCCCTTGCCCCGTCTTACTCTTCTTCGGTTCATGATTTTAGTTTTAATGCTCTATTTTCTTTTCCAATTTCAAAGTACTTATTTAGAGATCAGAATGGAGAGAATTATGGACAAGCATCATGCCCCAGCCAATTTTCCCCACAAGTGTTGATCGCGAAAAAGTCGATCGATGTCCGTTTGCGAAGCATAATGGAACATCGAAATGAACTCACACAAAAGATCTGTTTTGAGAAAATGGCTCCAATTTCAAAATTTCTTGTTATGTATCTTTTCCAAAAAAAAAAAGTTGAAGCTCTAGATTTTATGCATAATGAGTAATTAATTACTCTGCTGCTCTACTTTATCTATTTCGATTTGTTACTTTTACTTGTCTTTTTAGTAAATTGAGTGGAGTGGATTTCCTTAGGCATAAAATCTCCGTTAATCTCCCGACCGCCTGAAAAAAAATTTGTAGACAAGAAAAGAAGAAAAACCCCCAAACTTACCAATTGGCTTTGCTCTCTCAGCTGTAAATTAGGGTTTCGTCATCGTCCCGCCCTTTCCAGGCTTCCGTAGCCGAAATCCGCATCCTCCGGCAGCTTCCTCATTGCTCTCGGGGAATCGGACGCCCGATTCGCGACGATTCTTCTTGAATTCCAGGCCGAGCCGAGCCGTTGGCAGCCATGGTCAATACCAGCAACAACGTAAGTTCGCGATCGATTGAAATCTCGTGTTTTGTTCGGGCAGATGATCAAGGGACTGTGTCTGTTGAAATTCGGGCCGTTTTGAGATGTGGGTTTTTGATTCCGGGATCGTTTGGCTGTTGCCGCAGGCTGTCGGGGTCGACAACACTTTCCGGCGGAAGTTCGATCGCGAGGAGTACTTGGAACGAGCCCGGGAACGCGAAAAGGAGGTTACATTCTTGCGACGCATCCTTGTTTTCGTCCGTTTAGGGAATTTTGTTTTGATTCTGAGCTGTTCGAGCTTTGTGGCGTTGGTTTTTTCAGGAGGCGGACTCGCGGCATAAATCAAAATGTGAGCTTTATTTTATCTTTTGTTTGATTAGTTATTTTGTGGGTGTTGTTTGATTTCCGACTGAAAGTTAAATACAGTACAGTGGTGGCTGGTGCTTCTGTTTGTGAAAGGAGTGTAGATGTTGGAGGAGTGATGTGGATATTTATGTGCAGCGAAAGCTCCGCCTGTGCAAAGGAAGCCGTTGAAGCATCGGGATTATGAAGTGGACCTCGAATCTCGCCTAGGAAAGACTCAGGCGAGTTAACTGTTGGCATTATGTTTTCTCTTATTTGCCTGGGCCTGGATCATGATTCTGTGTGTGGCGGCATGTGACGACTTCCAAGCTTTATGGTATTGTTGTTTATATTGCGTAGATGGAACTTGCAATCGACTTTTGCCGTCGCTTTTGTGAGAGTGACCTGATTGCTGCCAGGTTGATCTATACCATGAACTAGCTGGTAGCTCGTGGTGCACCCAATTGGCTGTTTCCCATGTATTTGAGTGGGATGAATATTGAGAAGCATGTCTGTTCTGCTAATAAGAACTTGTTTGTTCGCTGGTATGAAATGGATTGTGTCCGCTGCTAGGGCGTTCCTTCTAAAACTAAAAGTCCATTCATCTATTCTTCTCTTCCAAACAAGTGCCGTCATAATAAGAGAGAGAAAATGCTTGAGCACTAACTCATTGGTATTACTTAGAGGAGTGACTTGAATAGTCTCGTGTAATCAATGATGCTAGCAATTAGCATGGAAGGGCCTACGGTGTACAAGCAAGATTATTGTCTCTGTTCTGATTCACTGTGAGTTCTTTTATTTCTAGTTTCTTTGTTTATGGAGTCAATTACTGTGTTATCATTTCAAGCATGTGCAGTTGCCAAAATTGGCAGCAATGAACTTTGGTTGGTGATTCCTGTGGTGGGTGATTTTTCTGGGTCAAGTATAAACGTGCAAAGGAAGTTTATTGATATACATATTGCGAGATTGTAAATCTTGGAGTTCGTGTATGTGGTAATTATCACATCTTTTGTCAGTACTTATTTGACATTCCCTTTACTCATTTGTGCTTTGCAGGTGGTCACTCCAATAGCACCTCTAAGCCAGCAGGTAATCTCTCATTGTCTCAGCATTGGCTGTTAAGGGTTGTGTCTGTTGAATATTGACTTGATACATATGTTTTTTCACCTTTCATATCCAGTGCCAGATCAGAATAGAAGTTTTTCTTGCTGGAATTTCTATAGAGTTAGTCATTTGTGGGTCTGGATCTTTTGTGCGCTCTATTGGCTATCAAGTTCTATCACCACCAATGGGACTGATATTTGCCCCCTCTCCTCTCCTACTATGCTTTGCTTTTGCTTAGTAAATCGCCACTTCATTCTTTTAGCACAGTGCTTCGATATCTGAGTAGATTGAATTGACCATTTGTGTTGCCATGTGAGCATGCTCTTTTCTCAAGTACTCTTGCTCAGGGTTTAGGAGAAATTCCTTGCGGAATGTTGTTTAGGTCATGTAGATAGTTTTTGCTGAAAGATCATTTTAGTTGCTGAATATGTTCATGGTTATGATTTAATACTTTAACATAAGTATTTTGTGATCACATTTTCTTTGTTTTACAGGCTGGGTACTACTGTTCAGTATGTGAGTGCGTGGTGAAGGACTCAGCAAATTACTTGGATCATATAAATGGAAAGAAACGTATGTGTTCACCAATAGCTTTCATTCGGTCAATTTTCTACAAGTTTCTCAACTTAGTTTTCATCTTCTCCTGATGGCTTGTTTCATTTTGTCATTCAGATCAAAGGGCCTTGGGTATGTCTATGCGGGTAGAACGAGCATCCCTTGAACAGGTGATTCTTTCTCTTTCACTTTGCAGTGTAATTAAACTCTATACTGCTTACTCTGGGGCAGATGGCTTGTTTTCTCATGGAATGATTTATGCTTTGCCGAAAGTCATGGTTGAGATTAGGAATGGAAGGCTGATCTCTGGAGATATTTTTGTGGCCTGCAGGTCCAAGGGCGTTTTGAACAACTTAAGAAGAGGAAGCCTCCTGGTACCTTTACAGAGCAAGGTAACCCTTCCAAGGATGCAAATGCTTAAGGAGTAGAGTTCATCGATGCTTCATTTCATCAGATGGCTAATGGAATGTCTGTCCTCTCTACTTTACAGATCTTGACGAGCGAATATTAAAACAACAGGAGGAAGAGGAGGAACGAAAGCGCCAAAAAAGAGAAAAGAAGAAAGAGAAGAAGGTTTGTATTTTTACTGGTTTTTGGTGTGTATCACAATATGAGTAGGAACATGCAGCTGTTCTGTGGTGCTGGTCCCACGATGCTTGCTATGGTTTTGTCTGTCATTCACTCATATGTTCTGTAAATCAGAAGGAGAAGGCGTTAGAAGAGGAACCCGAAATGGATCCTGAGGTTGCAGCTATGATGGGATTTGGGGGTTTTGGCTCATCCAAAAGTGAGCAGTTATCACCATACCTTCCTATCATTGGTGATATCCCCATGTTTATCTGATTTTCAAGGTGTAACAGCATCTAGATCCACAGTGATCCTTCACGAAGGTGTTATTATTTGTGTATTTGGTATGTATCAGTGAGTAGCACAAGATGATTTTCAAGGTCATCTCAAATTTGCAGCTGATTTATGTGGTGTCTTTTCATCTTTATTTAGGTGACGTGGAAGCTAACTTAATTTAGATTGCTATTCTATCATCAAGTTGTATCCGTAGGAATTTGAATGTTGCAAAGCAACTTTCTGACTTAAATTCCAACTGGAACTTGAAGGGGAAAGCCTTATGACTTCCAATTAGATTGATCATTATAATAAAAATGAGAATTTGGATCGATTCGACATCCACTCGAAGTATGTTCTTGCTTGACAAGACGAGGGACTTTTACCTTTCTATATGACGATCCAGTTGGTTCTAGCTACAAATAATTTTGTACGATCATCTGCAAATGAGAAATTTGTTGGGCGTTTTGGGCCAATTAACTTATGTTTGAACCTAAAACACGAAAGCAAAAAATAGGGTCAATATGATTCGGACACGGTGTGGAAATTGACTTTGTCTTCTGAAGTGATGTCAAATTGACTTTGCTCTGTTGAGCCGGTTGCTCAATTCAATAGAACCGGGTAATGGCGACATTTTTCTATCGAGTTATGTTCTGATCTTACGGAGAGAGTGTCGGTTTCTTGACTCAATTTGATTTCCAAAGCCAGAAGCAAAAATTAGAGTTATAATTTCTGATTTTGTTGGCAAACCACCGAAGGAATTTTCGCTCCAGGAAAGGAAACCAAAATGTACCGAGCTGAATGATCCGTTCCCCCTGGTTTTCTGTTTGAATGGAATGATGAACGCCACTAAAGGTCTGATTGTTTTTATTTCAAATAGTATCTAATTCTGTTATTTTGTTTCCCCCGAACAAAAAAAAATGTAATGCGTTTGGTAAATTTTTTGTTCACGGGAGTAGATTTGGAATAGAATCAGTAAATAGAAAAAATTTGCTTATTGTTCTCGGGAACGATTCTTAGAACAGTTTCTATTTTTTTCTTTTCATCTATTTTCTTTTCTTTTCTTTTTTTCTTTTTTCTCTTCCTCTTTCTTCTTCTTCCCTTTGGCCGGCGACCTTGCCGGAGCGTTGTCGGCCCTGGGATGCCAAGCCACGGCGAGGCTCGGCCTCGCCAGCCAGCGCCCTCGCCAACCGGCGCGAGGCTCAGTGGGCGAGGTTGAGCCTCGTCGATGGCCAGGCAAGCGTCTGGCCAGTTCGCCGGACTCGCCCAGCAGGTTGCCAGCCACCACCGTGGCTGGCGATCGTCTACAAAGAAGAAAAAAAAAAAGAAAAAAAAAAGAAAAAAGAGAAAAAAATAATAAAAATATTAAAAAATTTAAGAATTTTACCATATGTATTTCTATTTTAGGAGTTGAAATTTTGGATAGTTCTTTTAAAACGCGTTTTTTTTACTTAAATTATTTTCGGGAGTAGAATAAAAAAATTATTTTTAATAAAAAATTATTATTTTAAATAGAATGACTATCAAACGCGTTCTAAAAGTCCTAAATTTATGTTCTAAGTTCGAGTATCATGAAAATGCTCGAGAATGAGAGTGGAAAGGCGCTGACAGGAACTGGCCTACATATGTATTAATGTCAGCTGCAACTTTGAACATATCCAGTGGCTGACCAAGATTGACATGACAACGTTTCCAGATCCGAAAACTGGTACGAGACAACTTTATCCAAAACTGCCCACCGTCTTCAAAACCACTTCACTGTGAATGGCCCCATCGCCCCCACAAACCATTGAACTGCCAACAGATTCTCTCCCTCTCTCTCTCTCTCCCCCGCAGATTCCTGCTCACCAACACGAAAAGCAAAGGAGGAAGTCCACTGACACTATAAAATTCACTGCAACCTCCACTTTGCAAACCAGCCCAATTTACAAAGAAGCTGATTTCACTCGAGCGTTCGATCTACCCAAGTTTCTTGAAGTTTTGTTCTTCGGAGTGATAGTGATGGCAGAAGCGGAAGCTGCAGAGCGAAGAGTACTGGTGGCCGTCGACGAGAGCGAGGAGAGCATGCATGCCTTGTCTTGGTGCCTCAAGAATATCGTCTCCGACAAATTCAGAGACACCCTTTTGCTCCTCTATGTGAAACCTCCTCGGGCTATGTCCACAGCTCTCGATGGCACAGGTACAAGATGTTATACAGAAGGTAGCTTTTTCCGTTCCATTTTTAGTTCATAGTCTTATGACCTTTGGTTTCATGAATCCCGGAAGTGAAAGATTGATTTTTTATTTTCTTTTTCTCGGGTCGTGTTCTTTGTTTCTGTTTCAGCCTACTTGTTTTCATCCGAAGTGATGCTTGCCATCGAGAGGTACGGCAATGAAGTGGCCGATTGTGTGATGGAGAAAGCCAAGAAATTGTGCAGTGAGCTTGCTGATGTGAGTTCATATTCTTGCTCTCAGTGCTTAAAGTTTGTATCCCTTGAAGAAAATACTCGGACACCTCTTGCATTTGAAAACTTAGCTCAGCAAATGAGGCCAGATGAAAAATTAAAAAGGAAGCTAGGAATGCACTTACGATCGTTCATTGAGATGAGTGTAAAAATGGACTTTTTACAAGTGTAGTGATGAAAGTGAATTGAATAGATGAGCTGCTGAGTGAACAGATGATGACAGTTTTGCTGTTGAGTTTTGAAACATGATGATAATGTTGGGCATGGGGATTCGGACAGGTTAAGCTGGAGACAAGAATAGAGAATGGTGATGCAAGGGATGTGATCTGCCAGATGGCAGACAAATTGGGGGCTGATCTGTTGGTGATGGGAAGTCATGGCTATGGCCTGATTAAGAGGTAATCATGATTGATCAGTGTTCTATAATTATCATCTTTTATGCATGACAATTTAAACGATTTTCATTTTCTTTTCCTAAATCTTGGTTGGAGATTGAATTGACTTTGTTTTGGGGTGGGAATGGCAGGACTTTTCTGGGGAGTGTGAGCAATCACTGTGCACAGAATGCGAAGTGTCCTGTGATGATAGTGAAGAAGCCCAAGTCCACTTCCAACAGCCATTAACTAAACCCAAGCGGCTCTTTGCTCCGTTTAGGCTTTTTTTCTTTGTAGAACTTCTCTGTCTCTCTTGGGTTGTGTGACCCACTGCCGTTGCCTCATTTGGTCAAGTGTCCTGTAAATGCTGTTTTCTCATTCACGTTTCCTGAGAGATTGAGCCGAGGGTCCATCTCAGTATTTCCCCTTTCGAAATGCTCACATGCATCGCGGGCTGCATTTAACATGATGTACTATAATCAATCGCGACATGGTCATTTGGATATAGTTTTTGATCCTAGAATTTGCCCAGAGATTGGCCCCTTAAAGGAGCAATGATAGCCAAGACGAAGTCATTTTTTAGGGTGCTGTCATTTTGCTCCCCAGGTATTTAGCTTGAGAAGAAACGGATTCTTCCTTCCGATTGCACCTTAAGAAGAAATGATTCGACTAGCATCTACTTAGCTGAAAACAAGATAATCATCGTGGAGAGTTGTCAAGTGGAATAGTAGTAAGAATCACATGGATGGCAACTTCAGTCTTGAACTGAGGAGATGATCAATGGTAATTCAATTCGTGCACCGATCAGATCTTGAAGCTGTGGAATGTGTTAGTGTCTGGCGTGGAACTTTACATGTCAGAATGTTTGTCCTGTTGTCCTGCGTCTTGCTCTTAATTTTGTCTCTATCAAAGATAAGGTTGGTGTCGACACTCTGTATGTTACTTGAGATTCTTGGTATGCTAGATATATCCAGAGCCCGAGGAAATGCTTGTGAAGACTCGTCTAGTGCTCCTTTAAAATTGATATCTGCGATTCAATTACTGCAATCTAAGAGGTGAAGGCTACAGCCTCGTATCATATTTATGCAATGGATGTATCATACATTTATTTTGACAGTGCTCTTTTGGTTTCTCAAAAGTGAGAAGCACTGCTTGCTTCGGATGAATGTGAAGCCAGAAGAGCCAGGCTGTGTTTTTCCCAAGAAGGGTTCTTAGAAGTGGGAAAAAGAAAATGTATGGACCTTAGGAGCAGAGCTCATGTGCTCTCTTACTCACTCTGCCTCTCATGTTTTCTGCACTTGGGAGAGAATCATCTCCTAAGTTTTCTCCACACTTCATGTTCATGGAGTCGGGATGATGCACAATCACCTAATCCCGTGGAATCGTCCCCTCGCGAGTAGCGATTCCTAGCGATATGAGGATGCGACTTGACGTGAACACGGCGACACAGCACGTATTGCGACTCCTTTTCGCCCCTCATTTTCTTTCTTCCATTCCCAAGTTGAACTCATGACAGAGCGGATCAATGCATCCTGTAGCCGGTCACAAACCGCATACTCGGAAAAACTGCCCTTATGTTAGTCCATGGACGACGACTTGCTCAGGTTCACGATGAAGAAAATCCAAAAATTGATTTTGCAAGTTCAAAAGGGCTCTGGATGCTGGCTCTCTTCATAAGTGAAGTTACAGCTTAAGTTGACATACTAAAGAGGTCAAGGCCGAATATTTTTAATCGGGTGTTTCCTCGCTTTTTTTATTTTCTTTTAATAAGTTTGCTCTAAATATGTGGGTTTAACATTGGATATTAAATATCCCAACATTTCTTAAAAAAATAAAATAAAATGCAACACTTAAAATCAGCTCAGCTTCTATCTTTTTTTTTTTTTAATCTTTAGAAAAAAATTCTAAACAAAGGTTTGAACTCAGCGTTTGATGAAGGACAATTTTTTTCTTTTAATTTTTTTCTATATTTTCCATAAAAAGACGAACTCAAAAAAAATTTAAATTTTTTAAGAAAAGAACACACATGAGAGGGAGGTGCGCCTTTGGCTACCACCCCCATCACTGGTGGGGCAATGGCGATGGCTAGGGACCTTCGCTAAAAGCGGGAGAGTATAGCGACCCTCTCCCAAATTTGGGTGAGGGTCACTCACTCTTGCTCAGACTAGCGGCCTTCATTTAGGCCCCTCAAACCCCTAGTCTAGGGGTGCTAGGCGAGGGGTTGGCAACCCTTGTATATAGTTGGCAGACTGCCTTCTCTCGCTTCTAGCAAGGGCTCGCTAGCTTGTGCCTCTGGGCGGCGAGGTCGTTGGCAACCAAACCCTGCACTGGCAATGGGGTGATAACCAACCCTCTTGCTGTATTTTTGCCCTTTTTTATAAATATAAATTTTAACCTAATTTCATTTAATTTTAATTTTTCTTTGGGCAAAAATTTCATTGATTGGCTAGAATTTTTGTGCCAACCGATGAGGCTGGGTCATCATTTGAAGTAATTATATTCATTTCATACCATTCTTTGAGGCTGATATGATCACTTCATTTATTTATCTAAAATAAAATCTATTTCTACTCTTATTTGGAATTATCGATTTTCTTTACATAGCTTTTGCATTGCGGTATGTATTTTCGGGTTTTATTTTGCGGAGAAATTCGGGTCCTGAGATTTCTGGATTAAAAAAAACAAATAAAAAGAGGCATGCAGAATTTATATTATTATGTTTATGACTTCATAAATCAAAATCCGAGGATCAAAAGCATAAAACCCAGCAGCAGATCACTCCGGCATTTTCCCCCAAATCGCGTCCCCCCCCGCTCTCTCTCTATCTCCGACAACCGCGCGCCACCGCCGGAGCAAGCCCGCCGCCGCAGCGCCGCCACCTCCGGTGAACACCTCTCTCTTTCTCTCTCTCTCTCTCTCTCGCGTACTCTGCTCGCTTTTCGCCGTCGGCTGCAGTTGCCATCCCTCCAGAAACTTCTCTTCGTTGTGCATTCGGGCCGTTTCCCATTTCGCTGCCGAGAGATCGTTCGGACCTCGATTCTGCTTTCGCTTGAGCCGGTTCACCTTCGGTGCCGCGGATAGTTCTACTAGGAATCCGTTTTCGCGGTTCTCGTAGGCTCTAGTTCGATACGCCATTGTGTATGGTCTGTGTTGATGTCTTGAAGTTTCGCTCTGCCGACTGACTGCGAGCTGAGCAATTGAATTCGGTATTCGATTGTTGCTGTGCCCTGTCGATTTTTTGAAGTTCATGCTTTCGAATCGGTGATTCATAGTGAGGCGTATGCTTAGAGCTGTGGGTTGTTAGCCTGTCGATTTATTTGATTATTGACCTAGGCGAGAATTTGGTCGGTCTTGTTTAATTTTTCGGTGATACGAGCAGGGAAAGCAAGAGTTAACTATTATGAAAAGAAACGGGGAAGCTGTGGACGACGAAGAGTTCGTTCCCGATGCAAAGAAGCAGAGGGTGCTCGAGCAATCGTCTCCTTCTTCGTCCTCATTAGTCGAGAACCCACTTCATCAATTGACGGCTTATGATGATGTTGATGATGAGGAAGAAGTTGCGAGGAGAGGAATGAGAAACGGTGACCGAGAGGGAGTGGATGGACGTTCGGCAGGGGAACAGAATGGACGTGTGGTTGATGAAAGAGGGAAAGAAGAGTACGATAGCGAGAGTGATGACGAAGAAGATGAGGGGCATAATAAATGGAGGAGAGGCCGCCTTGTTGAGATCCGGAGGGACTGCCCTTATCTTGATGCAGTTAATCGCCAGGTACTCTAAGCTGACCTTTTACCAACTCAATCTATGATGATATTTGTGGGGTTGGCTTGTATTTTTCTGTGCCTATGCTAGCGTGTATGGTTTGTAGTAAATGTGCATGGTGATGGAAATATTCAAGTTGCAATAGAGCAACTAGAATTGCTAGGCGCATGGAGCTTATTTGTGGCTGTAAATCATTCTACTTCCTGTTGCTGGTGGTTATGTAGTCTAGTGTTTGTCTATTTTGTGTTTTAGCACACTACATGTTTCTACTCTCTATTGCTATTGCACATTCTTGGGTCAGGAAGTGGAGTTTCTTGATGCTTAAATCTATGTGGAGGGTGGCAGTGCAATTGTTTCTTAATATAGGTTTTAGTGAACCACCAGTAGATTGGTTTCCATTCTCAAGAATCAGTCTATTGCCATTTCAGTCTTAAGGATCATCTTGTATAAGTGTATTTTCTTGGTTTTTGCAACAGAGCATGCGAGAAAAGCTGGATAGTACTAAAGAAAATAGATCAAAGTTGTTGTTTGCTAAATTTCGTGCATACGAGGGTTGTTATGATGTGGTTATCATAATGCTGTGTTTGTTTGTAAGGTTAATTATAGAAGGATGTTGTGTTTATATATCATAGTCCTATAAACAAGGGTATAAAGATGAGTTAAGGTTAAATGAAGCAACCGATATTAGTATTGGTGTATGAGTTATGCATCATTGAGAATATGTCATTTTGTCAAAGATACACATGTTAACTGTTGTTACAAGTAATCAGTGTTTTTACCCTATCATACTTTTTTACATGCTGCTTTATCCATTCCAGGTTTTGGAGTTTGATTTTGAGAAGTTCTGCTCTGTATCTCTATCAAATTTGAATGTATACGCTTGCTTAGTCTGCGGCAAATATTATCAAGGAAGAGGAAGGAAGTCTCATGCTTATACACACAGCGTTGAAGCAGGGCATCACGTCTTCATCAATCTTCAAAGTGAAAAGGTTTACTGCCTGCCTGATGGATATGAGATCAATGATCCCTCCTTGGATGACATTCGGCATGTGCTGAACCCAAGGTTGCTTCTTATATTTCAACATCTTTATGCTGTTAATATCCATAATCGAGCTTTCTTTTATGCTTGATTTTTCAATGTACTGCCTTTCTCTGTGCATCCTGGTTTAATTGACTATCTTTGTCTGTACGATGTGATCTGTCCTTCATGTGATAGCAGCTAGGCTGTAATGTCAACTTGTAGCAATCCTTGCAACTTCTTTTTCAGGTTTTACTTGGCCATCCATTCATTCCGTGAGGTGCTTGTTCTTGATTTAGTTTATATCTAATGTTAGGTTTACAAGGGAGCAAGTTGAACAGATTGACAAGAACAAACAATGGTCAAGGGCTCTTGATGGTTCTGATTACCTTCCTGGGATGGTAAGTGCAATATTTTGATCATGCAACAATATTCCACTGCTACTTTATATTCAAAGTTAGGGTTTTCTTTTTCTTCTGTGTTGGATATAAATTCTCGATTATTGTTCAGGTGGGACTGAATAACATCAAGGAGACTGATTTTGTCAATGTCACTATTCAATCGTTAATGAGAGTTACTCCTTTGAGGAATTTTTTCCTTATTCCTGAAAATTATCAGCATAGCAAATCTCCACTTGTTCATAGGTTTGGAGAACTCACCAGGAAAATTTGGCATGCACGAAACTTTAAAGGACAGGTTTGTCACTTGGAGAAATCTACTTCTTTCTAATTCCCCTGTGCACAAAAAGAGATTCTCACCATCGACTTTCTACATTTATAGGTAAGTCCACATGAGTTTCTGCAGGCAGTTATGAAAGCCAGCAAAAAACGTTTCCGGATAGGTGCGCAGTCTGACCCAGTTGAGTTTATGTCATGGCTTCTTAATACTTTGCATGCGGATCTCAAAACTTCAAAGAAAAAGAGCAGCATTATTCACGAGTGCTTTCAGGTATACTGCCGGTTTCTAGCTCTTTCGTTTCATATGTTGCTGCAGCTGCTTTTCATGCACAAAGTACTTGTCTAATTTTATTTACTTTGAAGGGGGAGTTGGAGGTTATAAAAGAGATTCCTGGCAAAATTATGGCTGATAGGAAAGAAAGTGGTGATGACCAGGATGGCAATGCAAATCTCACGGATAGTGGGACTGAACTTAATAATGTAATGTCTGAGACATCTAGAATGCCCTTCTTAATGCTTGGACTTGATTTGCCACCGCCGCCACTTTTCCAAGACGTAATGGAGAAAAACATTATACCCCAGGTTCGTTGTTCTTTATGTTAGCTTGATGAATATTTGTCAATAGCTGTTGTTATTCTCCTTTATATTTTTATAAAGTGTTGAAACTTGGTAAATGTCTACTGTAAGATTTCATTGAGGGATAAAGACATGTAAATATATTTGTTCATATTGAAACTATGAGTATTTGCTCCCAGTAGTGGCAACATCATCAATAAGCACATAAAAAGATATCTTTCTTATTGAATCTATGAGAATTTGTCAGCTGAGGTGGTAACAATTCTTATTGTTTAAGAGGAAGGCTAGCATGATAAAAAAATATGCTCCCTTTTACTTTGTGGGTGGGATTGGATTTATGTTGACAGGATTGAGTATCCGTCTGGAGTAACTTTTACTCTTAACTTTCACTTCTTGTAAATTTTGTGAAACCTACACTTTGACTTTTATTTGCCTGAAACACCTGAAACCTTTCAAATAAATTATTATTCTTAACTCTATTTATTATTAGTGTACTACTATGCAATCAAAAGACGATCGATTATCTATCCAAGAAGACAGAGAGTCCCACATACGAGAAAAGGTCACAAATAGAGTTGAACCAAGTAACATTGCAAAGGCATAATGATAGTAGGGTCGGGATATCCCCGCCCTCCGAACCGGACGTGAGGGTCTCCCCTCATTCAGCTCTTTCTGTTGGAAGCAGAGCGTAGGATTTAAAATTCAAATATTCAAAGATACCCCTTCGTCATTTCCTTGGTATTGAAGTTGGGCTAGGTCATTTCGGGGCAAGTGGATCATAGGATTTTTATTTTCATATTTTGGAGGGAAAGTGCAGGCAAATAGGCCCAGAATCTTTATCAATTGAGTTGTGGACAAGGAAGTGGTTTTTCATCAACTTGATATCGAGGGAACTTATGCAACATAGTTTATGTGCTATAAACATGATAGATCCTTGGACAATAAGTTTTTTCTCCTTTTCTGATGGTATATGTATAATTTGGGGAGTCTTCTGTATCGACAGTATTGATGTGGACGAGAAATTTGCTTTTACTGATAAAAAGTATCTGTGTGGACATATTAAACAAAATACTCTTTTCAGAAGAGGCTTAGATTGATCTATGGCATTGCATGCCTAAGCACATCAGATGCCTCCCACTCAGTCAGTCCTTTGCAACAGTTTGGTACCATTTATTGAAAGAATCAAGTCAAATAGTACACTTTAAGATAGTTCGGGATTGTGATCGTATCATGAATTTTCATCATGGGCTTGTATCATGTGATGGGGAATCTTCAAGTTGAATATCAGATAAGAGAGGTCCTCAAAGATTTCTGTGGCACTTCTGCACCATTGTAGTCCCAAGTGCTTATTGATCTAACTTAATATTTTATTTTCTTTCAGGTACCCCTTTTCAACATATTGAAGAAATTTGATGGAGAAACAGTAACGGAGGTAGTCCGTCCCCGCCTTGCAAGGATGAGATACCGTGTTAAGAGATTGCCTCGGTATCTCATTCTCCATATGCGGAGATTTACAAAAAACAATTTTTTTGTGGAGAAGAACCCAACTCTAGGTAAGCTTTTTGAACCTGATGATTTTAGTTGGAAAAAAATTGGGGAACTTTGATGATGATCAGATCAGCCATTTCATAATGCTGCGATTTGATTTAGAAGAAAATATGAAGTGGCGAATTTGAAATGTTGATCAAATTAGTATTTTTAAGTATCTGATTGCTTATGATTGCTTTTGCAGTTAATTTTCCTGTGAAGAACTTGGAATTGAAGGACTACATTCCATTACCCACACCAGGAGATAAGGAGAGGTTGCGATCAAAGTATGATTTGATTGCCAACATTGTTCATGATGGCAAACCTGGTGAAGGTTCTTACAGGGTTTTTGTTCAGCGGAAGTCTGAAGAACTTTGGTAAATCTCTCTCTGTCTCTCTCTTTGATTTTTGGGCAAATAAGAGTGCAGTTGTCGTGTAGATTGACAAGTCCTACTTTATGCTTTAGGTATGAGATGCAGGATCTGCATGTTTCAGAAACGCTTCCTCAGATGGTTGCACTCTCGGAGGCATACATGCAGATATATGAGCAGCATCAGTAGGACAATTTTGGTGGCAAATTTTTTCAGTGCCTTCTGCTTTGCAACTTTGAGACCCAGTGGTGCTGGACTCCAGATCTTCTAAAAAGAAGTTCGATCTGTATGTGAGAATACCTGTCAGATCTGTCTCCTCGGAGCAGCTGGGGTTTTTGATGAACCTTAAATTTAGGTTATCTTGCTGTGCTGAGATGACTAACGGCGTAAACCTGTATTCTGGTGACTGTATATGATCATTAGCGAAACCTTAAGCTTAGGTTACTTTGAGTAATTAAAGAGGGTGGCTGCGGCATATCTCTGATATCTACAGTAATTATATAGTTCTCAGGTTCGTTTGCCTTTCCGCGTTTTTGGGTTGGCTGCCTTGTGCAATGGAAAGGCAAACAGATTGATATCTGATGTTTTTCCCTTTTGTTTCTATTCTTTTTCTCTAGCATGTACTTCCTGGTGACTGATTTCAGATAGACTATTGAGGCAAAACTTTAACATAAATGGTTAAATACCATTAAAAATCTTTGTATGAAATTTACCAAAATTCATATTGTCTAACAAAAAATCCCAAATTGATAGCTGATATGTTTACTTCAACTTAATTCATGTTTTACAAAATTTCTCAAATTGATACTTCTAATCTAACTCTGGCCTTTGTTAAAATGCATATATGTTGACACGTGTCAAAATAAACATATCGACACCCGTGAATATTTTATATTGGATATATTATTCTCCACCATCCTTTAGTCGTTTGCCATGTGTATTAACACTTATGCATCTTTAACGGGATATTGAATGGAATGGGCCTACTTATATTTGCGATATAGTTCTTGCAAGTTTCAAAAGGGTCCCACTTATGTTCAGTTCGCATCCGGTCCCGGGGCAAAAAAGAGTTCCCCGTTTCTTCAAGCAGGAAAAAGGGGGCTAGTCTTGTATAGACTTAGGTTCACTAGACCATCCAAATCCCAACGAGAAATTTTCCCTAGCGAGGCAATAAACATGATGTCTTCAACATGTTCCTGGTTCTAGGTTGAAACTCGTGCATGATCCATTTCGGTTGAGCTTGAGCGAAGATTTAAGATTTATTTAATATCAACACAATAATTTAGGAATTTTTTGATACTTTTCTCGTTACTCTGTGAACTAGGGTTTCTAGATTGGAAGACCTAAATAAAGAACTGCATTTGGCTGTTGAAGGTTCTTGCCTTTTTACGGACGATACATTCATTACAAAAAATTGTTGTTTCGACAGTACAATATGACAATGCAACATATAGAACGTAAAAAATTATGCAAATTGGGTTATTCATGTCTTATTTATTTGAGTGTTGCAATTGCGTAATTCACCTAAATTCATTTCAACGCCTTTCATTGTGGGTAGCTCACTTGGCGATTGACTATGATGCCTTGTCTATGGTGAGCTTTTGCCTTTTTCCTTTTTTCAGATAGGATGATACAAGTGACAATTGGTGGATAAAATGAGCATGACAATGCGGATAGTAATTTAATTTTATTGACAAGGACTTAAATGGATATCGAATTGAGACGGTATTACTTTCAATTTTCATGATAATATATGTTACTTTCCTATTCCCATGCCCATGCGAAACATAATTCATTTAATAGTGGAAAAGAAAACAAACATTAGTGCAAACCGTGAATGTATCCTCTCATTGATAATTATATAAAAGTACATAAGTTTTGGCATATCGGTGTTGTGATATCGTGAAATATTGAAATTAGATTATGGAGGATGAAAATGAAGATTTTTCTATTACAAGATAATGGTTCTAACTTCTAACTGACGCAAAGGGTAATGGAGGAATGTAGCTTGGGTATTGATACGGCTCATACACAAGAGACTCCTATAATGCCCCGGTGGTAGACTCATCAATTGGTGGGTCGGATAAAAAATAGTCTTACTCCAAATAGACAAATTTAATCTGTTTTGACTCATTTCCATAAAATGTATATCTACCTGTCTCATATTCAATCCATAATCCATACCTAATCCGATCCTTAATAGTAAAATACTTACATATTTAACTCAATGTGTGAAAAATCATACCTAAATTAAGGTGAATGTGTGGCGTGAGCGAGTGTGGGCGAGAGAAATTGAAGAGAGAGTCGTTGAGATGGGTTGTAAATTCATTTAACGCTTACATTGTGTTTAAACTCATCTATGGCCTATTTACTGAAAATAAAATCATATGAGTTAAGAAATAGACCTATGACCCATTTGATGGGTTTACCTATCTGTATGCACAGTCATCACTTAGTACAAAAACGTTTTAGCTTTCATGTTATGGCTAGTTGTCGTAATCTAACCGTTTCTTGACCCCTTTTTCCATACGGGGGTGCAAACGAGAATCGATAGACGCCTCGATAAGGGAATACAGACCTTGACCGTTTTCATGAACACAACACAAATTGAGTTTGTTCCGGAGGTGTTGAAAGGAGTGCCGGTTGCCGAATCATCAGACAAGCTCTCAAACTGCTTTCAAGGAACATGGTCGCGTCGTGACTCATGATGCATACACAACATATCCACGCCTAATGCTTAGCTCAAGACCTTAAAAGCCGTGCCGACTATTCAAACTGTCACAATCGCGATGATTAAGGGACGTCGTCAAGTGGACATGTCAAGCAGAGAGCTTTGATGGTAAGGGGAAATAGCAAAAGGAGGGGCACATGTTTCATTCTCTTTCCCAATCCTCGGAATCAGATTTGACATTACATGTTACATTCTCTTTCCCAATCCCCAGAATCAGATTTGACATCGATACAATCAGCCATCCACTTCGCATGAGATGTTCTCTCTCCTTCTCTCTTTCCCCCCCTCTCTCTCCCCAAGGATAATTCCTACTAAAAAAGAAACGGTAAAAACAAGCAAAAAATCAAGAATTTTGGAGCACCTCGTTACTCCACTTTCGGAGTCGCCTACAGCTCATCCTGCAAACGAGAAAAGACGAGAGAGAGAAAATTTATCAGTAGGTGAAGAGGAAAAAAACAGCAACACCTTGCAGTTGGCACTGTCATCTTGGTTTCGAGGATTCCTACCTTTACATCTTCACTCTTGATCTCGTCTTTAAAGTCGGCGCCATCATCTGTTTTGGTTTCGGTTTCTGCATCGGAATCCTCTGCTTCGGCATCATCGGCATCATCATCTTCATCCTCAACCTAAAACAAACAGATTTTTACCCCCATGAGAAAACACACGGACACACGAAATGAGATCTACTATATTTTTACAGGCTAATGGACTTACATCGGAATCAACAGGGTCGGCTTTAGATTCCTGATAAAGCATTGAACCACGAGTCAGTGTTATTGAATTGGAAAAAGATGCTGAAAAAATGCGGTGGTGCATCGAGCTTTCAGCAGGCCAATGTGGGCATCCACTTACTAAAACTGAACAGTATAAACTTAATATATATATGGTCGAAATTAATAACTTAATAAATCAACAAGTGCACATCGAGGTTATCGAAGTTCTAACCAACTATTGTGAGCCAGATGCGCATTAATATTGATAGGAAGTCTGTCCCAGACAATGATAAAGACTTGTGAAAACGAGATATTACCTCTTCCTCTCTCTTCTTCTCTGCCTCATCAAATGCTGCCTTTTCGGCCTGAAAAGTCATAGAAATTGGACAATCTCAGACACGAATACTGGCAATATAATTACTTACTTGAAAAAGAAGAAGCATATACTCCATACATCCTTGTTCTTGCCCCATGTTTCTTCGGCAAGCTTCTTTGCATATTCGACATCATCAGTAACCAAGACGTTGTCAAACAAGGTTCCAGATTTGACCTGAAGCACACCAACACTGCTCATAAATGTTCATGCCCTGTGAAAAGCGGAATATTAAAGAAGAAAAACACGTTACCTGCCACAGTTCTACACCAACATACTTCAAGTTGGGGTAGACATATAGGTCTGGGTCATCTTTAAAATCTGTTTGAATATATATGAATATGAGGAGTTATAACAAAGATCACAAGAACAAAACCAATAAAAAACATTACTGAACAAACAAACCTGGGTTGTCAATCTTCGGTGCCTTCCACTTCCCCTTGTAGTTGGGATTTTTAATTTGCTACAGGAATAGAGAGATTCTTAAGAACTGCGTGATCCAACGATCTCATTAAACACGATCAAGAACATTCTAATACCTTTTGCTTCCACGGTCCCTTGTACTCAGGGTTAGGGATAGTTGGGGCTGTCCATTCACCATCCTCATCTTCATTCCAATCCTCAGGCTGCAAACCATCATCGTTCAAACTATATTAAGCAGCTGAACCTCCAACGGAGCAGAGCTATAAATTGAATCATAAAATGGAGAATAGTTGCATAAACAACTTGAAAATGATCATATTCACCTTCTTGGCATCGGAATCTGGTATCTCTTCTGGTATATCATCATATCCCTGCAGGCACATGTCGGCTGTCAGTTCATCCAATACTCATCAGACATCTACTTCATAAATAAACGAACTCCAGAGACATAATGATGCCTTTACCTCTGGCTTCTTATCTTCTGGATCGGGGATATATTCATTGTCATCCCAGTCTTCTGGCTGCCACCCAAGCAAGGGAATCAGCATGATATACCATCACATACAGAGGAGAAGCTAGATGAATACCTCAGTAACTTACTTTTTTGGCCTCGGGATCCTTGATCTGCTTAGGTGGGAGAAGATCCCAGTCAGTGTGCAAGCTACCGCTTCGCTTCTCAGCATTATCAATGAGAATACTGTAGGTGGCATCGGGGCGGAGGATGAAAGTATAAACATGAGTAAGCTGATCAGTCTCGCAGGGAACTTCCTTCTTGATCAAATGGTTGGTATTATTGTAGTTGAGTATAGCATGAACTTTCTTGGTGCTGTAGCCACAGATATCAGGTCCAAACATAATACTGCAGCAATCCCAACATTCGTCGAATGAGCAAGTGTTTACAAATAGAACAACTGAGCAGAAAGGTAATATCTTGTAGTCGGAGGAACTATAGTAACCTGTATGGGGTGTCACCACCGAATTTCTTCTGATCAATTTCACCGCTGAGTAGCTTCATGTAGCCACCACCACAGTCAAGCTTCTGCTCATGCTTGACAGAGAATTGGAAGACAAGGGTCTTGTCTTTGTTGCTGAACTCAGGGAATTGCGCTGATGTAGCATAGAACCTGTAGTCTTCACTCGTCTGGATACCTGCCAAAGGAGATAGATGATAACCCTGAAGCTAGCCAGCACGAACATCAGATCATCTAGATTCTTGAATGCTAAAAGAATAAAATTCAAACTAACCTAACTATTTCACAACACATATATTCGCTCGTGAGAGAAAAGCCTACCTTTGTCATTGGGGTCTCCATTCCATTTTCCAGATGTGTAGTTCCACTCGCCAGCCAAGTTTTCATCTTTTTTCCAATCAGACTTGACCCACCGGTTCTCCCATCCATCTAATTCAATTAGAGACATGGCAGCATAGAGTTCCAAAATGAGAAACCGCTAGGCAACAAGAAAGCCCAACTCAATTTATGCAAACTGACCACAAATTTTTCGCAAACAGAACTCAATGCCCCTAATGACTTTTTTTTCTAGTCTAGGACACAATCTTATTAATTAGTCATTTCCAGCAAGCGACCGATCATGATATCAAACTTAACATCTCGCCACACAGCGAAGGCAATATGCTCGTACAGCCCTACTCTCAACAATGCTCGAGTCGGTCAGGCAGCAGAGCTAGTGCTCCTCCACTAAGTTCCACTCGGACCAAACATTGCTGCATTCACAAACTCGACGTACAAGTCTCGACGATCTATAGCACCCGAAGCATCCGCCACACGAACACGTAAACGAAAAATGACCGCCCACTCAGCAATCTCACGCCTCCCCTGTCGCGGCTAAAACAAGGCCAGCCAAGGAGGCGGCACCTGATTTCGGAGTAAAAAAAAAAAGCGCGATCAAATTGCCGACCGCAAATTCCCGCCAGACACCGATCTAAACCAAAAAGCGGCGTCGAGCCAACAGATCCCTGCGCGAACAGATCAATCTCGGAAACGACGCCGCGAAACTACGATCGGCATCGACCGCGCGCTCGCGACAACTCTTAACGAGAAAAAAAACAGCCGAACGAAAACCGGAAGCGACGAAGGAGAAGAACGAACGGACGGAACGGAAATGCGCGATCGAGCTCCGGAAAATGTACCGTCGAATCGCTCCTCGAAGAACACCTCGGCGGTCGCGACCGCCGCGACGGAGAGGAGCGCGAGCAGCAGCAGCAGGAGGCCGCCGGGGTTCGCCGGCCGCCCGATCGCCATCGCAGTCTAGAGAGAGAAAGCTAGAGTGAGTGAGTGAGAGAGAGAGAGACTTTTAGTGAGAGAAAGGAGCGTCGCACCGAGCGGACGAAGCTGGGAGGAAAGCGAGGTCCGGGGCGGCCTTTATATAGCGGTCGTCGCCCTCGGTGCTCTCGTGGCGCGTTGACCTCCACCGTGGACGCCGCGCGATGACGTGGGCCGGTGGCGGCGCGACACGTCGCCGCTCCTCGTCACGGGCGTGACGTGGGGGAGAGAGATTGGCTCACGCGAGGTGTACGGATTTTCCGAGCGTCACGAGAACTGCGTGGGGCCCCCCTTCGGAGCTGGGGGAGCGGCCGGCCGTTCGGTGGATTTTCCTGGGGAGCGGATTCCCGCACGCTTACAAAGGTTGGCACGTGCGGGACACGTTCCAGATCGGAGCCCCATCTTTCCGTCCGTCGATTTGCTTTCCCAATGAATGGATACGAGCCGTCGGATTAGGATACACCCGCGGAAAGCGGGCAACCTTTTTGGTCGTTTCGAAAAAGGAGGAAGATAGTCTTAATAAACCTTTTCTTTGGAAAATTTAGGTAGGAAAATCGAAGGTCATTAGAAACTTTACTAATCCTACGCAATACACATTATTTGCTTCTGCATATGATATCTTTACCGATTTGGAAAGACGGGATAATTGCCTGAAGTAAAAACCTTTAATTCCTCAATTGATCACGAACCAAGATTGATTTTTATCGCGTCGATGCATTTGAGGGAGCTGAAAATACATACACGTGCTCGATTTCTCAAACAAAATCTTACTAAGGTCAATTCTTCACAAATTTTCAGAAGCGCCTTATCACTTAAATATAAAAACGGATCACACATAATTTTTAACCCATTTATGATGAGTCGAGTGATTATATAAATTAATTATATTCGGTGAATGAGTTGTAAATGAATTTAAACGTAACATAGGGCGTTAATGTCAAATGGATCATAAATAACTTTGCAACTTATTTAGATTCAATTCATTTATACGACTATTTCTTCGTTCCCTCACATTTACTTAATCTTGCGCTTACTCACTGTTCATCCTTTCCTCAATTTGGGTATTAGTATTCCTAAATAATATAAGTATTTTAGCAATATATGTCAAATTGAGTTTGGATCAATTATGACATTACAGGATATGGTTCGAAATGTGATTAAATGAGACTATTTGGGTCGGGCAATTTCTGACCTGACTCACCCGTTTGACGGTTCTAAATTCCACGTCTAAGTTGCTTGAACTTTTATAAGGATTGCGGGGCTTAGCACAAAACTCATGTGTGATTTAACTTGGAAAAATCAAGCTAAGGATTGCATGAAACCGGGTGGCTGAGCTAGGACTTTACTTGTATATATAGAAAGGGTGCCGCAACAGTGCAACTGAAAGGGGGAACTGCCATGGATACAACAGAGGAGTCCTAATAATTACAGCAGATGCTCTGTTAAAAGGGGCGACGAACGACGCTGTTGGCCTGGCCCAGTCCGACCGGCCGGCGGAGTTCAGAACATCTTAAACAGCAAGCCCCCGTGTGTGGCGAAGAACGGGGCGAACACCAACGACTCGACCGCCATGAGCTTGATGAGGATGTTGAGCGAAGGGCCGGATGTGTCCTTGAGGGGGTCCCCGATCGTGTCGCCGATGACGGCGGCCTTGTGGGCATCCGACCCTTTGGGCCCCAGCGTCCTGGCGTGCTCGGAAGCGCCAGCCTGCGCGAGCCCGGATGAATTCAGACTCGACCCGACTCAACATGACATGAAGAAATCAAACGGCAAACGAGCGGACTCACCTCTATGTACTTCTTGGCATTGTCCCATGCCCCACCTGTGTTAGAGGCTGAAATGGCAACCTGAGCCAGAAACCAAAACCAGATTCATCAATTCAGCAAAAATGTCAGGACTTGATGATAATTGATATGATGGATTTGGGGAAGGTAAGGAGATAGGTAGCTACCTGCACGCCGGAGACGAGTGAGCCGGCGAGAACTCCAGCGAGAGTTTCCACTCCGAATAAGGTGCCGGCCACTAGCGGGGTGAGCATGACCAAGGCACCGGGCGGTATCATCTCCCTCAGGGAGGCGTCGGTCGAGATCTTGACGCAGTTCGCATAGTCGGGCTTGGCCGTTCCCTCCATGAGGCCCGGGATGGTGTTGAACTGCCGCCTGACCTCTTCGACCATCTTCAGCGCCGCGCTCCCGACGCTCTTCATTGTCATGGCAGAAAACCAGTAAGGGAGCATGGCACCGACGATCAAGCCTATGAACACCTTCGGGGTCAACACGTCGACAGCCGTGATGCCCGCCCTGCTCACGAAGGCGCCGAACAAGGCGAGAGAGACGAGCGCCGCCGATCCAATAGCAAAACCCTAAAGAGAAAAGGCAGACAGTGTAACGAGGTTCTTCATGTCACAGCTGAGCATGCAAAATTTAGATAGTCATTACCTTGCCAATGGCAGCAGTGGTGTTTCCGGCAGCATCCAAAGCATCGGTCCTCTCGCGTATTTTGTGGCTCATTCCGGCCATCTCGGCGATCCCGCCAGCATTGTCGCTGATAGGTCCATACGCATCGATAGCGAGACCTGTTGCTATAGTACTCAGCATCCCCAATGCAGCCATAGCGATTCCATACATGGCAGCCAAGCTGAAGCTCACGTAAATTGCAATTGCTATGGCAAATATGGGGATGATGACGGATTTGTAGCCCAGAGCCAATCCGAAAATCACGTTGGTCGCGGCACCAGTCCTGCACGAATCCGCCACATCCTGCACCGGACTGATACAATCGCTAGTCAGCAAATCAGCGAAGCAATGCCCCGTACTTTACATGTGTCCTTGGCGACCGCCGAACGCGACATGATCTGATATGTTCCTACATGATGAAGAGTCACAAATCATGAAGCAAAAACTCACCTGTAAGCATTGCTCGTGTAGTACTCCGTAATATAGCCGATAACGAGTCCAGCCCACAAGCCGGTCGCAACGCAGAAGAACAGGTGCCTGTGAGCATATTAATCACGTCGATGAAAATGATCTAGGAGACATAGAAACGAAGATGAATCCGAAATGATGGCAGCAGAGCGGGAAGCATACCAGTTCTTTACGACTTTGTCGCTCCCGAAATTGTACATAGTGAATTCCGATGGCAGAGCAAAGAAGCTGACCGTAGCGATGCCGGCAGTCATCAGGACTGTTGAGATAAGAAGCTGGCGCTTCAATGAAGGTTCGATTTCACTCACGTTCTTGATCTCAGAAAGATCTGTCGCGAATAGTGTTGTTATCAAGCAGACGACAATTCCCACTGAGCTGATGATGAGTGGATAGGACATGGCCAAGAAGTCGTGGCTTATGCCGAAGGATGAGATCGACGCGACAAAGAGTGCAGCGCACGATGATTCAGCATAAGACCCGAAGAGGTCAGAGCCCATTCCCGCAATGTCCCCGACATTGTCGCCGACGTTGTCTGCAATTACCTGCAAAACAAGCAGTGCATTTAGCATGTTTTTTCACAGATCACACGCAACCAAAATTTTGATTTCGCAATTTTGTTTCTAGACCGATGTCACAGGAAGGGAAGAAAAGTTACAGCCGGGTTCCGTGGATCATCTTCAGGGATATTTTTCTCGACTTTCCCGACAAGGTCTGCACCGACATCAGCTGCTTTGGTATATATACCTCCGCCGACTCTTCCAAATAGCGCCATCGAAGAACCGCCAAGTCCATAACCGGTAATAGATTCATACATTCCCTCCCAGTCATCTCCGTAGTAAATCTTGAACAGATTGATGGACACATATAGAACAAGAAGGCCATTGGCAGCAAGAAGGAAGCCCATCACAGCACCGGATCGAAAGGCCACAATAAACGCCTTCCCGACACCCTTCCTGGCCTCTAGAGTTGTCCTAGCATTGGCATATGTTGCAATCTTCATCCCTAGAAAGCCTGAGAGCACAGAAGTAATAGCACCGAGCAAGAAGGCCACTGTGCTGAAGATGGCATTGGCCAGAGCTGGTTTGCAGAGATTTTCCGGGTTGTAACTGCAAGGTTCGCTTTCGGTGCTAAAGCCCTTAACTGAACCGAGGAAGAGGAAAATAACGGCGCTGAATGCAACCATGAAGATGCTGAGGTACTTGTACTCGGTAAATAGGAAAGATGTTGCACCTGGAACAAAAATGGTCAAGCATCTATGCAGTTAAAGATCAATTTCCCAAGTTCAAGCAATGCTGCAGAAAAAGAATCTAATGGGATATCCATTTTGTTTCTCTTCTGCCAAGTTTCACACTTTAGGTAAAGTACTAAGAATTATAACATACAGTAAAATTCTGGAGAAATGGTTCTTCGGTGACAGATGGAGCTAGGCTAATCCTACAAAAAGCATAAGCAGTTATTTTCTATATGTTTGATCAGACGATCCTAAGCCGTTTGCAAATCTAGATTACCACCAGTTGTTTCCAGAAAGTCACCCCAATTATTAAACTCCGCCCAACAGTAAGCAGTTGAGGTTAGATATGAATTAAAAATCATATTTTCTATGTAAATTTGGACAGCACCAGGCTGTCCGACTAGTGACGATGTTTCCTGGCCACTAGAGCATTTCCTTGGCTAAAGATTGGCTTTTAAATTGTTCCGCACATCAGTTTGGCCCTATTCTATTTTCCCCTGTTTGTATACCTATGGAGAATATGGTGATGATGATGATGCTGGGTAAAATTTATAAGGTGCCTGCCCATAGTGAGTCTGGCCTGATGCATATGATTTTTAGCAGCAAAAGATGACATAACGAGAGAGTGACTAAAAAAATCATGACAGCAGCAAGATCTCTAAAGGCAAACACAACGAGAACTTCTGACGTAGTCAATCACCGTAATGATCTCACGGAATGGGAATTTTGTGAGAACCTCTTAAATAAAACGACACAAAGAATAAGACAATTCCTTGATACAGAAAAAAAAAAAAAATATCCCATGATCGGCTACCTATATTTACATCATTCATAATCTGCACAGCATACAGAATTCACCATCTCCAGAGCCATCACAGACGAATCACAGACAAAACAGAGCCCTGAGAAGTTTTCTTAAAAGATAGAAACGGGGACCTTACCAACGGCGATGGCATTCTGAATCTCAGAGCACTTGATGACAACACCAAGCTGATCCACACCCTCCTCCTGATCTTCATTCTCCATCAGGTTTTCATGGTAGCCATTGACGTCCTCAGTGACCTTGACCCTGGACACCAGGAACCACTGGAGCAGAGCAAATCCAATGCCCACCAAAGCAGACCCAGGTATCAGAACCAGGGTCACGGTATCACCCCACACGCCCATTCTCGAGAAACCTGGGAACCACTGCACTTCAGCCCCCAAAAAGACACAGTCACTGGTCTTTAGTGGTACTACGGATTCTGAGCCTCCAGAGAAGCGCGAAGTTACATTATCCGTAGGAAGATATATCTCGAGTGGTCATGCAAGATGGTGCCAAAAAGATCTTGGAGAGCCGGTAGTTTTGATCGACGGATGGCACGAAATAAAGGGTCCTACGCATTTGCGAAGTTCGAGGATTTTCTCGTATTCCGGCCCTTCTATCTTCTGGGGGCTTCTTGCTGCATTAAACTTCGGGGGCCGTGCTATACCAGTAGGTTTGAATGGCAGCTTCCGGGATCTTCGATCCATATCCGAGATTTTCTAGGGCACCAGAATTCAACGTGTCAGGATTTGGATAAAGTCGGCCAAGTCAGCACGGCATGATGATTGGGTAGAGAGAGACGAGAACATCAAATCTTTGCAAAATGCATTCATTCATGGGTCAAGAGATTTTCACTTGTCCATATTACAAGACAGTCAATCAGCTACCACCTTTCCCAGATCAGCCCTTCACTTCAGGATTTTAGCCCTTGATTTGTCTCCTTTTTTATCTACTAAAGACAAAGAAACCATCGTGCCAGGATCAGATTAGGTGAGAAGATAACCTTGCTTTGCGCAATGGTCAAGAATCTGGAAATTTGCGGCCGCAATGATGAGGAGAGAGCGTCATGGTTTCGCAACCGTGTCGGTCTGCCATGCTTCTCCAGGTCAGCATCAGACGATGGTAATGAAGGAGGGAAATCACTGTCAGAGTCCCACTTAGGATCGAGGAGATGTCCTTCTCGTGAAGTGCATTGAGTCAGCATTCTGAAAGTAGCCATGCCATGCACTGAATCTCCCCTGGAATGGAACCGTCCTGGAAAGGAGAGATTTTGTTATTGGAGGAACAGGGCTTTGGGGAGCAAATTTTGGCCAAAGAGAAAGATGCCTTGTCCATGTCCATGCATTTCATTGATGGGAATGGTCAAAATGGTTGGTGAAACCCTTGAGATTTTTATTAGGCATATTTATTAAAAAAAATACTTTACTTTAAAGTATTGATTTTTTTTATGTCCCTAGAGAAGTTTCCGTAATGAGATTATTTAACGAGTGTCCGGTGGCTATTGACAAAGCTCCTATAAACTTAGAAGAATTGGAGATTTCTAATGTTTTAGCAGGTTATGCCTTGGGTGACTTTTCTATTAGAAACTAAGTCATCGCAATAATCGGTTTTTCAATTATTGTTAGCAACTTTCATGTGAGGAAAAGTTAATTACGTAACAAGTAATAATAGTTCTTTTTTCTTCATTTGCTTAGTAATTAATCATGAGAAAAAGTAACTTCAGCTTTTGAATAATAATAACTTCTCTATAAAGAAACTCAGTACCAATCCATCATTTTATTAAGCTTTTTTCGTTGTGGTTACTCCACCGAGGATATATGATTATATGTTTCTATTAATAACTAATAATTATTAATTTGATTAGTCACTTTCAAATAAGAAAAGTAATTTTTTACTAAGTAAGTGATTAGAGTTTCTCCACTTTGATTGCGACTCCCACTTAGGATAGCAAGTTCTGCCGTATACGCAATCAGGAATATATTTCTCATATGTAAAATTTACACGTGATTAGTTTTCTGTTACAATTGAACGTTGTTTTTCATGCACTTATAGTGAGTAATTTCTGTGCCGTTAATAACTTATGTAATTTTTTACTTATGCAAATCGAACGAGCTAGGTCGTTTTTTTACAATTAATAAGATGGCGTTAAGCAATCTCACAAATATGTTGTATTTCAAATTAGAATTTGAATCTCCCTAATCTCATGATTACACAAATTTATTAGGAGAAAATTTGAAACATGAAATGTCTCACTTTTCTTTCTTTGTACAACTTAACAATTTTTAATATTTTTTTGACATGCGTGCTTTTTTGGATATTCATTTGATGAACAATAAGAAAACATAGTAGTGTGCAATTTCGCACAAAATCAATAAAACGTGGGGTCATATTGAAAATCCTCTTTGCATGTAGAGGTCATTGATTTTCAGTCATATCCGATTCCACTTAGGAACTAGGGACCGGATTGAACCACTCTAAGATTAGAGACCTCCGGTCTGGTTCGATTTCTATCTAATAGAACGGTTCACTTATTGTTCATATCTTAATATATTTGTTGGAACTCGTATTCCCATCAAGTTTCTTCCTACTAACAGCGGCTGGATATGTCCCTTTTCCTCTTTGAAATCGGTGTGAAAGTTTCGTAATTTTGTAGTGATTGCTCCTATGAAGAATAGCTCCCCGATGAGGTTGTTTGTCTCGTCACTGTAGACGATGTAACTTTTGGAAAGTTTCGAGGGAGGAGGACTGAAGTTCACTTTACTTAATTTTTTGAAAAAAACTAAAAGAATTAAAATATATATAGTTAGTCAAATCCGATTCGATTCCCTCTAAAAATCAGAAATTGGATCGTCTCAACACCGATTTTACTTTTAAGAATTGGAAATCGGACCCAACTGGTTTGTTCGGTCCAGTTTAGACGATTTATGATTTAGTTAATCTATCATAAAAAAAGTCCTAAACCTATTATTTGGTACAAATTTAACTTTAAATCTTTTAATTTGACTAATTGAATCATAAATATGTTCACATTAGTACAATCTCAGTCTGCCTGGGCAGGAAATAGCTTATGTGGGCGCCAATGTTTTTACATGACACTACTGACGTTGATATAGACAAAATTTATAAATTTTTAATATTTTATATCTATTTTTTCCATTTCTTTTTCTTTTCTTTTTATCCCTTGGCCAGTGAGGTCGTCGATTGACCATCGCTTGCCAAAGGTTGGTCCAAGCGAGGGTGTCGATCCCCGCACAGATCCATGCCACAACAGCCTCAAAGGCCCTCGCTAATGGCCGACGGGGAGCCGATGCCCTCGTCTGTGGTTGGTGAGGGCGCGGGGACTCTCGCTCAGACAAGTCTATGGCTGGTGAGGTCACCACCCAATAGGCAAAGAAAAAAAAAAGAAGAAAAGAAGAAAAAGGAAAATATAATAAAACATTTTGAAAAAAATATTAAAAAGTGATTAAATTTGTCCACATCAACGCAGATAATACAATATCGGGCCATCGAAGCCCATATCAACAATTTTCAAACTTATTTGAATATTGAGAAATTCGGAAAAGTGGTCTTATCAATATAAAAAAGAATTAAGATGAAAATTTTATAACTGAATTAATATTAATGTAATAGGTTTACGTGACTTTTTTAATATCTTTACCATTTGCAAGTGAATTCTTCGAGATCCAAATTTTCCGATTTTGCCCCCTCAATCCGGAGTTATTTCCAGTTCGGTCCCTCCCCAGCATAAACCCTACAATCTCAAAATCCCCCAAAAACACGAGCAGAGTTCAGCTGAATTCCATCTTCTCCTTTTGATGCAAAAAAATGCCTGCAATTTTCCTGAGAAGATCGCGCATCGGATCTTCTTCGCATCCTCCGAATCCCGCATCGCGAGCCTTCTCCCTCCGCTCCCTGTTCAGTCCCGCCGCCCCGCCGGAATCCCGATTCGAAGCTCCGAAACCCTCTCGCCTTCGCGGCTCCGATGGCTCCGGCGGCTCCGTCGCCGGTTCCGGTGCCCCGGTCGGGGCGAGCTGGGTGCGCCGTTTGGAGGAGGCGCTGGGGAAATCCGGCTGCCCGGCGCGTTTCGGGGGCTTGCGGTCGTTCGCTGCTCGAGCCGCCGCCGTCGAGCCCGCGACCTCCGACGGCCTGACGGTGGAGGGGATCCTTTCCAGCCAGTGGACGATCCTCGACGAGAGCGAGGGCGATTGGAAGAGCCATGCCGCCGCGATCGCGCAGTCCATAAGCTTGATCAAGCGGCGCCTGCAGGTGGAACAATTTCTCTGTGATTTTAACTTATCCTCGAAATGCAAATTAGGGATCGGAGTAGATTGCTCGGAGACGTTCATTTTAGCTGGGGAAAGTTGCATTTACATTCATGTCGCAGTCCGCGAAGTTTAGGGATTCGCAGTTCCTGGAATTTAGCGCCTAAAGTTTACATTTTGAATATCCATGGTGCCGAAGCTGGGCTTTAGAACGGAGGTCACTTGTCAAAGTGCGTTTTTTATGCTTTTAGTTATAGAAATGTTGGTAATTCCAGTGCATCATGAGTAATATGAGTGAGTGGTAATGCTACTTCTGTTATAGGCAAAACTCTAACAAGGGACTCTTGATGCGAATTTGATGTAGTTGGAGGAGCAAAATATAGCAAAAAGAACAACAAACAGGGTTGAAAGTAGTTGAATTGAAGATGGAATATAGAAAATCTATTCTAGGGTTTATAGGAACTAACTACATTTATTGAATCTAGAAAAAACTGTTGACAAAGAAAACACTGAAAAAATACTTGAACTAGAATTCTGCTCCTGCATCGACTTGTCTTTATTTAGACTTCTGATGATGATTCTGTGTACTTTTGACAGTGGAAGAGCTTGTTAGTGAGGTTGGAGCTGTTGTCTACACAATTGAATAAGCCGGACCTTTGGGATGATCCTCAACATGCTGGAAAAATAAGCCGTGAGCATGGTAGACTCATGGCTAAGATGAGGGAGGTGATGGAATTTGAACAGGAGTTGCTTGAGCATATTGACATGATAAAGCTTGCTCGGGAAGAGAGTGATGCTGACTTGGAATTGGTGGGCCCCTGGTTTTCCTCACTAGGCATGTATTTGTCCCTGTTTCATGTTGTCTCCGGTGCTGTGCTACTCTTCCAGTCTATATTTAGTTGGATGAGTTAATACTTTGCATTTCGGGACTACGAGTGTGTTTAATTTTAACTCTGGGATCAAGAGATCGTGGCGTGAACAGTTTTGGGAGAACTGAGAAACAATTTCACCCTACCGCTGGTGCATCAGTTATAACTAAGATTATTTATCCATCAGACCAAGTTTTTACAATTGCTATATCCCCCGATGTCTTCTTGTGCTGGTATGATACACTTTACATAAGTGTGACTGTTGGGCTCCATAGTTTAGATTGGACACTGCTTTTTAGGTTCCCTATCTCTTTATGTCCATATCACGTCTTGTCGCTCCTGAATTTCCTCCATTTTACCTGTATAAGTTCTCATTCATTTTCTTTTTTTCCTTTGAAGTCAAATTATCATTTCCACTGCTGAATTATTGAATTGCAAATTTTTAGTGCTATTGCTTCCTCACTGCATTTACAAGTTTATTGGAATCATGCCTTCTTTCTGTTCGTGCAGGAATCATTGCAAGCTTTGCTAAGGATGAGAAGATTTTCAAAAGAGAAAGAGCTTGAAGCTTTGTTAGCTCGAGAGCATGATTCTTGCTCCTGTTTCATAGAGGTCTGCATCATGCATTCTTAACTCCTAGTAGTCAAGTTACGATCACTCATGTACGCAGCGCATTTTTACATTTTGGGTTCGCATCTTATAGGATGCATAAGTGACTTTGAGCTTTCCCACACCTAGCATTATTATTCCTTGTGCCTGGACAGTCTAAGAATTCAGTGTTTTGCTCATCTATGTACATAGGTGCAAGCTGGAGCCGGGGGCACTGAGAGCATGGATTGGGCTGCGATGGTCATGAATATGTACAAAATGTGGGCTCAACGCCGAGGATATGGAGTAACAGTGGTGGATGAAATGCCTGGTGAGATTGCTGGAATCAAGGTTCACCTCCTTACCATCTTTTTCTCACGTTACTAAATTCCTTGTCGTGTTTTTCCCCTAGAAGAAGCCTACTTAATGATAACGTTCCAATTTTGACCCAAAAAAATAAAAAAATAAAAAAATAAAGAATAATGTTCCGAATTGCAAGTGTATTTAGCTATATGCAGTGTAGCTCTTGCTTCTTTTGACTTTTTCCTAAACTACTCTGTTTCTGAATTAGCTGAGTTTGCTATTAGTCCTGACCTAGACTTTGTGATTTTCAGCGAGCAACAATTAAAGTGGATGGTGAATATGCATTTGGATATGCCAAAGCTGAAGTAGGTGTGCACAGGTTGGTACGAATCTCGCCATTTGACAGTAACAAACGGCGACATACTTCATTTGCTGCTGTTGCTGTAATTCCGATCTTCGGTGAGGATTTTTCCCATGTGCAAATAAATGAATCCGATCTCCGAATTGAGAGATTTCGAGCTGGAGGAGCTGGCGGGCAGAGTGTTAACACAACTGAGAGTGCTGTGAGAATCGTTCACATTCCCACTGGAGTAACTGCGACTTGCCAAAATGAGAGGTAGATGGAATCAACCTATTTTAAGTTTTTGCACTGTTGTCGACTTATTGCTGCACCATAGTGAAATTTGGAAATTTGGATTTACATAAAGGGTGCCCATTCATTCCTTTTTTGAGGTGCAGAGTTCTGTTGTCACCTTTTTTCTCTGCTATTACAGATCACAACATCAAAACAAGGCTTCAGCCATGGCGGTGCTCCAGTCTCGGTTAGACCAGCTTGAGATGGCTCGACAGGCTCAGATGAATGCACAACATACACAATCTCTTACAGAGATAAGTTGGGGCAACCAAATTCGTTCCTATGTCCTTCACGTATGCCGTAGCATCTGCTCATCTTCTCTTAAAAACCATTTTATTTCGTCTGTGTAGAAAGCTCTTCCTGACTGTGTCATTTTCTCCCTTGCAGCCTTACCGGATGATCAAGGATCTCCGGACTAACTACGAGGTTTCTGACCCTGATTCCGTCCTAGAGGGAGATCTGGATGGTTTCATCTTGAGCTACTTGTCAGATTTGATGGACAAAGATGAAGCCAGCCCATAGATCTATCCAATTTGTTCTCCACGAACTTCGGTCCTAAAGCAGAAATGACTACATCCTGCATCCCTAGCAAGGACAAATTTATGATTGGCACAAGGGAGTGCGAAAATGGGCATCAGCTGCATCGTAAAGTCGTGGTACATACTGAAGGAGTCTAGCTTCTTATACACTTATCTTCGGACAACTAAATTATTCGTCAGTAGTCAAAATAGTCGAAGCAGTTCTCAGACTTGGAAGAGCAGATTAGCATTTATTTTTCCCCAGTAATGCCAGCAAATGGGTGAAGAAAAGTATCAGAATCGGACTCTACATATGATCTCACCACACAGCTGGGTTGATGAAGTGATGAAGATACATTAGGCGCCTTTTCTTAGAGCAGGAGGATTCTTTCCTTCTTCTTCTTCCTCCTCTTTTCCATTTTTGCGTCACAGAATCTCTCTTTTTAAGTAAGTGGATATCCGTGAATGACTGTAATTTAGAATTCATTAATAAAATTTGCTTGTTATGAATGTACAAACTTATCAAGTCTTCTGTTTTGTTTTGTTTTGTTTTGTTTATATATATATATATATATTTTTTTTTTTTTTTTTTTTTTTTTTATGGGTTTTCTACATCTTAGGTTTTCTACATCTTATAAAGTTAGAGTTTGCTATAGATACATTCTCAAAACATTAAAAAAAAAAATATTCTTCTGTGTATGGATTGCATCAAAGTAATTGCAATTTAGTACCAGCTATATAACTGTAGCAATGCATCTGCGTCATTGCATTGCGAGAACGGTATCCCTAATTTTAAGAAGAAGAACTTCAAATTTTCAATTTTTTTCTAGGTTAATTAAGTGTTTCTTTTACAATTTGTCCATATATAGATAATTATAGATAAAATCGAAATATTGTTTATACACTGCATACTCATTCATGTTAGTTTTTCTTTTGGGTCAGCAGTCGTTTATGTTAGTTTACATTGTGAAAAATGTATATGCTTTATTCTGCCTGTGTGAAGAGAGGGGGCAAAAAGAAAAGGTATAGAATCTTATGTTGAGCAAGATATCTCATTAACTTTCACGAATTGCACTTTATTCTTATATTTACTATTAATGTCGAAACATTGTCCGTAAATGGTCATATCATTATTTAAAATTTTTTGCATAATTTGTAAAATTTACTCAAATCTCACTACTCTTTTTTTTTTTTTAAATTATATATATTTTTTTGTCGATCCTACTTTATTCCTATTCTAACTCTCCCTCTCATACTTTTACATTATGTCGAGACTCACATTTAAAACTAAATAGTCTCTACTCTAATTCTCTAAAAAGGTGGGGATTTGAATTTCTCACATTTCCCTTCCTATTTGAGAAGGGTGGTCGTGATTAAGAAATTACTTCAAATCCAACAAAAATCTTCATGGAGAGGAGGTAGTTTTTTGTACCGCATTTCCTCTTTCTCTCACCTATCTAACTAATATGGATTTGGAGATCTTCCTTATCTCTAACACAATTACACTCCCACAACTCCTCTCTCTATCCCCAAATTTTCAAATTAAATTTCACGTCATCTTGTATATCAATTTGGATATTCTGTACCATTATGATAATTAAACATTCATCTAAAAAAACTTATTTTTGTCCGTTAATTGGTAAATCTTATCAGCCCAGTCTGCATCGGAATCGACCTCTGAATTGATTTACCTAGTAGCGACACGAACAGTCCTTTCCAACTCGAGAGAAGTAGGATTAAAGGTGTAGTGTCTTTTACATAAGCTGTCTCTTAACGCCTTCTTTTTTCTTCTCATCGGAGTTATTTCACAAAGACTTGCCATGATAAGGAAGAAGGGGGGAACAAGCACACTTGGAGGATTAGTTCCACAAATCTCACTGCACTGACCATAGTAAACTCCTATCAATTTTGCTCTTCTTATATTTTTTCCCCTTTTTGGGCATGTGCATCATCCTTTTTAAATAGAATTAGTAAAGGCAAGCAGTTTTAGTTTCTGTATAGTTTCACCTAAAATCTACTGTTAGAATAAGTTTTTCATTTTCTGGAACCTGTAATTTATTTTGTCATAAGTTCTAGCGTCAGTTTCAAATTTACTCAAGTTCTATTTATATTATCTATTGAATGATTTAATGAGATTTTAAGTTCTACTCTGGATCTATGCTAAGAAATGGAGCGAGACAAAAGCCATGAGATTTCGAGGACGATTTGGACCAAACGGAGCGAGCCTCCCGTGCTTCGCAACATCGGACGCCTCGGACCGACGACAAAAGCGGCGACTTTCGCAGACAGCGAGAGAGCGAGCAAAAGCTCTCGGGCGCGAGCGGAAGATCCGCGAGGAAGAGGGAGGCAAAACGGGGTGCCCGCCGCGTCCATGGCGTCTTCTTCTTCCACCTCTCCGGCGTCGGTGATCTCCCCGGAAGACGTCCTGGAGTCGCTCATGAACGACGGCACCATCGACTCCCTCCGCCTCAAGATCATCAACCAGCTCAAGGCCAACGTGAGCGCCCGAAATTCCTGCTGCCCTTTTGATGGTTCGAGTTGGGGGTCGTGGGTCGGCGCGGGGCTCGCCGATCGTGGACGCTTCTTGCCTATTTCGTGGCTCTGTCCATTGGGTAGCGGCTGTTGCGTCGTGGGTTGGGTTGTGTTTTTTTTTTTGGGTCGAATTGGTCCGTTTTAGTGGCCTCTGGTGTGAATTCTGGGGGGTGGACGATCTTTACGTAATCGTCGGCTCTTGGCATAAGGAAAGGAGGGTTCTTTGTTCTCATACTTGATGTCGCGCGATTGTGGACATTGTGCTTTGGCTTCCCTTTGCATTTTGTTTGTTATGCTGCTTAAAGTCTCTTCCTTTTCTCTCTTATCCGGATGGTATGGTTCGCAGGAGGAGCTGAAGAGCACCACAATTAAAATGGCGGAGCAGAGCAAAGTTCTTAATACCCCCGGAGCTGAAAAGCAGACCAAGAGAGAGCTCTTCGACGCCCTGCGCCAGGAGCTAGAGTAAGAACAAAAGCATACCATTCTTTAGTTCGAGTTTATAGAGTAAGAACAGGAACATACCATTTTTTGATGAGCTCGATGGACAACAGTTTCGGGATGCAATCTAGTGCTTACTGTGTGGCTTTCGGCCATCTTGATGTCATCCATGTATTCCTCCCACTGAAAGAGTTGACTGTCAAAGGAGAGATGTTGCAGTAGTAATTATGGTGCTAAATTGTAAAAGTACCCCTGGTGCTACGAGCGAGTCTTGATGCAGCCCGCATTGACCGTCAAAGGAGAGATGTTGCAGTAGTAATTTCTGTTCGTCCTGTTTTCCCGTGTGCGAGTCACTCTCCCGATCCTACTGTTTGAGAAAGCCTTCCCTTGGCTTGCATCAAGTCTTCTCCCTTTAAAATGCAGGAGCAAGGGAATGGCCATTTGTTGTCCTCCCTTACCAAGAGTTGAGAAGTCTAGATTTTGATCCCTACCTTCCCCCAACATGCCTATTTAAGATGGTGGGGAAGGAGATAAAAGAAATGAAAATTACTCCCTAGATAATGTTGGCGCAGTTTTTACTCTTGCTACCTCATGCCAAAATGCTGTAGATTCTGCTGCTATGAAGTAGATTATCAAAACCGAAGGGCAGAGTGCTCTCCGAGACAGCCTTTTAGATGGCTGTGTAGCTTGGTTGGCATTGAGAAATCAACGCCTCAGGATCTCAAATTCCAAACCGTAGTTATCTTCGTAGTGCAGTTGCCACGTACTAGAATTTAGTTGACTTTGGCTTTTTTGGGTCAATATGGAAGTTTATAGTAGGCAAGATTGTGAAAGTCTGACCTCATAGTTGATTGCGAGTAAAATTTTAAATATAATGTTGACAAATAATAAATGGCGCTATAGGATTCAGAAGGTGGCGGTTCAGTGAAAACATGCTGGGTTGCATCTTAGTAGCAAAGACTTGTTAAGATAAGATTCGAATCTTGAATTTTAACTCCCATTTTCTGAGCATGAAGTTGATCGATGGGAATTGTGACTTGTAAGCCTTGGAAACAAATTGGAAAGACCTTAACAGGGAAGCACAGCACACTTTATCTTCAGTATCAATGTCACAATTCTAAGTATGTGGGTAATAAATGTCGACTGCAGTTAGACTTAAATATTTAATTTCGTTTTATCATAAGTGGAGGTCACAGCCATAAGACAGACAAAAAGCAATTCTTTCATTCCTCAAGACAAAAAGCAATTCTTTCATTCCTCAAGCATCCTCTCTCTCTCTGTGGGAAGTGTGGGTTGACTGGCTGTGCGGGTTGGTGAATAGGCAGTCTTGTCTTCCTCGCATCTTTCGTGGTTATTGTTGTAAGTTAGTGTTATCTTTAATTTTCTTGAACCTCAGCTGAGAAAAGATGGAGGAGAATAATGGCCATGTTTCCCTGAGAAGATGTTAGCGGGGGTTGAGGGACTAAGAAATTATTTGAAAGAGATGAGTTCATTATTTGATCTAACAAAGATATCGATAGATTGAATTAGTCTCCTCTACTAGCTGCTCTGCCTTGGCAAATCGTGACTGAAGTGTGAGTACAATAATGATTGAAACACAACTCTCGCTGAATCTGATTCATACATGTGAGTTAGTTTGATTTTTTAACAAACGCGTGACAAGCTGTTTGCAGCTAAATTTCATTTCATCTAGGAAGTCTTTTCTGAGGGAAAGATCCTGTGTAAAGTCATGCCGATTATATGGACTGCTAGTAGTTTTATGTCAGATAATCCAGATCCATAGATTACCATGTTCATCCCTATTTATGCACTCTTTGCAGCTATACAGAAACATTTTGAGTTTATGTTCACCACCTTTTGATTTACAAAGGTATGGCATTTTGCTAGAGATCCATGTCGATTCACACAATTGTTGGCACACCTGTTAGGCTGACTGGCAGAACTATCACTTCTGGATGAAGCTAATTGTTGGCATGCGTTGTTGCTGGTCATTGGATGTCTATTTATTTGCTTGTGTTCATTTTTGCGCAGGGCCCCAGTGCTTGAGAAGGCCTCCAAATCAATTTGGGAGTTAATTCTTGATGGTGATGGGCTGGGGAAAGATATAAGTGAGACAGTAGAGAGAGTTTTCTGTCGATTAAGTGGAAGAGAAGCCCCGCTATTTATTGAAGCAGAACCAGATAGAGCAAAAGATGAGTCCAGAGGCAAAGAGAAGCATGCTAATGCTGACAATGGAACAGAGGAAATTCACTCTGCTTCAAAGAAGAGAAGTTTTGGCGATATGAACTGAGAGTGGATGGATGTGTAAAGGAATCAGGCAATTGTTGCAGCCTACATTCTTAAGTGCTTTCAGGACATGATCCACTCAGCTGAACTAATATGAAATGTGTGAGAGAGTCCTCTACGAGACCTTTAAGCAGGACTTTTTAATCAGTCCTTTCAGGATTTGAAGCAGCATCTAAATTGTCAAGCAGCATCTTTGGGAAGATGTCACTGTCAGTTTTGTGACAGGACTTGCTGTTTTGAACATAACTGTAGTTTCTATGCTCTAGTTAGTTCAATGTATTTCATATCAGGGGTTATGACATTGTGATGAAGAGTCTGTATTTCATTTTTAGTTTGTATCTCCAGCCTTAGTACCAGTAGTTGTTTTGCTAGATACTTGGTATAAGGCTATTGACTTGTAGTTTTGAACAAATTTTTGTTTGCATTGGCTTCTGTAAAGGTTGAAGTGATCCATTTTCTTTTTATGGTGAATGTCAGAGGTTTCCAGCATTTTCTTAAATGCTTTTCAATGTTAAGCTTACAGTGCATCCCATTTGTGTAGGCATCCTAAGTTCGAGGATTGAATTGATGACAAATTAAGTTTGTGGACCATATTACAGACAGCCAGGTGGAGAATTTTATTTTTCCCTGTTTTATTGCTGAGACATTCAAAACTTGGAAAAGAAAGATGAACACATTACTTTTTGGCTGCAGTCATCGTCCAGAAACAAAAATGTGTAGCGATGAAAAGGAAAGAACATAAAGGAAAGGGATGCCACCAACATCTTCAACTCATCCTAATCCTAATATGCAAAACTGGGACTGCCCCACTGATATATTCCTCACCTCAACCCAAGTTTTCATTCATTGACTCTTGAATCGAGGTCTGACACAGAACATCAGTCTCAAGGTGATCAATTGTGTGGTTTTCGCTCATAAGCTTTGATGGCGCATCAAAGAAGTGATAAGTTTGTCCCTGGGACACGGGGACCAACTTAAATTGCTCGTTACTGTTAGCATCCATCATGTTCCTGTCTCACCCATTGCATCACCATTGCTTGCAGAACCTCCTGCACTCGATGAACCTATCAATGATGTAAAAGTCTCATTCTGCTCTGAGGGACCAATGAATTTCCCGCTACTGTTGACATATCCATCATGCTCCTGTCGGACACCCATTGCATAATCATTGCAAGCAGAACCTACTGCACTTGATGAGCCAATCGGTGATGTGAAAGTGCTGTCAATTGCAGGCAGAAGCCTAAGGTGACACCAACTGATTGGATTGGGATCCAAGACTAACTGCTGCTGAGTATTCCTCATGATTGCAGGAGTTTGCTAGGTGGGGACCGCTGCTTCTCCAACATAGGGTGAGTTTAAATGTTCTCTAAGACAGAGGCCTGAATCGGCTGCAGCTGCAGGGGGTGGAGGCGGAAGGGCTTCAAACTGACAAAGGTTGTTGCATTCTCGAGTCAATTGTGAATTCTCAAATCCAGAGTGTTGCAGCATGCAGAATGTTGTTTCTGCAGTGCTCGGAAAGCTGCTCTGGCTCAATTCAAGCAACCAGCGGTCGCTGCTCAGAAGCTTGATGTAGTTTCTGTCGAGGGCTGCTGAAGGAAATTCAAGATGGTGCCTCCTAAGAAGAGACTAAGAATAAGCATTACCACCTATTAATGGATCGAATTATCAGTTTACCATATGACTAAACCTGTGGAGGCATTTATCTACACTAAAGTTCATCATCGTACAGTGACAGGAAATACTGGAGTGTGTGGCCAACGTATCGAACAAGATAATAGAGTACTGGCACCTAAGAGCTTGGCCGCCAGCAAAATCATCTGCCAACAACCAAAGCGAGTGATGCCGGGGTGGTGGATCAGTCTCCTTGTAGAAGGTGGGAGGCTGGTCTAACTGCACGATGGTTACAGTGAATGGATTGCATTAGTATTATGGTAAAAAATGTAGGATTTGAAGTCAGAAATTTCTAGGGTCAAAGGAAATCAATCGGAACCTCTATTTTCAGGATTCCCGGCTTGTTTTTCGATAGTGGTTCTTATAGCAAAAATGTCCGACCATTGTATCTCAAACTTCTTCAGACCATTTGCGTGCACTTCCCAGACTAATTTCCTTGTTGCAGAAGCAAACTGCACATACGTATACTTTTGATTGCTAAACGAAGGAAAAGAAGGGAAAACAAAAGTTCTGCTCTTCTTCGTCAATTGTAAATTATGTAGAACTAATATTGAATCTTAATTACCGGCCACGAACCGATTTTGACTAACGTAGCAGGAACTTGTGCAGCTTTTATCTCTCTGTCACGAAGATCCACTTGAGGATTATTTACTTGTTCCGGAGGACGAAAGGGCTTTGATTTTTGGGACGGAGCAGTCTGCACTTGGTTCTTCAAAGAGTCGTCCTTATCGAACCTTAGCCCAAGCAGAGCCAAGTTCTTGAGTGTCTCAGCGAGTTCCTTAGCCTGCAAAAAGATAACAGTAGATCATGAACATCCAAAATGTGTCAGATATCTTTTCGTGCATGGAAAAAAAGTTTCAAACTAGTCTAGGCAGTTCAAGAATCTGTCAGTCCAAGAAGAGGCCAAGATGGCACGTTGGCATTATTGTTACCATCATGATACATTTAATCTTTTTAGCTTTTTGATGATTCTTATTCTTGATATCATCATAAGAATCCGAAGAATCCGAAGAAGAAGAAGAAGAAGACAATGACGGGAAGAGAGAGGGTTGCGTGGCTTTTAACTTCTCTCTGTCAAGAAGATTCGCTTGCTGGTTATCAACTTGCAGGAGGACTAAAGGGCTCTGATATCTGGGACAGAGCAGTCCTCACTTGGCTCATAAAAGAGTCGTCCTTCTCGAGCCTTGGCATGAGCGGAGGCAGGGTCTCCGCATGTTCTTTAGCCTGCAAAAGAGATAACAGTAGATCATATTCAACAAGCGCCAGGCAACGTGCATGGCGGAAAAGTTTCTTCTCCACGCAGTTCAAGGATCCGTCAACCCAAAGAAGAGACCCCAGATGGCACATCGGCATTAGCATTACCATCATGATACATTCCATCTTTCTTGCCTAAAGATGGATGGTTGTTGATATCATCATAAGAATCCGAAGAAGAAGAAGAAGGAGAAGAAGAAGAAACTGGTCGCCAGATTCTGGTGGAGGTTGGGATGGCGACGCCATGGCAATGCTTCAGTGTTGGCTGGAACTGTTTGATGGAATAGGGAACCAAACGATGATGAGGGGAAGAGAGAGGGTTGCTATGATGATGAAACGGAAACTCCCCAGGAGCAGAGAGAATAGTGACTGACTGCACTCTACTGAGTCTACTCTGCTTCTATATTTATGGATGCAAACGAGCGCCAACACCAGAAATTCACAACATCTGAAGAAGAAAGTATAGCAACATTGGAGGAAAAAAAGGGAAAAGAGAGCCCAAATGAATATGTCAAAATTATGCATTAGCTAACTCTAAAATAGATATACATTCCCAATTTTTCAGTACTAATGCCAAAAATTAAAAATCCAAACATAGACTCAATTCCATGACAAAGAGTCGGATTTGAGTCATTTTTTTCCGACTATTGTTGAGAAGATATATCAAGTTGATATATACCTCTCTTTGCAGAGTGCGTCCCATACCCAGTTTGATAGATTAAAATCAGGAGTATCCGCTTTTTTTTTTTTTTTTGGTTGGTATATTTCGATATACTTTTTTATGTTCTTTCAATTTCTTTATATATAGGTTTGATTAATTCTTTGGTTAAAAGTGGTTATAATCTCCAAGCCGTGCAAAAGAGTAATCCTCCCAATCAATTACTTTGCACGTCAATAATTCTCTACTATTTGATGTTCTACAACTAAAGAAAAGCGTTTTTTGCCCAGCTTCTTGCATGGTTAAAGAAAAGCATCGGCTTATGTAAAGGTTGAGGTGATCCATGTTTTTCCCCCCTATGGTGAATGTCAGAGATTTCTAGCTTCTTTTACAAATGAAAGTGCCAATTTCAGGTACCAAAAGAATTTCCTTAAATGCTTTTCGATCCTAAGTTTACAGTGGTTGGCATCCTAAGTTGGAGGATTTATTGCTGACAAATTAAAGTTTGTGGACAATATTACAGACTGCAAGCCGGAGATAAGAATGTACTCATCCCAATCCTGTTTTCAGCAACAAAACTCGGAAAAGAAACGAAGAACACCCTACTTTGCCTACAGTAAAGAACAGAAAAGAAAAGAGAGGCCACCAGCATCTTCAGCTCATCCTAATCTCGACTTTGCAAACCTGGGACTGCCCGACTGATGAATTCCTCAGCTTAACCCAAGTTTTCATTCCTTGAAAATCTTGAATCAGAGTTTCACACAGAACATCATTGCCAAGGTGAGCTGTCGAGCGGTTTTTGCTCATAAGCTTGATGGTGCATCAAAGTGTTCTTTATATGATGCGTGTCAGAGGCTTCCAGCATTTTCTCTACATGAAAGTACCGACTCTACTGATAAAAAAATTTTCCTAAATGCTTTTCGATGTTAAGCTTGCAGTGCATCCACAATAGGAGGCATCCTAAGTTCGAGAATTGAATGGCTGACAAATTAAGTTTTGTGGACCATATTACAGACTGCAAGGTGAAGGTAAAAATGTACTCATCCCAACTCTGAATTCCCTTGTTTTGTTGCTGATTTATTAAACTTGGAAAGGAAACGATTAACACCCTACTTTCTGGCTGCAATCATCGTCCAGGAACAAAAATGTGTGACAATTGAAAGGAAAGCACAGAAAAGAAAAGAGAAGCCAATAACATCTTGCCCCTACTGATATATTCCTCAGGTCAACCCACCCAGTTTTCATTCCTTGAATCTTCTTGAATCAGTGTTTGACACAGAACATTAATTCCAAGGTTTGCCTGGAAAGCCGCCCAGGCTCAACTCAAGCAATCGGCGGTCACTGCTCAGAAGCCTGACGTAGACCCTGCCGAGGGCTGCTGGAGGAAATTCAAGATAGTGCCTCCTGAGAAGAGAGTAAGAATAAGCATTACTTGCTATTATTAATGGATCAAATTATCTGTTTCTACTATATGACCTGTGAAAATCATTTATCTATACTATAGTTCATCATCATATAGTGAGAGGAAGTATTATGAGTATGTGACCTATGCGTTGAACAAGATTATAAGGTACCGGCATGTGAGAGCTTGGCCACCAGTGAAATCATCCACCGAGATCCAATTAAAGTGACGCCGCGGCTGCGGATTAGTCTCCCTGTAGAAGGTGGGCGGCCAGTATAACTGCACGATGGTGACAGATTGGATCGCATTAGCATTATGGTGAAAAATGGTTGATTTCCAGTCAAATTGAATTCCAGGGTCAAAAGACATCATCTGCAACCTCTATTTTGAGGATTCCCGGCTTGTTTTCTTCGATAGTGGCTCTTATAGAGGAAATGTCCGGCCATCGTATCTCCATCTTATACTTCATACCGTTCATGAGAACTTCCCAGGCTAATTTCGTCGTTGCAAAGTAGAACTTTACTACCAAATCCCCTTCATGTTCTGAAGCAAACTGCACAAACGCATACCATTGATTACTAAACGAGAGGAAAGAAAGGAAGAAGGAAAAATTCTGCTCTTCTTCATCAATTGTAAATTGCACAGAACTGACATTGAATCTCAATTACCTGCCAAGAACCGATTCTGATTAACGTAGCAGGAACACGCGCGACTTTCAACTGTTCCATGTCGCGAGGATTCCTTGGCAGGTCATTGGGTCGCATCGGAGGACGAAGGCGCTCTGGTTTCTGGAACAGAGCAGTCCAGACTCGGTCCATGAAATGAACGTTCTTATCGAGCCTTAACATGAGCGGAGGCGGAGCCTCCGCGTGTTCTTTACCCTGCAAAAGAGATAACGGTAGATCACATTCAAAAAGTGCCAGGCATCGCGCATCGCAAAAGAGTTTCTTGTCCACGCAGTTCAAGAATCCGTCAACCCAAGAAGAGACCCCAGATGGCATACTGGCATCAGCATTACCATCGTGATACATTCCATCTTTTCTGCCTATGATGGTTCTTGATATCATCATCATCATCATAAGAAGAAGAAGAAGAAGAACCTGGTCGCCAGCTTCTGGTGGAGGTTGGGGTGGCGACGCCATGGCAATGCTTCAGTTGGCTGAAACTGTTTGATGGAATTGGGAGCCAAACGATGATGATGAGAAGAGAGAGGGTTGTTATGATGATGAAACGGAAACTCCCCAAAAGCAGAGAGAAGAGTGACTGCACTGCACTCGACTCTGCTTCTATTTATAGATGCAAACGAGCCCCAACACCAGAAATTCATCACATCTGAAGAAGAAAAAGTATAGCAACGGTGGAAAGATAAAAAAGAAGAAATAAAGTGAGTCCAACATACTATCTCAAAATTATGCACGAGCTATTCTAAAATAGATATACATGCCTATATTTTTCCAGTACTAATGCCAAAAAAATTTAAAAAAAAAAATCCAAATAGACTTATATGCATTAGACTTCACTCTCACGTAGACTCGATTCCATGACTAAAAGTTGGATTTGAGTCTTTTTATTCAACTATTGTCGAGAGGATATGTCGAGACGACATATATCTCTCTCTGGAAAGCGCATTCCATATCCAGTTCAATAGATTAAAATCAAGAGTGCCCACTTTCTTTCTTTTTTCGTTAGTATATTTCGATATACTTTTTTTATGTTCTTTTAGCTGCTTTATTTTGCGTCGATCAATCTATTTCTTTAGGTATGATTAATTCGATCAGTTAAAAGTGTTTATTATCTCTTTGAGCCGTGCAAAAGAGTAATCCTCCTAAACAATTACTTTGCACATATCAATAATTCTCTACTATTTGATGTTCTACAGCCAAAAGATATGAAAAGGGGGAAAAAAAACAGAGAATCCCCGGGAGTTGACTGGACTAGAGTCCTACAAAATGAATTTGACTTGGTAAATATTTTTTTGAAATTGATTCCCTCTATGGAAATAACTTAATAAAGAAAAAAATGAAAACGGAATCAACCTGGAAAAAAAAAAAAAAAACTTGCTTCACTGAATTCATAAAAGGCGGCTTGTATGGTTATAAATGACATATAATGGCCAACAAATCGGAATCAACGTTTTTATCCCAGCTTCTTGTGGGGTTAAAGAAAAGCATTGGCTTATGTAAAGGTTGAGGTGATCCATTTTTTTTTTTTTTTTTTATGGTGAATGTCAGAGATTTCTAGCTTTTTTTTTTTTTTTTTTTTTTTTTTAAGATAATTTGAAGTGCCAATTTCAAGTATTGACCAAACAACCTTCCTTCAATGTTTACAGTGGGAGGAATCCTAAGCTGGAAAATTTATTGCTGACAAATCAAGTCTGTGGACAATATTGCAGACTGCAAAAGGTGGAGATAAGAATGTACTCAACCCAATTTTGTATTCAACAACGAAACCTGGAAAAGAAACGAAGGACACCCTACTTTGCCTAAAATAAAGAACAGAAAAGAGAACAGAAGCCACCGACACCTTCAACTCATCCTAATCTCAACTTTGCAAAACTGGGACGTCCTATTGATGAATTCCTCAGCTCAACCCAAGTTTTCATTCCTTGAAAATCTTGAATCAGAGTTTGAACACAGAACATCATTTCCAAGGTGAGCCGTCCTGCGGTTTTCGCTCATAAGCTTGAAGGTGCATCAAAGGAGCGAGATGCTCATAAATTTGTTGTTCAGACACAGGGGGACCGAAGTTGAATTGCTCGTTAGAGCTAGCATATGCGTTATGTTCCTGTCTGACACCCATTGCATCGCCATGGCTTGCAGAACCTACTGCATACGAAGCTATTGGTGATGGGAAAGTGACATTCTGCTCCAAGAGACCGAAGATGAGTTGCCTGTTAGTGTTAGCACATCCATCCATTGCATTGCCAGTGTTTGCAGAACCTACTGAACTCGGCGAACCTATCAGTGATGGGAAAGTGCCACTCTGCTCCGAGGGACACATGATGAATTGCCCGCTGCTGTTTGCATATCCATCATGTTCCTGTCTGACACCCATTGCAGCGCCATAGTTTGCAGAACCTACTGTACTCGGCATACTTGGTGGTGATGTGAAAGTGTTGTTCTCCTCCAAGGGACAGATGATGAATTGACCACCGCTGTTCACATATCCATCACGTTCCTGTCTGACACCCATTGCATTGGCATTGCCTGCAGAACCTATTGCACTTGGCAAACCTATGCGCGATGGGAACGTGCCGTGAACTGCCGGGGGAAGCCTTGGGTCATGCGAACTGATTGGATCGAAGAATAACTGCCGTTGTGGATTCCTCATGATTGCAGGAGTTTGCAGGGTGTGGACCCCTGCTTCTCCAGCATAGGGCGAGTACATATCTTCTCCAAGATAGAGGGCTGGACTGGCCCTGGCTGCAGCTGCGCTGCGGCTGCAGGGTGTAGAGGTGGAAGGTCTTCGAGTTGAGAGTTGTTAGATACCTGATCCCATGGATTCATTTGTGAATTCTCCAGTCCGTGGTTTCCGAGAAGTTGAGAATCCAATACTGTGTTACACCAACAAATTGAGAGTGAAGAAAGCGAGCCTGTGAATGTTTTGAGACAATTTTCAAGCTTTGATATATACATCTTTGGTGAAAAAGGAAGAATATATGACCATGTAAAGGCGACAGATAAAGTAATCATATTCCACCTGTATCTCTATAGAAGTAAAAAAGATGTAAACTCTCAAGGTGACTAAAACTTTCTCGCGACAAGGATGCTGCATACCTGACATTGGCGGAGTAGAATTGTTCCATTGATGGGCTTGCTCTATCGCTGCTTCACATGATCGTCTCCGCTGGGGGGTCAATGCCGGCGGATATGCATTTTGAAGGTGGACCTGATGCGCATGTGGCATCGCGATTGCTAATCTTGGGGGATATTCATCGCAATTAAAGTGTTGCAACGTGTAGAATGCGTTTTCTACACTGCTCGGAAAGCGGCTCTGGCTCAACTTAAGCAACCGGCGGTCACTGTTCAGCAGCTTGACGTAGCCCTTTTCAAGCGCTCCTGAAGGAAATTCAAGATAGTGCCTCCTGAGAAGAGGCTAAGCGTAAGCATTGCTTCATATGAGATGGATCCACCTATCAGTTTGTACTATATGACTAAACCTGTGAAGTCATTTATGCACACTGTAGTTCACCGTCCTACAGCGACAGGATATACTGGAATATGTGGCTAATGTATCTGACAAGATAATAAAGTACCGGCACATAAGAGCTTGGCCGCCAGTGAAATCATCTGCCGAGATCCAATTCGAGTGATGCCGGGGCTGCGGATCAGACTCCTTGTAGAAGGTGGGCGGCTGGTGTAACTGCACGATGGTGACAGTGATTGGATCATTAGTATTATGGTCGAAAAAGCCGGACTTTTAAGTCAAAAAATTCCTGGGTCGAAAGAGAGAATTCAGAACCTCTATTTCGAGGATCCCCGGCTTGTTTTCTTCGATACTGGCTCGTATAGCGGAAATGTCCGACCACTGTATCTCCATCTTGTTCTTCAGACCGTTCGCGAGCACTTCCCAGACTAATTTCGTTGATGCGAAGTAGAACTTTACTACCAAATCCGCTTCATGTACAGAGGCAAACTGCACGCATATGTGCCGTTGGTTAATTAACCAAAAGAAAGAAAGAAAAGAAAATTTCTGCTCTTCCTCATCAATTGTAACTCATCAAGAAGTTGCCAGAATAATAAAAAATTAAATCAAGCGGTTCAAGTGTTTTAAACAATTGGTAGAGATCCCACAAAATTTTACGTTAAATTTTTCGAACGTTAGAATATTTAAATATTAAACTGTGTCGTTGCTTAACAGTTAAGAACTGTTGAGATGTGTGCGACTTTTAACTTCTGATTACAGAAGTAACACCGAATCGTAGTTACCTGCCACGAACCAATTCTGATTAATGTAGCAGGAACGTGTGCGGCTTTTTGCTTCTCTTTGAGTCGGACTTCTTGGGGGTCCTCGTCTATCGCAGGAGGACGAATGGTCTTTGATTTCTGGGACCTTCCCTTTCTTGCTTGGTACCGGAAAGAGTCAGTCTTATTAAGCCGTAGCCCGAGCAGAGGCAAGTTCTTGAGGGTCTCAGCGATTCCCTTAGCCTGCAAAAAGACAACAGTCGACCATGAACATCCGAAAAGAGACGGGGATCTTCTCATGCACGGCGAAAAAAGATCCAAACTTGTCTACACGGTTCAACAATCTGTCGACCCAAGAAGAGACCCAGATCGCGCGTTGACATTATCATCACTATTACGCATTACATCTTTTTTGCTTTTTGACGATCTTTGACGTCATAAGCATCCAAAGAAGAAGGAGAAGAAGCAGGAGGAGAAGAAGGAGAACCCGGTCGCTAGATTCTGACGGAGGCTTTGGTGGTGACGCCATGACCATGCTTCGGTTGAATGGGAACTGCGAAATGGGATCGAGAGAGGGTTGGTATGATGATGATGAAAGAAAGGGAAACCGGTAGCAGAGACGAGTGAGGGCAGTTCGCGCAACTCCGCTTCTATTTATAGAGATGCAGAGAAATGCCAACGCCAGATTCTCAAAATCTAAAGAAGAAAAAGCACAACACCATTGAGAGAGAGAGAGAGAGAGAGAGAGAGAGGGAGAGAGATCCCACATGAAAACGTCACAATCATGCATGGGCTAATCCAAATAATCCAGCCTTGGATCCGAATCTTCTTTGTTTAACTGCTGTTAAGAAAAACGTATGGAGTCGAAGTACGTCTCTCTCTACGGAGCGTCTCTCGACCAGCTTATAGATAAAACCAATCACAAATTATAACGTTCGGCTTTATTTTATTTATATTTTTTTGCGTCGGTATATTCTAATATGCTGCTAATTGTTCTTTAGGTTGCTTTATTTCGTGTGGATCAATCCGTGTTTTGCTCGATTTTATCCACTGAAAGTAGTTATAAGCAATATCCATCTGAGGAGTACCGGATCAATAGGAATTTTGCAGATATGATGATTCTCTAATATTTGATCTTCTAGCATAAGTAAAAGGAGATAAGTAAGAGGATCTTGACTGAACTTGAGTCCTAAAAGATCTGACTACTGTCTGTTTGTTGGGGATAATCAGGCAAAATCTATTTGAATTGGATTCGCTCGTCCAGCCTAGACGGAATTAACTTAGCGAAGAAAAAAACACAACTGGCAATTCATTTGCCTTCAAATTTCCAGATATATTGCAATTCTTTTTTTGCCCCAAAAAAAATTATGTTGATGGCTTGTAATTATCAAGCTCATGTTTGACTGTGGTTGAGAGAAGAACGGGAGGCATCTAGCGTGACTTTTATTTCATGTTCTCACTTTCAATTCAATTTTCTTTGTTGTATTAGAGTGAGAACCAGACGCTGATCCTCTTATATTAGCTTCTTCAGATTGTAATTTGGGCATTTGAGTGGAAATATGCATACATACTGGGTTACTTATATTTTTAATGCAGAAATGCCATTGTGAAACATATTTTATGTTGTGTTGTAGTTATTTTTCCGTAATCCCAAAAATGATTAATCTCCCGTATCATAAATTTTTATGCATAAAATGCAAAAATTCATATCTGAAACTGAAAAAGGAATGGATAATCAAAATTCACAAAATGCAATGAAAAGCCTATGCAAACTAGGTATCAATAGGAATGAGTTAGAATTTCCCAAATTTCCCTAACATAGAGGCTCGGGGTAGCTCCTCGTCTAAAGCATGAGAGTGTGGTCATATCACTTAAAGCTATAATAAAGGGTAATTATCATCAAATTTAAACGTGTAGCTCATTGGATTCAACGATTGCACTTATTAGATTCAACCATTCAATCATACCGTCCGTGGAGGAACAACAATTCTTCTTGGAGCAAATTCTATCTCGAACCTTGTACAATTGCCATTTATCCACGATGAAAAAGGCCTATCATAAAGAGCAAAGCAGTTAAAGTGGGACTTTTTTTAAAGTGGATGATGATTGAATCGTACATCAACTAAGGAATTTTGATCCCTATAAGGTCAAACAAGTGTTCAACAGTGGCTGCCGTCCCAACAGGCAATAGCGAGCACTTGTATGGACTCGATTTGGCATTGGCTCAAGTCTCCATATGATTGGGTTCGTGTACGCTTTCCAACTAGAAGTATATCCTTGACTACATTTATGCAAGTCTTCTTCTATACTACTTCAACTTCAGTTCAACTCCACGATGGGATGGAAGAGAAACTAAAAGTTATGTTTTAAGTAGACATCCGTTCCAAAGTTAACCGTCTCAATATAGTCATAATCACTCCTTTTTTAACAAGACGGGCGAAAAATAAAATTCAATCGATAAGAATTGGGCTTGATAGTACTTGAGCATTCAGGTGAAACCCTACAAACTAGTATTAAGGCAACCACTCAATCGATACTTGAGATAGATGGATCGTGATATGTTCCAAACTTAGTTTAGATTTGTAATCATGTATGTAAACAGTGTTATATATTCGAGCAACTCCTCTTGTCATATAACAAGGAGTTTCTTGCATGGGGAGCACTTGAGAACATTCAAGTTCCTCGCCCGAGTCATCTTAAAAGAGATGATCACATTTGGTGGAGGGAGTCATGACGCAACATTTTCATAGTCTTTAAAGTAATGGAAGGATTTAGCCAATATCTTCTTTAATTATTATGAAAACTTGGGCACGTGCAACTCATTTTTTTATTTAAAAATTGCAGTGCCCGTGCGAGGAGATAAAGAAAAGAAAGTTGATAAAGGTGTGAGGTAATGCAATGGCAAGATGGCAACTCAGGGAAATCTCACCTTTGTGGAAATTGATGATCCACCAGTTTAAGTGAAAGAGATCCAGAACAACTTCTAGGTAGATGGATAAACATCGATTAAAGTTATCATTAATATGACTGATTATGTATTAACTAATATGATATTCTCGTCTAGTCTAGTAAAATTAGTGGAAGGAGTCTATTTGTGGGATGCTCTATCTGGTGAGATTGGAACTCATTGGATGTGTGACTTAGATACATATCTATAAGTAGGCTATTCAATCAATCAATGTTTCTAACTTTTTATTTTTCGTACTTTTGGCTAATTAGGAAAAATTTCAAGACCCGCAATCGGTTCCTTTGCAATATATCTCAGGGGTAGTCGTCACCTCGTCTCCACATACCTGGAAATAGTGGGGAGGCAAAAGGAGTGCGAGATGGACGATTACTTCGGCTTCTATTGTTTTTTGGGCCTCATACGTGTCTAGTGGCCGAGTAAAAGGAAAATCTTATTTTTCATGGAGAAACTTTTTTGTATTTTGGATGTACAGCATCTCCGGGCACCCAAAAATTAATCGTCACATGCCAAGTATTTCAATACTCGATGATTGGTTTTGAGTGGATAGAAATGTTGTGCTCTCGATGCACTTGAAAATCTCTCAATTTCAATTTCCAGCAGTTATCTAAATTAAATTAGTGCTTTCCACTATTTCTTCCCTTGGGATAGAGTTTAGAAGTGGATTCAAATAAAGCAATTTAATGGTACATGGGTCAGCATCTTCAACGCACTTTATCATCCAACTTCTAGATTTTACTTTGGCTAGTGATGACTAACTACCCTCACGCTTCTCCCAACGACGTAGAAAATTCAAATTAGGGATAGAATCTCTTTTTACCACAAAATCATCGCGCAATTAACTGAAAGTGTCTAAAATTGTGAGTTTAATGAATTCTGCTATATTATATGCAATAAAACCCTAAAGAAGTACTCACGAATTGAGTGAGAGTCTGTTCTCTATGTCATATATCATGTGGATTTTGGGAATTATAAGGTTTTTTTTTACCCCATTCATATGAAGAAATCACCAAGATTTCAAAACAAAACTACAACAATTGCATAGATAATTGATCAACAGAACCGTCATTACCTCGCCTAATTAACAATCTTTCTCGTAACCAAAGAAAATTAGTGTAGATATTCGAATATTTGGAGCCATAAGTTAATGATATAAATAAAGAATATGTACTTTGGAAGTTCCTAAAACTTTGAAAAAAATGCCATTGAATCATAAAGCTTATAAAAAGTGTACTCAAGTTATAAAACTTATCAAATTGGTATAATCAAATTCTTCCATTAACTCTGTTTATTTAGATTAATGGAAAATGTTCACGTGGCTTTTTTAAATATTTTCTCTCTCCTTTGTGGCGATGACTTGGCCACAACATGAAACACAAGATTAAAATATCGTCGTTTTGGATTAAATTGTAATTTTTAAGATCAAAATTTTAATTAAATAGAACAAAAAATATTTGAAAAAACTCAAAAAATTAGCCTGGGACGAGGGTCACAACCCTTTATCTAGATCTGGACGAGGGTTGTCGGCCCTCGCCCAACTGTGGTGGCCCTCGGTGAGGGTCACCATCGGAATACCCCAGATGACCCTTTTCAGCAATGGAGGGGATGGTGGCAAGGACCTGCCGCCCTTGCTTTTGGCTTTTCCCCCTTTTTTAATTATTTTAAATATTTTTTTATTTTTATTTAATTTAATTAATGTTTTGGGTAAAAATTAGAATTTAGTCTATGTCATCGCCACGTTGGGAGAGAAAATATTACAAAAAAGCTATGTGAGCATTTTCTATTAAGCTAAATGGATGGAGTTTGTAGGAAGACTCAATTGCACTAATTTGACAAATTTTAATACTTGATTGTATTTTTATAAATTTTAAGACTCAATTACGCTTTGGTAACGAGTTTTAGGATTTTGAGTGCACATGCATCTTTAAATAAATGTAAAAAGGATCGCTTCTTCAAATGAACATGTCAGGATATCAATTTATTTTCTATCAACCCTACATTTTTTAAGTCCTGGAGTTGATGGACGACCATTTCGTGGGGCTGCTCAAAAGCTTCAAGTGGATAAGAGAGAAAGATAGGCACACCGAAGGTAATGATTGGGAAAAATTAGATAGAAGATTGCACATGACTCTCTTTCCACGCAGAAACTTTCTACAAAGTTGCTGTCAATCTCGAGAAGGGGGACCATCTCCCTTTTGACTCGAGTAGATGACCCAATCATTTTCTAGGAAAGCACAAGTTTGGATTTGATGGGGCATCGATTGTGATTTTGCGGTCGTCACATGCCACTCCCAACATAGAGAAATATAGAGCATGAGAAGAAAATTCGTGACATCCATAGTGGAAGAATGAGATGGACTGAAGTGTGCACCAGCTTGGGGATTGGTGGAAGATATTCGTGACCTGCCGCCCCTTTATATGCTTTCTTATTGTACGTTTCCAAATTTAATCATAGGCCAAAAATCCAATCCGCACATGAAGAGAAGAGTTAAAAAATTTTAAATATTAAACCGCACATTTATATATCAATTTGAATTTTCACATCAATTAAATTTTACCATTAGCACAACAAATCGTGAAATAATCGAAAACTTTGAAAGTCGACACTATTCTGAAACTCTATTCCGTTAGCATGCGAGAGTGATTAATTATGCTTTTGAGCTCGTAAGTCATCAAACGTACACATTAATACCGAAAGAAGATTACCTACTTTTAAGAGTTGAGATATTGAGTATCATTGCCATGCAGACTCCATATCATGCTCTTATTAAAGAAATGCATAGATCAAGATACACGCACGAGATCTTTGGTGGGATCCATTTCCTCCGACGATGAGAAGCCATGCGTGGAACTTGGGAATCAAAGTTGCACGTTTCGGTATCCATCTTTGCCTCCCCTTTTGATTTTATATGTTGAAGCATCGTGAAGTCCACGTTTGTGTGCTCGTGAGTGGAATGCTTTTGCTCCTAGTCGAACTTGGGGGTCTCGATTTTGATGTTGCGGTTCGTTATTTTGCCCCTCTGTACGCACTCTAATCATGAGAGGAGTCATTATTCATTGAAATGTCCACGACCCACTTTCGAACATACATGTTCAGGTCGGCCAGGTCTCTTCTAGGACCGTTCCTATGGTGGCTTTTTACTTTAACCCTATAGAGGCGGCTACATGAAAAGTAACTAAATAGGTTTGCAAATATACATGTTCAGGTCGGCCAAGTCTCTTCTAGGACCATTCCTATAGTGGCCTTTTAGTTTAACCCTATAGAGGCGGCTACATGAAAAGTAACTAGATACGTTTGCAAAATCTTGGTAACTGACGCTATGGGATTAGTTCGGTGGCTAGAGGACAAGTTTATGTATGTTGATTAAGCATGCCACACGAGTTTCGCTCTTGGACCACTTGCCTTCATATTTTTCAATCGAGTTCTTTTTTTATTTTATTTTATGAGGCTACCGATACAAGTTGTGAGTCTGAAATTTCCCAAAGATGGGAAAGCTCAGCTTTGCGGAAAATGAATCTCGTGTAATTATAAAAATACTTTAGATTTTAGGACGTGAAAAAATACTTAAAAAGTTTTACCTCGATCCTTATCCGAATTTCGAAACAGTCAAGATGTAAAACTTCTAGAGGATATTCTCTCTCTATGATAAAAACAATAATATATGAGAAATTATGGAGTATAAATTGTGTCCGTACCAATATGTTAAAATAAAGAATGCCTTTGTGGGCGGGTCGTGGAGACCTTCGTAGGAGTGAAAGGTACCTTTGCTCTTAACCGACGCTATGGCTCCGAGGGAGATCGCCGGTTAAGAGAAATTCATGGCAATAATTTGAGAAGAAAAGGAATCAATTTGGTCCTTGCTCCAAGGCATGCGAGCGTCAGTTGAAGTCTGGATGAGCAGGAGCTGGAGGTTGACTCATCACTCTGTTGGGCAGATAAAAAGGTCGTTCCCACCAACACTGACATGACATCACTTCGCTTTTTCTTTTCCTCAGTGAGTGTCAGTTGCTAAAATTTCCTTCTTTCACACTGGCTTTGTGTCATTGGGGCACATTTGATCGTCAAGTCATCGAGATCTTCGCCTCTTTGGTTGAAAGCCTTTGACGAGTGAGTGTGATCAGACAAAAGGAGACAGTCACGAACCTGAGTTATATTAGGGTTTTATCTCTCCAGCAAGATCATCTGCTCAACTTCCGCTCTGGGCGTATAACTGATTTTTATGAACTTCCCATTTTGAAGGTTGGGGGAGTTGCTACTAAGTTGTCTGTGTGGTGATGTTCAGGAGGAGAAAATAGTAAGAGTGAGATACAAATAGGACCCCTATTTTTACTCTCACCATGGCTAAAACATTCTTCGTCACAATGCCTTGATAATATTAACTTTTGTGGGTCATATCTTCTTGGCATATTTTTTGTTTGGTTGTGGTGTACCATTTGTTTTCTTTTTGTCTTTTCTCATGGGTCCCATTTTTCTCCTTGAGTTACTTCTCTCCCTAGCCTCTTAAATGCAGCCATGGTTCAAACCTCGGTAGTACCCATCAAAAACAGAGAGAGAGAGAGAGAAGGAGAGAGGGAACACTGTTTTGTGATTTGTTTTTTCACTCGTCCTCTAGGTCATGTTTGTTGGGTAGTCCGAGCATTCTCTCGTCCTAAAAGTTAACTTAAAAGATGAAGTATTTTCTCATACTTATTAACCGATCACTAGCCATTTTTATAATCGATGTGAGACAATTTCAACAATCTTTACCTCACACTTCGGACTTGTGTCAGAAGCATAATAACCGGTAACTTTCCCATATGACTATTAAGTCCAGATTTGTTGGCAATTCGAGGTTTGATACAAGTATTGGGTAGTTTTGAATTTTTTTCACTCCAAAAACTAGCTCAAAAGATGATACTTTTCCTCATATTTATAAATCGATCATTAGCCCTTACAACCCTAACAATGTCGCGTTCATCAGTTTTTGAACTGTTAACCGAAGTTTGATACCTAGAAATACAATAAACCTAAAGGCTACCTCATTGAACTTCTTAATGCCTATCAAAACACAGGGATCCAAACAATTGACAAGCAACAAGGCCATCTCATCTCATAAGGGCTCGGACTTGAGGGTCGAGTTCACAATCACTTCTTCAGCCTTTTTAATCACAGGCAATGGTGGCTTGACAATCGAGATCGGCGGGGAAGTAAGAGAGACTGTGAGCGCAAGGAGGGGAAAATCCTCACCGGTCTTGAGGATGGAATAGTCATTCTTGAAGGTGGCATTTTCGGTGTGCGTAAACGACTTAGTGAGGGTAGGAGGAATTGAGCCATGGATCTGGAGGCTGGTAAATGGTGGCAAATCAATGACGATGGTGACAATTAGGACCAAGAAGATGAAAACGGAGAAACAAACCTTGTTGAGCAACTTCTGGATCTGAATCTGTAATGGGGTTGTTCTTGTCTTTGTGATCCATCAATCGAAGAGTTTAATGCGAAAGGGGACAATCGGAGAAATGATGGGTTTTTTTTGCTTTCAATTGAGCTTTTGAGTTGAAGAAATGGAGATCGATGAGGACTAGTTGTGTGAGGAGGAAAGTGGTGTTTTAGAAAGAGAGAGAACAAAGAGAAATAAATGAAAAGAAGGAAAGTGGGACGATGAAAAAAGAGAAAGAAGAAAAGCAACTGAAAATTGTTTAAAAAAGGTGAGACTCGCAAAGGTTATTATTGTTAAATTACTATGATTGGGAGTATTTTAGCTATAATGGGAGTGAAAAAAGCATGACCCCATAAATAATGTTGTCTATTTAAAATATTTAAATAATAATTCTTGCATTCATCTAATAGTATGAACTTTTAGAGCAATTGGCATGATCCCACAAAATCTAACATGATATCATAGCCAAGCGTTATCCCTATTGTGTGTATGTCCACCCTATTAATTAAATTCCACGTGACACTCCTAATCCAACTTACGCATGAGAAGGTGTGTTGAAAATATCATGTCGCTTAATTATATGTTCTTTATTTACATTCCCAACGTGTCCCTCCATGACCTAGTTATTGCAAGGTGAGAGACCCATATAGATAGTTCTAATATGATTCTCGTAGTTGGGGCTTGAACCTATGACTGTAATTCATGAATGTGGATCGACATTGAGTCTTAATTAGCCTCAGTAAGTTCTCCGAAGAATCTTAAGGCTATGTTTGGTGGTCTGGACATTTTTGCTAGATAGGATAATGTCGGATAGAATAATGATAGGATAGGATTTTAAATATCAAATTCAATGTTTGTTGACATCCGGATATTGCATGGATTCAAAATGATATTATTACTATTATGAGTGTTTAATTTACAGGATTAAAATTAAAAATAAACCATGGAAGTCATAAAAACTATTCATGTTTTTACAATCTTCATCCATGTCAAACACCACTCTTCTCCGTGACTTCGAGGACACAGACAAGACACCCTCTCCTTCTGAGACATCCCTTTTGTCGCCGTTGACCGACCCGTTCGTTCTCTCTTTTATTTTATTTTTTCCGAATTCTCTCGTGGAGGAAGAAGGGAATTGAGGCTCGAGATGAATTCGTCTTTAAGATATATTCGTGGTGCTTGTGCTCTAGTCCTTTGGTGACCATTGTAGTGAGAGAAATCAAAACTAGAGAAAGAGATGATGGTGGCGTTAGGCAAAAGAGAGGAAGAGTGATCATCGAGCGCAAAAGTGGGGAAAGAACACGTGATTTAGCAATTTTCTAAATTCCAATCTCTTATCTGGGTCTATCCCATCGCTTAGATGAGATTTTTTTTATCTGGGTCGTATGCATCATTCCAGACATCGAATAGTTACTTTATCCGGAGTTTTATCCAGCCCACCAAATGTAGCCAAAAGGGTAGTCCAATCCTAGGTTGAATGGGTGATTACTCCCACGATGGGCCAGACAACATAAGCTCGGCGAGTGCATAAGCAGGAAAGACCGCATGATTGATCAATTTTCCAAATTTTGCATATCCGTATCTTATTCGGATCTATCACATCCCTTAGGTGAGATTTTTTTTATCTAGACTATACTCAAGTTATATCTAGTCATATATGGGATTTCAAGTCACTCCAAACATCGGATGGGATGAAAGTTATGGGTGCGTTTGGTTCAGTATTTTGAAAGCTCATTGGGAAAATGCAAAATAATTTAGCCTAAAAGACTTTAGACAAATGCAAAGGCTGTTTGGTAAATTATGCTTTGAGAAGCAACTTTGAGAGAAATGCCGTTTGGTAGAAAACACATTTGAAAAGCCCTTTGGGTAATTAATATTAGTTTTTTAATTTTATTTGTTTAAAATTGAAAAAAATAGTGTATGCAACTTTTTAAATTTAAATTTTGACAATAATACTAAAAAGTTCAAATACATATATAATTATTTTTAAAAAGACCAAACCCTTCATCGGAATTTTATTTTATTTGCTTAAAATTGAAAAAAAAAATGATGTATGCGACTTTTTAAATATAAATTTTAACATTAATGCTAAAAAAATTAAATACATATATATATATATATAATTTTTTAAAAAAGACCAAATCCTTCATTGAATTTTTTTAATTTTTCTTTTTTTAAAATTGAAAAAAATAATGTATGCAAATTTTTAAATATAAATTTGAAAATAATGCTAAAAAATCATATATATATATTAAAAGACCAAACCCTTCGTCGGATTTTTTTAATTTTTATTTTTTTAAAATTGAAAAAAAATAGCGTATGCAACTTTTTAAATATAAATTTTGACAATAATGCTAAAAAAATAAAAAATATGAATAAATTTTTAAAAAAAAGACCAAAATATATTTATTTTTTTTAGCATTTATATATATTTGATTTTTTCGCATTATTTTGGTATTTAAAAAAAATAATAAGGAGAGAAAAATCAGAAATTTGAATAGTTTTAGAAGAAAAAAATAAATTTCTGCATTTAATCAAATGCTGAAAGCTTAAAGCTAGTCTCTACTAGCGTTGGGATATCACCTAAGATTTCATCCGGTCCACCAAACGCAGCCTAGAAAGCCGATCCAATCCTTGTTTGAGTGGGCAATTTACCTCCTCGATGGGCCAGCAGACAACATAAGCCCAGCCCAGGATCGATCCGTTCTTCAACTGTACCATGGTCAATTCCACTCGACACCCCCACGTGTGCGGCTCTGGATTCTCCCCTCCCTGTCCGAAAAAAAGATCGAATTTTTCCCCCTTTTGAGCTAAAATCTGAATTAGGGTTTCTTAAACCGGCGCATTATCGCTGCGGGGGGAGCGATGGATATCCAGAGGAAGCGGGTCCAGCTTCTGGTCTTCGTCGTCGGCATCATCGCTCTCAGCATGACGGGTACTGCATAGTTCCATCGATCCTGTCCTGCATTCGCTCCGTAATGTCGTTTCTTCTTCTTCTTCCCCCGTTAACTGCAAATTTCGAGAGTTTTGGATCTTGGCGCGTCGAGTTGATACGATTGTGCAGTTTGGTTTCCGTGATATGCGAGTTCGAGTGTTGGGCTGCAATTCTTTTGCGGAATACGGAATTGGGGTGAACAGTGTTCCTGCTAGTCGAATCTCTCGGTGCTTGTGCTTGCTTGTGGGTTTGGTTTGGAATCTCGTTTTCCTGATTGTGGGGAATGTGATGTTGAGGTAAATCGATGAGTGGGTAGCTCGTGAAGTATTCTACTTGATGTAAATTTCGTATTTTTACGTGATCGGTGCATCCTGTGTTTGTTAGGTGATGCAGTGTTGAGTTTATGCAATCTCTTGATCATCCAGTTGTTTTCATGTCGCCTGTCATAATCCGGCTGATGTGTCGATGGTAGATAGTTTCTGGCTGAAGTAAATGTAAATTATGCCCATCAATGCACTTTCCTAGAGCATAAAAAAGGTATCCAATTTGTAACAGCCTTAGATGGTGCATCTATGGAAACATCTGATTTTCAAACTGCTTATTTCCTGTTATATTTTGTTGATCGGCGTCAGTCACGTGACGCGACATCTAGAATTCAAGGGAGATGTCAAAGAGATAAATGCTTATCATCATCCACCGAGCGGGAGAATTATGTGATTACATTGGTTTCTTTTGTGGTTTTTTGAGGTCTCTGTGTCTAAGCGCTATGATGGCCTGTGGATTTTCTTATGGCATTTATATAAACTGATGTGTCAACCAACTTTTGGTCTTTCGCAGCCGAAAAATGCCGACAGCTCATGGGGGAGGAGGGGTCATCTCAGAGTGGCAAGTTTACATTCTTGAATTGCTTTGACATGGGCTCTGGAACCCTAGCATGTACGGTGAAGGAGGGCGTGAAGCTCTATTTCTACAACATACGGGCAGCCCATGTCGAAAGGGCGAGGGTCCTCGCAATTGAGACTGCGATTGTCGACGCGATGGCACAAGGGTTAACATCCACGGATGCAGCCAAGCAGGCACAAAAAGAAGGGGCCAAAGCAGCAAAATTGGCAACTCGGCAGGCCAAACGCATAATAGGACCCATCATATCTTCAGGGTGGGATTTTTTTGAAGCTATATACTATGGCGGTACAATGACAGAGGGTTTTCTCAGGGGATCCGGGACTCTGTTTGGTGCTTATGCTGGAGGCTTCCTTGGTGAGCAGAGACTTGGGAAGTTTGGATATCTAGTGGGAAGCCATCTGGGAAGTTGGGTTGGAGGTAGGATTGGGCTTATGGTGTACGATGTCGTCAATGGAGTGCATTTTCTGCTTCAGTTTGTTCAGCCTCAAGAAGAGGAAGCGGGGGTTAATGAATCCCCAGTTCACAAACGTTTTGAAGGTTCTGAAGAGTCTTATGAGACTCCTTTTGGTAAGAGCTCTGAGGCTTCTGAAGATTATGTTGCTCACGAGTCAACTACTTACTCCGAGGCTTCTGAAAATGATGATGCACACGAGTCAACGACTTACTCCGAATCATACGAAGAGTTATAAGTTTTAAAGTGCCGGCTTAGGACTGCAAAATTGGTGAGATTATTTTTATGCGATTAGAGCCGATAAAATATGATCAAACTACTCTTTTTTGGTTGATCAACATTGTTGTATATATTACTGTTATATGTGCATTACAGAGCAGATTGTGATCTTAACTTTTTCGCAATGTGAAGTTGAGCTTTATGAATGTTATTGATGGTGCACATGTCTGGAAAATCAATGATTTGAAAAACATTTCTCAAAATAGATTATTTATATCGCTTGGAAAGTCTAGAAGAAAAAAGTTTTCATTGTCACCAACAATCTATATCTAGACATTTTTGCTGATGTTGCTTTTCCGCAAAACAACCATTCTGAAACTCTGATCATACCTCAGAACAGCGGTCTATGCTCCAGTGAAACGTGTACTTATGCAGGTGACGGCTTAAGGGAGGGTTTTAATCGAGGATCGAAAAGGGCTGACTTGGTTATGTACTATCTTTTTGAATTTTTCTTAAGGATATGCTTTGGTGATTTGGGAGTTCGAAGCATCATATAAAAGTTCATATATTGTAATGATCAAAGTGAAACTGTCATTTGATTGTACCTAGATTAGGGATGAGCATGATTCAAGCGGGCAATTCTAACCCTAGAACCGAGAACCGGCCACTAAGGATTGGTTCCGAGAAATTGAAACCGAGAAAGTTCGTCCTATTCCCGGGTGGGTCTATGGAACCGGTCCCACCAAGCTTCATGCATCCACACTATAATATGCTATAAAGAATTACACAATGGAATCACTTCCTCAAAGACACTCTTAGTTAGAGCCAATGAACTAACAATATTAGTATGTTAGGAAGTGTGTAAGTAAGATAGAATACTCACCAAATTTTGTTATAAATAGGCAAAAGTAGATAGTTATCCAACATAAAAACTAGTACTAGCCTAGGGATTTAGAATTTTCATTTTTTTTAAATTAAAAATTAAATATATATTTCATATGTATTATTGGTCTAGTCACTTGGAATCGGGAATTTGATCGATACTCACCGGTTTCAGTAAATTAGAACTAGGAACCGGACTAATTCCATTAGGAACCACCGGGTTTTGGGCGGTCCAAGTAGTTCTCGGTTTTTTTTGCATTATCCTCAACACATATCTTAACACATATCTTTCAAACTGATGAAAGAAAGAGAAAATATTATGTGCAACTCTGATGTCACTTATCTTTTACAATAATTCGCTAAGTGAGCAACATGTATCCTAGCTGAGCTCAGCTATCCCCTCTCTTCACGGTTTCTCTCTCCCTCCTCGGCTCACTAACAGAAGATGCTTTGCCCTCCCTCACGCAGCCTCTCTCCCTCCCGACTCACAATCTAGCTCTGCTCTAAATTTCTGCGCTTAACCTCAACCTCTCTGTATATCTCATCATCCCCTCAAAATTATACACCGACAATCGAGAAAAGAAAACATTAAAATGGGTCCTCTTTCTCTTTTCTCATCTCTCATTAATTTCCTTATTGGTGCTGCTTTGTAGGGTCATCATAGTCCATCTCCTCCTGCTACTCTCCTTGGCCCTCCTCTGTCAGCCACATGCCCAAACCACAGATCTTGTCTTTGTTTCACGTGGGTTGGTTTGAGTAAAATGGTTTCGTGTTTATATAGATTTTTGTAACAACTGAGCGAGCAAAGGTCGTGTCTTGATTTCTAAGCAGCTTCGACAGTGCCCGCACGGAAAGTGGAGTCCTGAGCTTTGGTTGGAGAGGTCGATTTCCCCTGGTCCTTCTTCTTCCTCAGAGCTTTCATGGAGGAAGAGAGGTTCCAATTCTTCTCCTTAGCCTCGTCCGTCTCTATGCGCCCTTGCTTGCACTCTTCACTGCGAAATGGCGTGTTCCCTCTGCAAAATTTAAGAAAGAAATCAGCCCAAAACAAGACGACGGAACCCAGCAGGAGGGAGAGAGAGAGAGAGACCGTGAAGAGAGAGGGAATAGGTGAGCCCAACAAGGACATGTGTCGCTCAGTCAATAGACCATTGCAAAAGTGAGTTGGTATCAAAGTTGCACCCAATATTTTCTCATAAAAGAAAAGGCTCTTACTATTTGAACGATTTTTTGTTTTTTTTTTTTTTTGGTAACATGGAGTTGGTTCGACTATTAGAATGATTATTTATGAAAAATTTAATAGACTATCCATTTTGAGTTCATGAGCATATTTCAATGCACAATCACACATAAAGTAGCTACACTCTACCAATTCAAGACAAAGCATTATAATGCCAAATTATATGTATATTAGGAAGCACTGACACTCTTCAAAATTTTTCGTGTCGAACGTGTCGAACACTCCAATACGTGTTCGACACTCTCCGATACTTAGTCAATAGGTATCGGAAACTCTCTCAACACTCTTCAATACGAGAGTTCGGAATTCTGACATGCACGGGGTTAATTTTAAAAACTTTCAATAAATGATGAGTAAAAATGGAAACATAATAATAATAATAATAATAATAATAATAATAATAATAATAATAATAATAATATTGGAAAATAAGGAAAATCTAGTTTTTTTTTCTTTGCTGACTCTCACTTTCTCGTGACACACAATTCACCCCCACAAGTTTGTTTTTTCTTCTTCTCTTCTCACGTGCTCTAACACGCGAGCCCAAAATGTAGATAACTTGTTTTTTTTCCCTTTAAGTTTTATGGATTATTAGAATAGAGTTGAATTTGTCAAATTGAAACAATGAATGATATTAACAAATGGTGGATTGATATTTTTAATGTAAATTTATTTTAGGCTTTTTTTTTATTACTTATTTATTTGTGAATTTGAATCAAATTAATTTGATTTTAAAAATGATAATTTATCATGTGTGTGTGTGTATACATTTAATATTAACGTGTTTCAACATATTAGAATTCTCTATTTTTTGAGAAAGGATGTGTCGGCGTGTCGTATCGCGTCGTGTGTCACGTATCAGTATCGTTGTTACTCAGTATGTATAAGATGATGTTGGGAAGACAAATCACTTATGTTAAGGAAAATTCACCCTTAGTTCTCCTTACTACATCTACCCATAGCCGTTGAGGATTTAAATCCATTAGGATTGAAGCGCCGTATGGGAAGATTAGGATTGTTAATCTATGATTTGTGCCTACACCAACTCTGTATTAGAATTAACTATGGCATTGGAGATTTGAAACTCTTTTTCGAGACTTCAATTTCTTTGAAACCGATGAGGTGATTATACAGGCGTGCGCGATAATTTAACTATATTTTCGGTCATAGATCACTAGGCATACGAACGCACTGGTGACTGAATGGTGGTTACATTTCCTTTTCAGTTGAAAGAGCAAGCCAAAGCTCCATGGTCGTCGCACTCAATTATACACGGAGACGATTCGCTAGCTTACCCAAGAGAGTCCCAATCCACATAACTCATCTCAGTCGCAATCACAATCACTTAACTTAAAAAAAGTGGATTGGAAATCATATGAGAAAGGCATGGAAAATGACGATTGAAGAGGCAATAGGAGCGCCATCCACTTGAAATATCATTGATTATATCTTTCCATAAAGGGAAAATAAGCTTTAGAAGGCATGAAAATGTCAACGCGATTAGACCTTCAATTGGTGACGCCGCACTGCACGAGAAGTCGCCGTTCTCATCGAGCAAGCAGAGACCAGATGCCCAAGCGTGCTCATCGATGCAGCAAGGCGTCGCCATTAAGGATGACGATTCTAGTTAATCATGTTTCACGAGGGCAAGCATGCATGTTGATGCAAGACTAGGGACAAAATAGCTTTCGATCTCATTCATCAATTCTAGTAAGAAAAGAAGTCCCCAATAGAATCTGAGCGTTCCCACTAGCCAATAGAGCAACCACAGGAGAAATAGGTTTCCCATCGCTACGTTAGAGGGGAGATAAATTTTTGATCGAACATCTGCTTCATTCTTTGTAAGTTAGTCTTTTTGGCAGACAAGTTTTCCTCGTATGTATGTGGGCAAAATGATACTTTTCATTTAATAGAGATAAAAGGATTTTCTTAATGCGATCATATGCCATCATGGCGTCCTTATCCCACGAGTTATTTTATTCAATCTTTTAGTTGTACTTACCATAATTGTAGGAGTAAATTTAAAAAATAAGAAATATAGTTGTGAATAGTGTATAGATGTGTGGAATCGGTTCACATTGAAATCTTTCATTTTGTGTCATTTCTCATGTATTAGAGCAAATATTGATCCTAGTGTAATTTCCTCTTCATGGCCGATCAAGAAACTTCCTCTATCTCTCCCAAGATCAATATAACTTCTCCATATTTTATTCACTCAAGTGACCATCCGAATGACTCTCTAGTCTCTCTTCCTTTGAATGGAGACAATTATCCAATGAGGCATTGTTCCATGCTTATGGCCCTTGAGGCAAAAAATAAACAGTGCTTTGTTGATGGGTCCTTGCCACATCTTGTTTCAACCTCTTCAGAGTGAACGTCGTTGGCGGCTAGAATAATTGGTGGGGTGCTTGTTACAATCATTCCGGAGCATGGCACGATGCCACGTTGGATAATTGTCTCCATCTAAAAGGGAGAGACTAGAGGGGCATTCAGATGATCACTTAAGTGAGGAAAATATGGAGAAGTTACATCGACCTTGGGAGAGATAGTGGAAGCGTTTTGATCGGCCATGAAGAAGAAAGTACACCTAGATTGATATTTGCTTTGATACCATGAGAAAGGACATAAAATGGAAGATCCCAATGTGAATCACTTTTCTTGTATTCTAAACGTACATATTTATATAGTATTCAGAACTATATTTCCTAAATCTACTCCTGCAGTTATAGTAAGTATAATAGAAAGAATGAATAAAATAATCAAAAGAATGAATAAAACAACTCATGAGATAAGGCTTGATAGTAATATCAAGATTTTATGGTTTAATCCGTTTTATTTTCTTCTCCTTTCTTCATTAAAGAGAGAGCTCACCATAGGTGATTAGATGGTGAAACTTGGACTTACAAGGTGCCTTACCAATTTCATGGGTCCAGGAATGTGCCAGCAAAAGCAAGGATTGATAAGACAACCCAAGCATTAAATTGTTTGCACATAGTACTACGATGATCCAATGGGTGTGAAGTCTTCCCTTTTCTCTCCATCGTGAATATCTTAGGTATATGAGAACCTCTGAATGCTATCATCCACGGCAAACTATCTTCACACATGATGCTTAGAAGCAACATATTTTCAGCAATGCCCTTCGGTAAAAGAAGTTGGACTACCAATAACAGATTGCCATTCTTGTCATTATTCTGCAAAATATTTGGGTGGTACTAAATTAGCCTTCTCGCACTCAAAATCATTTGGACAATCAATTACCGAGTAAATAACTGGATACGACAAAAGGGGTAGTTTTAAATAGGCAGTCAGTGTGAACTGAGGGATGCTGTTTATCACTAAATAATCAAAGAATGACTAGCTTTCTTGCTAGCTCTTACGACAAGCTTAATCGTTTGTTGCTTAGTGACAAGAAATGAGACGAAAGAAAGGAGTGTGAAAAGTGGGAGGCGGAGGATTTCCCCACAATTTTTTGATTGGAACTTGAATTCTTGGAGTGAGATTTTGGAAGTATGAGAGGGCTAGAGTTTGGAGGGTTTTCTTCAACCTCGTGTGCTCCTAATTTGACCTATGCGAACCAACGCCAATGATCGAACCACGTATCTTATTAGTTGGAAATCGATGTCGAAAGGGCAATTAACATCCTTGCAAGAATTTTTCAGGTTGTTCATTCTCTTGGCAATTTTGACAAACGTGTTGTATTTATGTGTGTGAATGGATCAACGAAAGTGAGGGAAAAAAAAAGTGATACGTAATTTCCGTTCATGTATCTCATTAATTCGAGTTCATGTATCTCTTGAATTCGTGTATCTATTTAATTTATAATCCATGTATCTCATGAATTCTTGGATCACAAAAAATCAAATAACAAATAATTATAAATTATTGTGAGACTCACTTTTTCAAGAATTCGTGGCTCATTACAGTATTCCAAGGATTGTTATAGTTTTTTTTGGTCAAAATTTGCTGAAAATGACTAAATTGGCAATTAGCCAAAAGATTTAAGATCAAGTTGACAAATCATCAACATGTTTAGGATTAAATTAACATAATTGAAAGATTTAGGAATAAATTAGCCATTGTATGATAAGTTTAAGATATTTTTTGTAATTTCCCCAAAGTAGTTGGAGGTTGAGGGGAAAAAGATTAAATTGCTGAAGTTCCATTTCTAAAAGAAAAAATTGATTGAGTAAATTAACATGTGGTTGCCCACTTGTGGTCCGAGACATCGTTTGGAATACCAAATATCAACCATCTAGAATCAAAATGTATGTAGCTTTATTATTGACAAAATTCCATATAGAATAATAAGTTCTCATGATAAAAGCGCAGTGAGGTGGAATGTAAAAGTGGCGGGTAGCTTTTTTTAAATAGATAGTGAGTGTTTTGGGGTTATTTCTAACCACAAGAGTTTGTCACAATATATGTCAAATACGGTTGTTATATATATGCATAAACAAAACTACATACAAGCACTTGTCATTAATGGAAATGTTCGATACCAAACTTTTCTGAGTTCGGGAGCGTGCTTGCCATTAGTTCATGTCTGAATTGAATCAAGTAGATCAACTTTAAAGAGCAGCGTGAACTGATAAAACATTTCCAAATTCCCGTCAGGGTAAATTGTCATAGAGCTTCTAGGGGCAGGATGGCCGTTCCTATCACACGTTATCACGGACGGGATAGCAAATAGTCCTTAGCATCCCGGGCGATGGGCGCCACCAGGGCTAAGGTTCCTAATATTGGAAAAGTACGTGTTAAAGGAAAAATACGTAACACTTTTTGTTGTAAACAGAAAAACATAAACAGAGATAATAATGCTAAGAAAGCAATAACAAATCAATAAAAAAGTCCAAGCCAATGTATATATAATATTTACGGGCAAACGTGACAGATTACAAACCAAATATAAACTTGCAAGATGCTGTAAATTCGTAAAGGAATTAAATAGGAGGATGGCAATTAATTCCTGCTAACGATGCTAAGACTCTTTACGAATTAAGCATCCCAAGATACAGCACCTCAAACTCATTTGAATCAGCACTATGCAAACAAGGGTCTTTCACACATCTCGTGAAACCGGCACACTTGGAGAAAATTGAAGTAAAGATATGAGAGGTTTTGTTTTATCCTTCCTGTTTTTGTTTTTGGAATGAAGAAGAGTTCAAATCAATATCTAGAGTTTTGAGAAGTCATGTGCTGAGTCATGTGCTGAAAAGATACATGAACTAAAATTAAACATGAATTCGAGAAATACACAAATTCAAGAGATACACAAACTAAAAAGATACATGAATTAGGATATACATGGACTGAAAAGACATATCTCGTTTTTGCTCACTTTCACTCATCCATTTAATCCACTTAATCCAACATAATTACAACACCATCACTAAAACGAATTGGGATTGTATTTGAAGCCTTCAGGGGCGGAGAATACATTGCCCGTCGGCTCCACCGGCCAAGGTGGATTGATCTCTCAATCTGAGTTCACAACAATATCCGTATCCGGCCAAGGTTCTGGAACTTGAATAAACGTATCCGGGATGGTCAGATCAAGAAATTAAAAATTGGCTTCTTCAACTTCTCCGGAATTTTTTATAACCTATGCATCCTCATCACTAAAATACGCAAAAACAGTGCCAACCCTCCGCTGCAACTGGACCCCGGAGACGCCCATAAATAATGCCCCGGGCCGCAAAGCGTTCCCATCGAGCTCTGAAATTCTTCGTTTTCAATTCCATTTCAAGCGAAACCTGCTCCTCCTGATTCGTAGGTTGCTTCTCGGGACAGTCGTGTTTTTTGTCTCCAAGCGAGTTGATTGTGTCGACATGGTTTGCCACGGAGACCCGTTGATCGGAAGGCTCTACGAGCTGCACGAGAAGATCTCCAGCCTCGACAGCCTCGAGCCATGCAAAGATGTCGACACCCTCTTCACGCAGCTCGTCCTCACGTGCATGCCCCCCAGCCACCACCACATCGATGTCACCACGTTATGCAAGAAGGCTCAAGAAATGAGGTCAGACCTCATAAGGCTGGGTGGCGAAGCAGAGGGCCTCTTGGAGAGTCATTTCGCGACGATCCTGGGGTCTTTCGATCGCCCAATTGAGAAACTTGAAATCTTCCCTTACTATGGGAATTATCTCAAATTGGCCCAACTCGAGTTCACCCTCTTGACCCAACACTGTACTCATGTCCCCAATAAGGTTGCCTTCGTGGGTTCTGGCCCCCTTCCTCTCTCCTCGATAGCACTGGCCTTGAATCACTTGACAACCACCTCGTTCCACAACTACGACATGGACCCCTTGGCTAATTCCAAAGCGATTCAGTTGATCTCGTCCGACCAGGATTTGTCCAAGAGGGTGTTGTTCCACACTTGCGATGTTCTCAAAGTCACTGAAGAGTTGAAGGAGTACGACGTCGTATTTCTCGCCGCGCTTGTGGGCATGGACAAGGAGGAGAAGGCCAGGGCGATCGAGCACTTGGGGAGATACATGAAAAGTGAGGCTATTTTGATGGTGAGGAGCGCGCATGGCGCTAGGGTTTTTCTGTATCCGGTGGTGGATGTTCAAAGTGATCTTGGAGGGTTCGAGGTTCTTTCGGTGTTTCACCCCAAGGATGAGGTTATCAATTCAGTTATTGTAGCGCGCAAGTGTTGATCATGAATCACGACACATGCCTGCACAAGTAGCACAAAGAGAGTCATTGGAACCGACCACCGAAAGGAGCAAAATTTGAGGAATACCTATGTGGATTACATATCCCCCCCAATTCTTCACAGACAAGTCGAGTTTCAATCTTTCTTCATGATATGCTATTACGTTGTAATTATTATGCATCACTATGCATGTATGTTTATTTCAATGAAAGACGAAGTGGTGTTCTGGTTTGAATTTATGGGATTTCCACTCTTTGTCAACGACTTTTTTGTTATGAGCATCAGCAACTCTGTTTTGACTCCATCTGCAATCTGGAAAAGAATTTCGCTCCTGTTTTAAAGGTGGCACTCCAGGAAATATATCCTGTGGATAGAAGGGCTCTCAAGAAATGTGTTTTGACCTAATAAACCTGCATATGATTAAGGAATTTGGCCATGGAGAAGAGCATCGCTCAGTGACTTCTCTCTGCGAAACCCTTTCACTAGCTTATTCAAGTACTCGGCGAATGTTCAGGCAGGTCTTTTTTCCATTCTAGCATCATGATATAATCATAATTTACGATCTCCATGGGCCACTTAATTAAATGGCATCAGGCACCTTGTTTTAGCTCGATCAAATCTAGATGAGGGTCTCGCTTTTCTATGAAGATAGCGATATCATTATGCAATTGAAGTCTCTACGACAGTCACTTCTTTTTCTCACATTGCGTAGGTCAACTTTTGCAAGAAGGGATGAAATATTAGCATGGAAGCTTCTTAATTTTGTGAACAAAGCATATGGTGTTTCTATGGATGAACCAAATGGTTACATTTCTCAAGCTAAGAACATGTTGGGTGCGTTTGGAAAGGCTTTTGGGAAAAATCTTTAGGGAAATGCAAAGGCCTTTGAGCAAAAGAAGTTTTTCAAAATGCAAATTGTGTTTGGTAAATTATATTTGTAAAAGTCCATCGTTAAAGACCTTTGAACAAAATAGTTTTTAGAAAAATTAAATTTGCAAAAGACTTTTGTTATTAAAAAAAAGATTAAAAAAAAAAAAAAGGAGAGTTGGCCGGCCAAGGGCTTGGCCGACGACTGTCGGCAAAGAGCTAACAATAGCCAATGAAGGGCAAGCGGTCGACGAAGGGCAAATGCTTTGATGAGGTCGCACAACCGTCCAGCGAGGGTCACCGCGACCCAAATCTCGTGTCCCCAACGACCTCTGCACGAAGGTCGAGGCGCGGCAAGTAGCGCGACCATCTGACAAGGATCGCGCAACCCAAATCGCGAAGGTCACCAGGGACGCGAGATCTAGGTAGCGAAGACCCTCGCCGTGCGGCGCGGCGACCCTCGCCGGACGGTCGCACGACCCACCGTGTCGCAACCTCCATGCAAAGGTCGTTGAGGGAGCGCGACTTGGTCATAGCTACCCAGATTGCAATCTGGTCGCTCGATTTGGGTCGCGGCGACCCTCGCCGGAGGGTTGTGCGACCCTAGCCAAACCGCCTACCATTCACCACACTGCTTACCCTTCGCCGAACTGCCTATCCTTCGTCGACGACCACACGCAAATGCTAGTCCTGTTCAACAAAGAGAAGGGAAGAAGATGAAGATGAACAATTATCCGGGATAAAATTGGAAAAGAAAAAAAAAAGGATTAGCAAGGATAATTTTGGGATAATATTTTCACTAACTCTCAAGGCCAGCATGCCAAAGCCCAAGGCAGCCCCTAAGCTGCATTGGGCTTTCAACCTTTTGAAGGCTTGCATGTGGTAAAGGGAGCTCAAAATTTTTTTACCAAACACCAAATATTTAGCCAAAGGGATTTGAACGCCCAAGGGACTTCGGGAAGGCAGTTCCCAAAAGCACCCGCCATGGTGTTGTTCTTCACTCCTGAGACTGTGATTTCGTGGGTTATCAGGTTCATATTTTGTTGGACCACATGACGTTCTTCAGTGCGATGCAAAAAAAAAAAAAAAAAAAAAAACAAAGCCTATTCTGAGTATGATATATTTTAAGGTATGTGTTTTGGTGCTAATGAATTCAGTATATTATAACTGAGGTTTGGATACTAGGTAAAAAAATAAATTCTTTACCCTGACGTGGATGACCTGTGGAATTCGGTACACGAAGTGTTATTGACCTAGATTCATAGACTAATAGAACAAACATTGGGAGACACGTAGATCATTTTCTCAACGATATGAAAAATTTTCCCGAATTAACTTTTCTATCACAATAGAACTCACATTAGAATATACAAAATTGATGAGAAAATTGTCCAAAAGGTCTTCAATATATTGCTCTTTTGCTAATTCAATCATGCACATTTCATGAGTTTTAAACCTTTACATTTTACCAATTGAATTCACCTAATCAATTTTGACTAAAAAACACTTATGTAAATACCGACTTTACCACATAGTATAACCAAAACTAGTATAAATAATTTTTAATAATTTTAATGTTTTTTAAAATTTATTTATTTTCTTTTTCCTTTTTTTCATTTTCTCTTCTTTTTATTTTTTCCCTTCTTTCTCATTGGACATCGATGATGATTGGCAAGGTCATCGCCGCCCCTAGCGAGACCAACCTCACCCAAATATGGCGGTTGGCTAAGCAAGGCTCGCCCTAGCCGACCACTGATGAAGTTGAGCCTCCCCTCCTAACCAAGAAAAAAAAAAATTGTTGCCCTAGCCGACCACTGATGAAGTTGAGCCTCCCTCCTAACCAAGAAAAATTTTTTTGTTCTTTTTCATTTTTCCTCCCTTCTTTCTCCTCTAGCCAGTTGCTACACATCAATGATGATTGGTACGGTCATCATCACCGCACCTAACGAGGCAACCTTGCCTAGACATGGAGAGGCTGGCTAGCCAAGTTGACACCATCTCCTTCAAATGCGGCCTCGTCCTTGCAACCCACCCCATTGATGAGTCGTCCGAGTGGCGAAGCTTCACCAAAGAGTCCGACGTCAACGACACTGTCCGAAACGGCATGGGCCTGTAGGGGTGAGCTTTGCTGAAGCCTGGCAATTGGCTAGGGGAAGAGGAAAAGGAAAGGAAGGAAAAACAGGAAAAGAAAAAAAAATATTTAATTTTAAATTTTAAAAATATTAAAATATTACTAAGAATTGTCTACACCCCGCTGTCTAGGCGATGATCGACATCTACATCAACAATTTTTAATTAAAATTGGCTAAATGGATTCAAATTGGAAAATCATGAATATGTTTAAAATTCAATTGGCCATATTAAAAGATTTAAAAAATTTTGGGAAAATCGACACTAATCTTCTTTCCCATTAATCCTTCTTTCTATCCAGATTCATTCTCTTCCCCAAAAATGCCCTCCAGGACAATTTGAACCGGCTGAGTCACAAGTCAACTACTGCGCCAACACAGCTTCAATCCAACAACGGGTAAGAGTCAAGAACGGCGATACAAGATCCAGTCGGGATCACAGACAGATCCAACCTTTAGGATCCAGCCACAGCACGAGAATAACGTCCACCAACAGATGACAACCAGAACTATTGGATAGACTCGTCCATTAGACAGCATAACAACATGTAAATGAAATCAATCGCAGGACAGCAACTCAGGATGTCCTTGTTAGTGTCGATCTCATTGTTCTCAACGCTGCTAATCGACTTGATCTAATACAACGAGCCAGGAGAGTTGTCTTCTTAAGAAAAAGCACAACAAATTCATGTTTAAACACAATAGAGAGAACTATCTTCATGCCTCATCTATTCCATCTACTGAGATAAACAGATACTGCCTCAATATTTTTGCTTGGAACTTGAACACCAGAGCTAAAATATGCAGACAGTTTTAACTATAAGGAGTCACACAGTCGAAGAGATATACATGAAGAAATGACTTACACAGGCAAAGAATGAGGGGCATTGAGAGGAAGAACATAACATGGACCCAATCCAGAATTTGTCGATCAACTTTAAACATCATTCTTGACCTCCACCCCCAGTGTCGAAATACGTAGGTGTTCCAATACCGCTGTTGACACCCTCCATCAAGGCGAATCTCATGTCTTCAGATGGCTTCCAATGCCGCTTCCTCTGGTTTATAAACCAATTGTTAATTTGCTTTTGGTCTAGCCCGGTGACTTCAGATAGTTTCAATTTTTCCTCTTCCTGCAATAAATCACTCATTAGCCACATCGCACTTAAAGGAAAAAAAGAACATGTATGCACTAGCTTTTTCTGAAGATCAACCTCAAACCATGATAGTCTTCAAAAGTTCAGAAAATATAGAATATCGCATGCAGTGTGGCAGGAAAAACTGTGCGTAGTTTTTTTTTTTTTTTTTGGGGTCAGAAAACTGTGCATAGTTTGAACAAAACTTTTTCCTCCTGCACGCAAATTGCCAGCATTTCAAGCAAAGGAGATTCAGTCATTTCAACGCCAAAATAAACTTGAGGCCAAGACTAAACTACTGTGAAAATTTAGGAAACAGAAACACATCATCATAGATTATTTAATAGTCAGACTGAAATCATCAACTTTCAATTTTAGACAAACAAAATCTGAGTCTACATCAGTACAAAAACCAACCATCAAAAATCAGACGCCATACATATTTCCTTGCAATTCACGCCAAAACTAGCTAGCATTAATTAGGAAGCGAATGATAACCATTCTATTCTAGAAATCAATTTCTAGCTAGAAATTGACTTTTCTACTTCTATTCTCCGAACGAGTTTCTAAGCAAAAATACACATTTGATAACCTGACAAAATTTCTGTTCTTAGAATAGAAATTCGTTTGATAATAACAAAAAATTTCTCCCTTCTAAGTGGTGGTGGGAAACAGCCGGCAGGCGGGGAGGCTGGCGGCAGGCGACCGGCAGTGGCAGTAGGCATCCGTCGGTGACGGGTGATGACAAAAGTAAACGATGAGGAGTTTTCATTTCACTTTTGTTCCAAAAATAGAAAAGCTAAAAATTTTAACTTCTAATTTCTATTCCAAATCTATTTTTGGAATATAAATTTGTTCTAGAAATAGAAAAAAAAAATTGCATTACCAAACAGATTTCCGTTCCAAACCTTTTCGGGAAACAGAAATACAGAAAAATCGAAAAACAACATATCATGCACACCCTTGACTTCTGGCAATTAGGACACTAAAAAAAAAGATATTCTTACTGTCGGATAAGGCCATCGATAGTGGGAGTTCCACCAGTTGAGCAGTGTCATCCTCGCATCCTTTGGTAACTTCCCGTTTTTCCTCTTCTTCAAGAACTCCTTCCTCAAACTGCTGAGATAGCCGCTGTACTTGCGCAGGAGAACCTCCTTCAGGTTTTTGTTGCAAGGAGGCATTCCGAACAAATATTCTTGACCTTCCGGAGCTTCCACTTCCCCGCAGCTGAGCTCCTCTTCTGAACTCCCACCCACTTCATCTGAAACAGGTCAAAAAGGCAATGTGTCGAGTCTATTTTATCAATGGCATATTAAGTATAATAGGTTTGACTTATATATGCAATCGACTGACACATTCCTAGAGGGATGGCGTCCCATCATTCACCAACATTGTGTCGCATCTCTAGAGGTATGGAATGCTTTAGCCAAACATATGGTAATGTGAAATGTCAACAAATAGAGCCAGGATAATCTGTCCAAAGGAAGCTCGACGAAAGAAGAACCGCACTCCAATTTTTTTATTTTTATCCAAATGTGGAAAAAAGCCACAACAATTTTATCTCATAGCACAAACAGTATCTAAACTGCATCAACAGTTTATTTTAACACATTCAAATCCTAAGCTTTTAAAGAGCATCCTTGCATTCGTTCATAGGCGGCCTTTTTTTTCCTGAAAACTACAATTACATGTTGTCAAGTGCTTCTTCCAAGTAAGATTGATTATAGCTTCAAATATTTCACAATAAACTAGCATGTCAAGATATTTCCAAGCAATATTTTGAATTGAGAATGATACAAAAAGGTAAAGACCAAGGAAATGACTTAGACGACGACTAATGACAGATATGTGGAGCTACTCTTATCGTCCTATCCTAAATGTTTAGTTAGATGGCCCAATATATGCCTTCATATAGGGCTTAGGATTCTATGCAATTTTTCTCCTGAACTTTTGCCCACAAAATAAGAAAGGAGGATGAAGAATACTCGCTTACATGAAGAGCCAACCTTGTAAAACCATAACATCCCCCTTCAGAGAGCTAATCAGTTTCTTCTTCTTCTTTTCCTTTTTTTTTAAGAAAAACCACAAAGGACTGTTCAGTTCGATATTGGTTCCGTAGCTTGATGGAAAACATTCGTATTCACTAGGAATAACCACAGTGAATACGAAAAGTAATCCTCACATTTTGTCGACTTCCATGCATTATTTGTCAGATGACCGCCGGGGACTCCTAAGTTTCTGGTAAACAACCATTAATACCTTAATCTCTAGCTTTGCAAATACCTAACACACCATGAACTTCCTCTTATTAAAAGCTATCCTTAGGCATCAAGAACTGGAAAGATGTTTTCTCCTTCCAATTGCAAATAACATAACCTTAACTTTGCCTCACCAAAGTAGTCCACTTCATGCATGACACAAGACAAATTGTCACTGTTAAATGAAGAGATCAAATCACCAAACGACAGGATCGCCTTAAAATCTGAGCACTTTTTCTACAAATAGAAACCTAGATGATGTTCTCCCTCGAATTTAAATATGACTCCTACCGGTGCACAGTGTCACCGGCCAACACTAACACAAAGTCGGTGCACTTCTCACCAAACAAATTCTCATTACTTGCGAAATCTTGGAATCTCTATTAGGACTTTGCACAGGCTTCCAATTCACCGTAAAGCCACCTTTATAGACTCCCTAAACCAATTCCAGCTTGCTTTTCACTGGCAAAATGCTGTTGCTAGCTTTAACTGCCATTAATGGCTAGCTCCTATTTCACCATATATTTCAGTACACAACTCCCAAGTGATCATTTCTACGCCATGGTTTTTTGTCCTTACTAGCCGTCCTTCTCGAAGTCCATTATGCTCCACCTACTTACGGTCATGCATTAAGTTTATGCACAAAATTGACTAATCTGACGAGTTCTTCAATAAATGGGAGCCCCTCCCAACCATAGAAGTACTTGCATCTTTATTTAAATTAACACTGAAGATTGAGACAAGGCAGGCAATTTATCAACAAACGGAATGTCTGGATTACCATAGGACTACACTATGGGAGAGAAACTGTTAGATTTATGATTTAATTGCAACACTAAAGCACATTCAGCGATGAAAAATCTTAATAGCTGAAACTCAACAGTTCGTCGGTCAAAGTATACCACATCAACTAAGCCTTGGGTCAGCTAAATGAATACCTTCACACCGTTGCGCTCTACTACCTATCAAGTCTTTGTATGCTTAACTGTAAAAGTACGTGCTTGAAAAACATTTTATTTGAAGCCGCAGCACTTTAAAAGAGTAGTCTGATTCACCTTCTGTCATTTCCAGTGATCTGTGAGGTTGAAGGATGAGTGAAGAACTTGGGCGTTTGAAAAGACAGAATGCATAACCAACTTATTCGAGTGTTATCTTCGCACAGAAATCAATACAAAGAACATCCAGTTTCAAGTTAGAATATCTATCGACTCTGGATTAAAAATTAGCAAGAATTTTTACATGGTAAACTACTATACCTACTAAGTCTGGCTAAAATATTCAGTTGCAAAATGACACGTGTAACAAGGGTGGGGCCAAAAGCAAGATCCATATAATAAAAAATAATAATAATGGTAACGCCAATTATATAATAAGGGTTTCGAATGCATCTGTTGACTTATCCAAGGGAAAGAAAAAATGTTAATTTCTCGAAACACCAGGCACGGATAAAGATTGCACCCAATTACAAGGCTCTTTACACACCATACATGTCATTTCATGCACAGAACCAACATGACCCATCAAAGCAGACAACACCCAGTTTTTAAGTGCAGGTAAAAGATCTCTGAATAAAAGCACCGCACCCAAAAAAGAGGGGAAAAACTGGACATTACCTGAGATGTAATGCCCTGAACGAAAAGCTGTTGATGCATCTATACAGAGGTTGCTAAGTTGTGACTCGATGTTGCTCAAGAAGATAGTGGCCTCATCAAAGGGCTTGGACAACTCCTCCTTGTATGTGTTAAGGACCTCACAGTAGGATTCCTTCAACATTAAGAAAACACCCATCAAGATTGTCTCACCTTAGTCGGTGGGCAAAAGGGGTAACAATTCGTGATCCATCTAGCGAGAAAAAATTCTTAATTTTGGGCAAAAATACCATGAACTCATCAAGTTCCGGATCAGCTCCAGATTCGGCGCAAGCACCAGTCCGGCGTTTTTGGTCTCGGCCAATCTCCTCAAGAAGTGTGGCTATTTCAGGAGGTGCTCCAACCTGCAACCAAACCCAATAGAACAAAAGGCAAAGAATTCAAATCACACAATCGACACATGATTTGACAGATGATAACTGCAACGTGAGCTTACAGCACCAAGCGTCCCGGTTCCAAAGGCACGATCATTAGTATTTAAATTCCAGCGAAAACACAAGTTTTGACAAATGAAAACATTCCAAAAGCTGGGCCAAGCGATGGTCACCATGATCAAAGATCAACCAAAGCAAAAAGGGTTTGCTTTGTGTACGTACCTTTTGGCATTCTAAATAGGCAGATACAAGTTGAGGATACAAAGGATGAGTGGCAATCTGGGTCTTGATCAGATCAGACATCTCGGACCCTTCACCGGATTCCATAAATCTACCCGACCCGGACCGGACCAAGTCGTTCAAGGACCCTTGGAAATCATTATCGTCATCGGCATCGGCAGTCCTAGCAGCACCAGCGACGCTCTCTACCCTAACCATATCATCCGAACCCTGAACCAAAGTGTCAAGCCTGTAGAACTCTTCCATTTTTTGTTCACTGTTCACTGCCCACTCATGAACCTTCCAAGTTCTCGAACTAAAAGGGCAAAGGCCAGGCCCACCCCTAAAGGCTCTCAACTTCTCCCAAATGCGAACTCTCTAGGAATACGAAGGATCTGAAGTTTCCATTAAAAACCCTGTTCCGAAGCACACGAAAAGCTCAGATTTGCATGTTCTTTTCCCGAAGATGGCAAGAAAGCCGACTGCAAGCTGAAGATGATCCGGAAGGGAGCTCTAAACGATCGAGAACCAGCTGACCCGTGTGAAAGCAGAAAGGGAAGGCACGGTAGTGGATGCCGCCATCGCAAACAACCCCCTCCAGCTAGCTCGAGAAACACCTGAGGCAGGAGCAGGAGGTCTGATTTTTTAAATCGTTAACATAAAGACCCGAGGAAAGCCAAGTGCTCGAAAAGGACCAGACACAGCTTTCTTTCCCAAGAAGAGTAGAACAAGTGGAAAAACCGGAAAAAGAAAGGCAATGACTAGGAAGGAGAGAGAGAAGGGGAGAGAGAGAGCGCTTTATCACATCGCACGGTCTTGCACGCGCTGCTGCAGTGATACGTAAGTGTAGTTGCAGTTAGATTGTTTCTCAGTGTTATATAGTTAAGAAAGATTTCGACGCAGTGTGGTCTGGTGAGATGGATTTCTTGCGTAGCCCGGGTTTGTAGAGGTCGTGTCTCTGTCTCTCTCTACGAAGGGGGGTAACGTGACGTGACATTCGACCCACGTTTCACGACGCCATTGGGGGACATCTGCGGGAGGTGGGTCCCAAAGAACATTGCCAGAAGTGGTATCCGATACACGTACTGTACCTCCATCCTCTGTTCATCCTCTCTCTCTCTCTCTCTTCACGGCGAAGTCTTTTTTTTTTTTTTTTGTTAATTTAAGGATAACGTTAATATATATATATATATATATATATATTAACTCATTTGCCAAAATTATTACATCCAAAATAGTGTCTGCAGCTCCATTTTATCTCAAGGAAAATAAATAATTTTTGAAAAAATTCAAAATAATCGCTCATTTCATTTTAAAAAAATTAATCAATTAGACATATTTTCATTATCCATACAATATTTTCGTAGCTTCATTTATTTTCATAAATAATAAAAGTGATTATTTTAAAAAAAATATTTTGTAAATCATATTGGCATAGTGATCAAAATCATGGTAATTTGTTTATTCGTAAGAAACATGGATTTGGAGTGCTGACAACCGTAGGAAGACCTTATGTGACATTTGAAATTTTTCATGTTCGATGATAATATTTATGAGACAAAATCAAGTATTTGCTAGCTTGGAGTTTTGGATGGCACATATGGAATTTCAAGTGAGTTGTTATTTTTGTGACATATGGAAGATGCGAATGATGATTTTCCGCGATTGTAATTGCTTGAAGTACAATGCATTAAGATTAAATTGTATATTGATTGTATAGAGCAACGATGATTAACTTACAGTATTTGTTAGCGAGGACTAGTACGCTCTGAATTATGTGTTGGATGGTTTTCAAGTTTGAAAATTTACCAAATTGAGATTTTCCTAATATTTGTTATCTCTGGTGGGTTGAAAGTATTTTTCTAGTTTATTAGCATTTCATAACGAAAAGTGATTTCCTGATTAGGTTCTGATAGCTTATAAAATATCTACTTTGCAATCATATATATAAATCAATTGTCACTCTCTGATTTATACATCTTTCTCATTCTCCACCAAGTATTTTAACTCTAATGTCATCATTACGTTTAACATTGGTAATTAAATCTTATCTCTTGGAAACTCTCCAGTACCCTTCAAATGCATTCCCCCTGGTTATGTAGTTCTATTCCCAAATTTCAAGTCTTCAACTTTTCTCTTTTAGTTTCACTCTCCAATTTTTCGTGAAGGCAATGGTTCAACTCGTGTATTGTTGGACCTTCTAATTTAATCTTTTTAAGAGGTACAAGGTGATTTTGTGGTTTTATTCTCTTTTATTAAACTAGTTTTGTTAAAAGATTGAGAATGGCTAATATCTATTCTTGATTATTTTACTATAAAGTAACTACAACTTTGAGTTGTTCAAATCTTTTTCCATGATAAGTACAACTCTAAGAGTTAAAGTTAGATTGATCTACTTAATACTTTGACTTGATTATTTAATAGTTATTAATTTTGGTTTGACTTTGATATCCAACGTGTGAAAGTTTTGTTGATAGTATGTTGAATCGTTGTATTCTTGTGACTTCAATAGATAAGTCTTTATATACTAAGGTTGTGATTAATCGATTTCCATAAGACTCGGTGACATGTTAGGTGAAACTGTGGAAATGGTGAAATTAAACCCTAAAGGGATATATTTGTAATCCGACTAAGTTACCAATTTACTAGTTAAGTGTTGTCGATTAATCACGGGATCAACTCTTTGAGTTGTTGATGTTCATGTGGTCAATTGTCTAAGTTGTTGACATTCATGTTGTCGATTATTTGGGCTATTGATGTTCTTGTTATTGAATATCTGAGTTGTCAATCATAGAACTTGCTAATTTCCATACGTATTAACTTATCTCTAACTATATTATCGTTGCTCACATGAGAAATGAAAGGAGGTAGGCATGTCATTATCATTACCCACATATGTGATCAGTTAAAAGGCAAGGTAATTAAATTTCAATAATGATTTGCACGAAAAAAAAAATGTTGTATACTGAATTTCAATTCTTCAATATGAATATTGATTTCATTATTGATGCAAGGGAGATCATTTGATTATAATGTTATCATGTGCACTAATACCATATAATTATTTATGGAAAGCATTATGTTATATATTTCTATTGCCCATATAATAGTGATGACGATATCCCATGTGTCGAGATTGTTAGGATTCGTCGTACAATCACAAAGAAAATAGAGAGCAAAAGCAAGAAAGATAATTTAAGACGCAAGGTTCTCCCCCAATTCATCCTTGAAATAGGGCTACATCTAGCCGAGGATTTTACTATAATTAATACATCACACATCTCTATTACATCTCTCTATTACAAGAGAAAAAATAATATATATATATATATATATATTTATGTAGTTATTCAAAAAACCCAAACTACCAAAAAAAAATGAGCTCCAACTATAAAAGTCATTTAGCGTCACGGAGCTTTGCCCTACACAGTTGATAGGGAGTATGAACTATACCCCCACAAAGATGCCATATAAGTCGGGATGTCTTGGAGTGGAGATGTAGATGCCCCATGTATTAGGATGCTTGGTAGTTAGGATGCTCTAGGAGTGTTCGGGATTAGATGAAGTAATAAATATTACATATATATGTGCATATATAAACATATAGTTATACATGTCTATTAATGATAAATGGTGGTAGTGTTGCTTCACAATATATTATGACGTCCTCCTGCAATGAAGTAGATAATCTTATGCAACATTGTTCAACATTTTCATTAACATATTATGATACGAAGAATAGTGCGTGTATTCATTCAATTGCTTCTTATAGCCATTGTGTACTTGTCTTAATTTAACAATGTATACCAGGTTGAGTGGTAAAATAATCTTCTACTTTAAACTTAAAGATTTCATTTACTAGACTTTGGCTTATCTCTTATTTTTCAAATTAATAAGGTTTGGAGTTCCTGTGTATTTTGATTGCGAATATCAAGACTTGTTAGTGCCTAAATCAATGGTGGTTTACACTAGGTGTAGTTTGTAGTATGGATTAACATAGGGATACTAGAGGGGATATCACATCATTTGTTGCCTAGTAATCTAATATTACGAGGAGTTGGTTAAACCACTTAGGGGCTTCAATGGTCCTGTAATTTCGACAATGATGGCATATCAATGGACAAGGTCGTCAATCTGTAATTTAGTAGCATGACTTTGTATAAACAACTTCTTCTTCTTTTTTGTAGTAGTAATAGTAGTATGGGGCAGTATCGATCAAGACCCGATTAGCCTCCCCGAGTTTATGTTGTATCCTGCTTCCTTTTGTACTTGTATTTATACTTGGAAGAGGGGAGACATTAGTTATTTACATTTGTACATTATTCCAAACTTGGCAAATTATGTTTATCGTGCAATGTGACCCTTGTGTTTCTGCATGTCTAATAATAATAATTATGGTTTTAATGAAGGGTCTCGCACGTGACTCTATGGCAAAGGGGTATCGATTTCAACAATACTCAGCCATTTACACTAATCATGATGTCCATCCCGACATCTTCATTGGCCTAAACACATTGTCAGCCAGGGTGCAATCATTGCTATCTTAAATTTCTAGTGATTATTTTCTTTTTCTTCCAAAATTTAAAAGGCGTTCACCTTTTGTGCATTATTGCCATCCAGGGCATTTTGCTAATTTTCTAGGGACAGATAGCGAAGCATGTAATCATAACCCTAATGGTAGTGGAGATGCAATCTTTCAATCTAATATGCAGTTATCGTACCAACCAGTCTCGAAACAAAGAAAAAGCTTGAATACCTAAACTTACTATTTAACCTAGGGTTAATAAGTATACACACGGTAACTTTTTCCCCAAACATGCAAAAGTTTACTATTTATCCTAGGGCTAATATCAAGTATACACAGAGTGTAAGTTTTTTCTGCACTAGTCCGTCGCCATTATAGTTTAAACCAATCTAACTATTCAACTTGACATCGATAAAGATGACTCGTAAAAATAACTTACAAAAAAATTATATATAAATGTCTGACTTAACAAGAGTATTTAGACATTATCTAGAACATACACTATCATCGAATGAAAATTTTTCTTGCCTCGATGTGTGTGACTTTTGATGTAGAATTTGCTAGAAACGTAATGCATCCTACCTATATCTATTTTATTAGACCAAAAACGTCATTTGAGGAGATTCAATACGTGAGATTTCTAATGAGAGCCCAAATCATGGACTGAATATTAGCTTCTTTTATATTTTATATTATATACTCTTTGCGATAACAAATTGATCTCTTCTTCGATCAAGGAACTTTTGACCATTAGTTCTTTTACCCTTGAAAATCTGAATGTTGATATATAGAATGTTTGTGCATTTAATGACAATACCATATATGCCGATTATGCTGGAATACCATCTATTTTTCTGAAAAAGAGTTCCATGTTTCTGAACACGCACTAGCCTCTATCTATTCCTTGCACAAATAGATTATCGAATTTAGGGACAATTTGCCCCCAAATACTTTTTGCATATTCCCTCCCGCTTGTTAAGTAAACTAGTCTCCTAAGTTTGTGATTTGTCGTAGAGCTAAACTCACATATATATAGTGATTGCGTCAAGTAGTGTTAAATTTCATCTCCAATAAGTAAATATTTATATGTGTATCTATGCTAAAATCTCGATTTGTCTCACTTTTTGGATTTTCCACTATTTCTCTCACATCAAATTATAAAAATCTACATAAAACCGCTACTCTTTCTTCTAATATATTTCATACTACCCATCAACACACATTCAATTAAATAACTCAAATTTTTTCCCAAAAAATATTTCCTAAACTTCATATATATCCCCTCAATGATGATGGACTCGCGTAACGTGTGCTACAATGCTAGTACAGGATAGAGGCGAATCCAAACGCTTCGTTCTTATTGGTGTACTTAAACATTAAATCAACCCATTTAAAACTTTTTTAAAAGGTGATCGCAGCCCATCTTTTTATTAAATTAGTAAGTTTGCATAGTAGGACGGGCCCTCCATCTCAATTAAGAAATTTCACAAAACTGTGATTGTTTAGCAATGTCCTTGTCTGGAAATCACGTAATCATCCCCATGAGATTACATCTCCAGAATATGCTTAGTTCTACATCACTCCATTTCCCTTGGGGAGCATCTCATCTACTCTTTGAGGTAAATCCAAAAGAGAGATCACTATCGGAATTTTCAGATTTTTATTTTGTTTACAAATGAATGCCATGTGTCTTTTCATTAAAAAAAAATCTGTTCATTTGAATCGATTTTATTATATCCAACTGGAGTTGGGGTACTCATTATAGTTAAGATAATCCGCATAAATAATATGGTACGCACTACGTTTTTAATTAAAAAAATTATAATTTTTCTTTTTTTGAATTTTGGTTTAAGATTGTGGTTGTCTCTGTCAAGAGAATATAACCTCCTATTAAAGAGGGAGAGTAAAAGGCAGTCATCAATGCGTCGAAGACTGCTTTAGACGCCATATTACCAATAATCTTATTGAAATGATTGTTATCTCCAAAAGTTGCAAATTCTCATGGAAACAAATCTTTGACCTGTATCAAAATGGCTTTCCCTTTTGGCGACCAGGTGTTGCTGTTTTCTTCTTTAACTCTCCTTTTTTTTTTTTTAAAATAGTTTATTTCAGTGCTATCCTTGTTTTTTTTTTTTATATCATATTCTATCAAATCTTATAAAAAAAAAAAATTTAGTTTGTAGCACTTTAATCAAAGATGATTTTCCTTTTTATTTATGTTCACGTTGTTGTGCATCGAAAGTTATCGTTCTAAGCCCTTTGGATCTTGCTTTATTACCCACTGAGCGTGAATCTCGCATAAATGCTGGAGAGAAATCAAGCAGTTGCATGAAGAAGTGAGAAAGAGAATTTTAAAGCGGACTTGAAAAGTATCATGGTCGAGCAAATAGCACAGAAAACACATGTGGTTTTTAAAAAGGTTATCTTCTGTGGATTCATTTGAGGAGAGAATGATTTCCGCCGGGTCCTCATGCTAACTAAATCTCCTCGGGAGAATGGGGGTGGTTTTTGAGTTTTGGAGACTATGGCTTTTCCGCTACTTTCGATGTTGTTAATCTACCACCATATCACGAACATCAGGAGCTCGACAAAGATGGCCTCGAGGGACGAATCCTCTTCAACCGAGGGAGAACGACAGCGAGGATGTTTCAATTCCTTATTTGAAGATTTCAAGATATAGGATAGTGTATATTTTTTTCTGCGAGTTTATTTAGAATACTCTCAGCCTCAGGTTGCTTATCTAGACTAGGAATTTGATACTGTCGTATTCTTGGAGGTTTCTCAAAAGGGTACTAGATTCTTGGCTATAAAAATTCCCATTATGGCATACGGTTAGATTATTGAATAAAAGTTTCATTCTGGGGAATCTCCTTCTTTTCTCTCTGTCTCTTTAGTTGATTCTTAGAGTTCCCGAGCAATCAAGAAGAATTCGGTATCCTCGGATTGGCCTTCCAAAGTGGTAACTTGGTTAAGGGAAATCTAGATTATCTGCTCTCTTCTTTCCCATCATTTATAGTGGATGAATCAACCTTGTCGGGATCGGAAGACCCCTTTATTTATTTGTTGGTCCAAGATATGCAGAGTCATCTGGTATCGGAGCTATTATTTTATTTGGCATTCCATTCGGTATTGGTATTGCATTGGTGTTGCATGAGGCTCTCCATTTGGCATGTGGTCACTCGTAAGCACACATTCTATCTTGAGGACCAAGCTTTACGACCCTTAGGCCGGCCAACGTGCATTGAAGCTTCCTCATCAACTGAAGTTTTAAATACTAGAAACGAGGAATCACGATTAGGAAAGGAAAGGAAAGGAAAAAGAAAACAAAATCCCATCTCCAATAGATATAATACTGAAAAGAATTGTTGGTCGACGATAACGAACAATGATACTTTTAATGACCATGCAACTCATTTCGTGCGAGTTGGACCATCCAAAGGAGTTCTCCATTGGCCGTATTAGATGATGAATGCAACTCATTTCGTGTGAGTTGGACCATGCAAAGGAGTTCTCCATTGGCCGTATTAGATGACAACGGTTTGACAGAGGATCTAATATGTGAATTAAATCACAAGGCTTAGCCCATTTGATGTGGGGCATTTGATTTCGCAAGCTCCCCCACATCAAGGGCCAGTACCTTGTTATTATTGGCTTTTATCTCCTAGCCGTAGTATTCTTGTTCGATAAGTAATCCAATCCATTCCCGTTCCTTGCCCATTTTTGGAAGCTTGCCAAGGACCACACCTCATCCGAGTTCTTCGGTCTTGGTGATCACTTTTCCCGGCATTCCCCATTCGATGTGGGGCATTTGATTTTGCAAGCTCCCCCTCATCAAGGGGTGGTACCTTTGTCATTATTGTCTCTTATCTCCTAGCTTATTCTTTTTCGATAAGTAAACCAGTCCATTCCCGCTCCTTGGCCGTTCTGGAAGCTTGCCAAGAACCACGCCTCGTCAGAGTTCCTCGGTCTCAATGATCATTTTGGGCTCAGTCTATCCTTGGAACCACGCATTCTTCCAGAGAGACCCTACTCCGGGAATCAGCGGCGACCGGGTTGAATCTTCAAATGCTATGAAGGTGGATCTCATTCGCGAAAAACATCACGACGTCTCGCCTATCCAAAAACAAGATTCGGAACGTGGAGAAACTAGATTGGTTTCGGAAGCAGGTTTTGTTTCCACTAAAGTGTGTAAAGAGGTTAAGTCTTACCGAACAGAGCAGGTTGGGATGTGAATAGTCCATGTCTTTATGCGGTACTAGAAACGAAATAGAGGTCATTGGCAGTGAGACCCACCGCACGTTGGCATCAGACGTGTGACCCAGAAACTGCGAGTGGCCGTTCGTTTGTGTGGCCCCGTCATTGATGACCCATTCGAGAAAAATGGGAGAGGAACTGCTCGGGCGTGGGGCACGTTGTCGTTTGACTTCGTACCATCCTTTGACCGACTTGACCACACTCCAATAATGCCATATTCCTTCCATCCCTCTGGCCACTACATGACGGTTGAACGAGATTGAAAATGGATGATTATGCGATCGAACCCGCGAGAGCCTGATAGAAAAGGTTGCACCGAAAATCAATTGATACCTAGTTGAACCGGTCGATCAGAACTGACTTTGTGCAAGTCCTACTAATAGTGCCGTGCATCTACTGAGTGGAGGTTAGGGTTATTGATTGAAGGGTGAGTGATGTAGAGAAGATGATAAAACTGGTTCATAGGAATAGCGTTAGGATGGTTGGTGCTAAAAGTTCTCGACTAGAATGGTTATATCTCCACGGAGCTTTAAAGACAGGGGTTAACCTCTTGTCCAAAAACTGGTTCGGAGCTGATGCCGCTCTCTTGATAAGGTCATAGTAAGCCGAAACCAATTGTTGTGCCTAAAATGTTCGGTTGTCTCGCTTAATGGACTAGATGCTTAAGTTATGCTAGGGTGGTACAATCTGATACAAGGATGTTATTCGATGTATTGTTCTTAGGAACAACTATAGAAGAAAGGTTGACACGGTATTCTTAGCTTACCAAGCGTTGCATGAGCTATTCTATAATCAAAGAAATGATGGTCCATGACAAATGGTATCAGAGCAAGATCCTTCAAATAGGTGGATGATTCAAGGAAAGCATGTGGTCTTCCCCATCTTATTGGAGTGGGGAGTGATCACCAAGTCCAAAGGGGCTCGAACAACTCGCGGCTCGTTTAGCTTCTAGGATGGGAAGGGGGGCACAAGAAGAAACCGAATTGCTCACTAAATAGGGATAACGTTCTTGAATCAATTTGCAAATCTCAAGAAAATGTGTGTTATCACATTTCCAACAAGGGGAGAACCCTTCATTAATCTATTGAGACCAGAAGAAGCTTAGTATGTGAAGAAGGTGCTGCCAAAGAAGTATAGTTGGCTAGGGATGCCACACTTATCAGGAGTGCAAATGATTGGAGATTCGTGAATGGCTTTTGATCGGGGAAAGTTGCTAGTAAAGTGGAGTAGCCTATTCTCTTAGGCGAGGTTGCTATTCATGTAAGTCTAAGGGAGTGGCATTGATGGTTGGGAGTAGGGAAGCAAGTGAACAACTCGCAACGAGAACGTTGCAAAAATGAGGGAGGGAGAATATTACGTGGTTCGTGATTCTCTCATACTCATGTACCCTTGTAAATGGATCCTGCGGTTATTGGGTGAAGAGTGAGTGATACAAAAAAGATGATATAACTGGTTTGTGTAAATAGCGTTCGGACGGTTTGTGCTTGGAGTAATTGGACAAAATGGTTATATCTCTACACAACTTTAAAAGTGAGATTGGCCTCTCATGCACAAACTATTCAAGAGCTAATATCACTCTCTTGATGAGATCATGGCAAAGCTGAACTCAATTGTTTTGCCCAAAGAATTTTGCTATCTCGCTCGAGTTATTATACCTAAAGTGTTCTACTATCTTGCTTAATGGACTAGACATCTAAATTAACTGGCACGATACAACTCAATATGATGATGTTATTCGTTGTATTGTTCTTAGGAACAACCATGAAAGGAAAGTTAGCCTGATATTCTCAACTCACCAAGCATCGCATAGGCTATTTCACCGCAAACGAACCGCCGGCCCATGACACTAGCGTAAGAAATGCTTCTCAATATTTGTTTCCCTAGTAGAGTGGATAAAACAAAATCTTCTTCATGGTCCCCCTACATGTTCTGAAGAGATAATCGAAACTCCTGAAGAAAAACTTTGGGTCACCTCACTTTCGCGTATCTCGTGTCTCTTGAGTCGGGGAGTGTCGCAAGATGAGCCAGCAGCGTACCTCTTTAGCAGCAATCTCGTTGGATTGAACATCGCCCCAAGATGATTTGTCATGGTCATGATACGAATCGTCAAGGAGAAACTCGCATCATGGCTTAAAGAAGAATCAGAACCAAAGCTCGGGCCACCATACGAGACCGGGTACTCGCATATGGATTGAGCACCACCACCAAAGATGATTTGCCATGGTCATGATACGGATCGTCAAGGAGAAACTCGCATCATGACTTTAAGAAGAATCAGAACCAAAGCTCGGGCCACAACACGAGACCGGGTACTCGCATATGCACATAAGGTTCACACATCAACTAATTAATGAAAGCAATATAATCATACCGATTAATTACACTGCAACCTAGGACTAAGTATAGGTGCATAGTACATACAGATCAGGGAGGACACCTACAAGACTAAGATCTGTCGAAACAGAGGTTTTTTTTTTTCTTTTGGTTGAATGTTGAAACAGAGGTTGACTACTACTTTCCTGATTACAAAATAAGAGGTTAGACCACTATTCCTGATCAATGGCTTCAGTTTACAGGAAAACATCACACAAACAAATTAGTTTAATTCCAACTCAGCATCCAGCTGCTCTGAGGAAGTTGTCAAAAGGGCTCGCAGGAGGCAGTTTCATCGTCAAGCATCGATCCGGCAGCATTATGTCTCCTTGAAGAGGGGCGTCAGTGCCGGTAATCTTGTGCGTGCAGGAAAAAAAGGTTACATGATGCGCAACAAAGACGAATATAAAGCTACAATCAGCAGCTTTGAGTTGTAACTACACATTAATGTGAAGATGATAACCATTGCAAAATGAACAGATAATAGAATGTAATGCCCACCTTCTTAATTGCTGTGCGGCCATCTGTTGCTGGGAAAAAGTGATCTGCCGCTGATCTGGCACAGCTGTTTTCATGGGCCAACCAATTGGAAAGCTTCTTCCTCGGACCTGTGCCAAGCGCTTCACATTGACTAGCCATGGTATTATATGGGAGGGGCGATGTCGACACAGTCGTTCCAGCCACTTGACCAGCCACCTCAAGTGCCTAAGAATACATTCAGCAAATTATCCACAAGTATCACAATCTAAATTCACTAATTTCAGAGTCGTTATCAAGATTGAAAAGGGAGGCAATATGCATATATATGCCAGTATTTATGTCCGGAAGTGACTGGGGGACAATAGATCACCGTTTCTAGAAGCTTCCCAATACCGATGACATCAGAAAAAGATGGAGTTGGCGGCATCCTGCTCATAGCAACAGATGCTTCACTCATTGTGTCATCCTCAACAGATGAATTAGTTGAAAATTCCTGCAACATAAAATGTTGGAACAGCTTCAGTAAGCGAATAGTCTCATTCATATCAAATTCACATTTTCAGTTACGCCATCACATTCTCAATGCATGCACTGCATTAATTAAACTGCACGCATAAAGCCAATCTACAACAATAAACTCAGAATACAATCGAGGTTCGACAGCAAGAACATAACTGTGTGATGAAGTGCATACCTCATCAAATGATAGTGACTTTTTGGAGTGGACAACAAACTGATTACTGTCCAAATCAAGTATTAATTGAGGACCAAAAACAAATGTATCTTCTGGTTTATATTCCTCTGATAGCTGCTTAGCCAAATCTTCTCCATCGACCTTATTGAACAAAATTCATAACAATGAGAGAGAGAGAGAGAGAGAGAGAGAGAGCATACGAGTTCCAAAACATCAAATAGCAAAGCATACCTCGGTAATATTAGAGAGACTTTGGATCAAGATATTCAGGAGGACCTTGTCAGATTCACACATTTGGCTTCTCAAGCGGAGGAGCAAAGATGAGGCATTTTGATTATCCAAAGCAGATCCATACTCTCTAACATCAGCCTGAGGCCTAACAAATAATTGCAAGTCCTCGCTAATGCCCAAATATGGATCCATCTGAATTTCAGAGAAGATAAATATAAGCAAACATTATTTCACCACAAGACACTACTAGCAACTTGAAGGAAAAGGAATGTACTCCTGCATGTGAACATAACTGTTGAGATATAGAACTCACGTTAGATGGATCAACCGATTTGAGCAAATCAATAAAATCGTGGATCTGATATATCTTGGCAGCAAACATCAACATACTAGTCGCTAGGGTAAAAATAGATCTGCGGCATGCTGGGAACAACATTCCTACAAGAGATATTCAATAGCATTCAAGGACCCTTCCACAAAATTTACAAAGGCAGTCCACAGAAACTCACACAGACGTACCATTATTAGCATCCAGGGATATAATCCGTAGCGACAGGGGAAGATGGAAGAAGCGAATCACAAGGTTTTTACTAGGGTTCTGCAAAAGTTTGAACCAAGGAGCAGTAAGAAAACAGCACAGAGAAGATTTGAGTCGACTTGTGTGGGATAGGTACTTATTTTAGGCCATGAAGATGATGACATCAACTTTTCTCATTCACCAGTTATCAAACAAGTTAATGTAGAAAGAGCAAGCAACACCGAGCCTTCTCAGAGATATTACATATTAGTGCTTATGTACCATCAAAGACTACAGCTAGAAGTCTCACCGTCAAACGTGAAGAAAGAAGGGTCAGATAGAAGGAGTGAGCTATAGCTTCAAAGTTTGAAGGCAAATTATCTGGAAGGTTAGCTTGTATCCAAAGTGCAGATAGCAACTGGCCAATCTGATCTTCACTAAACTTTAGTATATAGGGCTCCTGTGATGCATAGAAATTTAGATTGATAATTGAATATTTACAAGTATACAGACTGCGTATTATTGACCAGATTATCCACTCAAGAACTTATTTACCACGTCAGATAAGCCTGCAGTTCCAGCTGCTTTTTCCATGATAGAAATTTTGCAAAAGTTGGGGGAATTCTTGCGAGCAAACCCCTGCTTTCCCTCTTCAATACTAATCTCCATCCCCTTGAAATCATCTTGAAGAGCATGCCCCTGCTTCTCTGGTGTACCACCATTCTTTTCTCTCCTAAGCTTTTCAAGACGCGCAGTAATTGAAGCAAGCGCAGATGCAGTACTAGACTCCCATCTTCTTGAATCATAAGGACAGTTAGCTCGTACAGAAGACACTTCGTGTCTGGGGCGACTAGAATTTGGAACCAGAAGGATAGATAATATTTGGTGTCCTCTCACTCGCACTTCAACATCTGGATGTAACATTACATGCAGAAGTTGAACAAGAAGTGCCTCGGGGAACACCTAGATGCCAGTGGATAGAAATCCTTAGCCATTGTAAATGTCAACAACAAACATGGAAAGGCCCCGAAAAGAAAAAAGGTAGCATTCATATAAGGAACATAATCAAAATGTCAAAAAATTTCTGTGGATATCCATGTGAATGTATCTTAAAATGATATATCAATTTCCTACCTGCCAAATTCTGAAAGAGAAGAAACAAAGGAAGAAAGCAAATAATTCCCTCTGAGAACATTTTATCATACAGACGGAATGTCCAGAATTCAAATGAGATAAGCCTATCTGGAGATTCCAAAGGAACTTGGAATTTGTCTAACAGTTCCGCACTCTCTCACCTGTCGATGGGGTGAAGAGACTGATACTAATGCTATCATATGAGCCAGTATCATTGTCGATCCCATAGTTGCCCTAGCAACAGCTCCAGCAGTGGGCATCTTCTCAAGGGTTATAGCCATCAGGTCAAATAGTGGTTGTGCGTCACAAACCTAGCATATATATATCGTTAACACAGAGAGAACCAAAAAAAGAAAGCAGCAACCACAGTGGCAAAGGCAGATTATTTTTACCCCCTTGGCAATCTCTACTAAGCAATCTTCAATGGCATTCTGAAGTGAATAATTCAAATTCAACTCTTCTTCTCCCACTGCTTCAACCGTTGCTTGAAGGCTTTTCCTCAAATGCCTGCACAGATCACTTACAGATCCAATTTCAGTCAGCGCAGAACTGATTCTGATCTGCCTAGCCAAAGCAGTAGCAACTCGGATAACACAGGATTTGAGCCGGAGATCATGAATAATATTTTTGTGGTCCAGGTGACGAATGACTGATGCCAAGATTAACTGCTGATTCCCTGGAGAGTTCAGAGAGAAGAAAATTGAACCAAGAATGCAATGGCAATAGAATCAAAACATACACAGACAGGAATGCTGCCAGTACTCAGACCACTTGTCACATCTGTGCTTACAAATATGTAAGCACAGATGAGACCACAGATAAAATCCAAAAGATGATAGCTACCTGAACTCTCCAATTTGTAACTCAAATCAGACAAAACAATTGAGGACAACCCATCTCGAGGAACCCAGTGATGGCCAGAATCAAAGTATGCAAGCATTGGGTCCATCACCCTCGCATAGTCGTAATACTCTCTTTGGCCAGATCAGCCATTCTCTGGATACAGATTTGAGCCCATACCTTCGGTGTCTCGAGCTCCTCTCTGTCTCACAAAAAGCCAAAAAAAAAAAAAAAATTACAGGAAATAATTAGTTCATTAAGTTTACATCATTAACACAATTACAACTTCCATGCTCGGAAAACATAACAGGTTATTTGAACACAGATTTACTTTGTTAGAAGTGAAGGATCTTTAATCACGGGCCGCGGCCTCAAGATGATGCAGTTAGGACTACTCTCCCCTGCAGTTCTGCCTTCAGATCTTACAACTTCATCAACCCAATTGTGAAGTGATCCAGCTCTTTCATCCTCTTCTTCGTTACACATATCAGGCACATAGTTATCTAAAGTGACTTGGACAATCTGCAATTAGAACACAATGCATACGGTCAACAGCCATTAATACCATCTCAAATACTAAACCAATGCAATGGTAAAACGGAAACATGACATCAAATTAAAGATATTTCTGCGATAAATCACTCACACAACTGAGGAGCATCAGTGTCTCAAAAATTATAGATTCTTATGTTCTAGAATGCAAAAAGTGATGACACACCTCGTCAAATCCATCAAATATGCTTGAAAATTCGACCATGAACCAAACCTGTCAGAAGAAAAGTAATCAGCAAAGTCCACTCCAACAGATAAAAAGCCAAACAAACAAGTTCAGATTCAGAATACCTGTGAAAAGAGAGAAATGGTATAGAAATGCAAGAAATACAAAAGCAAATTTAATATAGGAAAAGAAAATCACCATGGCAGAAAGACATTGCAAGCTTGAAGCCCTCAGAGCACACCATTGGTGGCCTTCCCCACTCTTTTGTGCCAGTATACATACTTTATGTACAAACTTCTCAATGTTATGAGCATAAGTTGAATCCGACTGCATTGAAGAACACAACATGGGGGAAACGAGACAATAAGAAAAGAATAAAATTCTCCTTACAGCCGGGACAATTTCCATCAAACAAAGTGGTAAATCAAACTAAGAAAGCAAGAAGGAAATAGCATACTTCACATCTTATGAGGAGTTTGTACAAGAAAAACAAGCATCATTATCATCCACCAACCATCCCACAAAATGTCAAAACAATCAGCTACCACAATACTAGCGAGCATCATCGACAATATATCATTCTATCTTTTCACAGCATCTAATTTAAGTTAATATATTAGAAACAAATCTAAAAACTCTAGTGACACAATACCCTTGGGACTTTGGTTCTTCCTAGTCAAGAGAAGTGTGGGTCAACAAGTACGCAATACCTAAAATAGAAGATAGAATGAGCTCCAAATTCAATATATGTGTAAAATTAGCAGATTATTTGAGCATAGAAACCACAAAAAGAGAATCTTGCTTAACACAGACGTGTAAATGCCTTCCCTACTGTCATACTTTAAAAGCGCCCAACAAATTAAACATCCCATACTTAATTTTATCCTTTTCATCTAGCAAGATGGGAAGAACTTTGGTTACTAAAGGATCGACTAGACCATAGTTTACCTGGCTGTAGATGAATTTTGTCAAGGTTTGGCAACCAAGTATCTGCAGAGAATCTTGCTTGCCATTATCCAAAAGCTCGCTAACAACAGCCAACAAACTAACAGCAAAATATACCCTGCCAAGTGCAAATGATTAAAGCTGATGCACCGCTTACTAAAATGAGCACCTTCAGCATTTTAAAGTTGAAACATGAGAAGCCAAGTCTATCAGAACGATTGTAATGTCCCTTCCACTCCAGGTTCAAACAATCTTTCTCATAAATAAAAAAAAGCAAATTGCATTTAGCACACTAGAATGCCATCTGTGCAATGAAAGCCACAAAACGATCTGAATTGATGATTTATGAATTGATGAGGGAGAGAATGGACAGTCACTTACATCTGCTCCTTGCACATGGACAGTAATTTGTTATAGGCCTCAATGGCAATATTTATGAACTTGATGTGCTCGCTTCGAAGCTCTTTGTAGCACCTTTCTTCGAGATACTTGACAATCTACAGTTGATAAACATTGCCAGGGAGATCCAGAATTTAGAGAGCCATATCCCATATAAGAGCAGAAGTGACCCAACAACGCATAAGAAGTTCAACAAGAGCACCACCTTTGGAATTCGAAAAGGATTTTTTGCAGCATATTCACATAATTTGCCAATTTTCCTATCATTGGGTGAACCATCCTGTGATACAAATTAGTAAAGTTACCGATTGAAACAATTAATCTGCCCACATATAAAGGTCGGGGCACAATGCCATGAAACTTCGTAGGGGTTAGGACACTCACAGGGGATTTAGGGAAAATGTCAGCAAGAAGCTTCTTGTATCTCTTGACGGGTTGACGTGATCTTGACCTCATAGCAGGGCAGCACACACACATGCTTCCACATGCTGGGAAGATCTTCCTGGAAATGAAACCCATCTCCTGAAAAAGTTCCAGACATTTTATTTGCGTCCAGGGACCAAACAAAGGTCGGGGATCAAGGAGTACTCGCAAAAAGACAACATCCTAACCAGAAATAGATAGAAAGAAACACCCAGAAGCCAACGTACGCAACAGTTGGAGCAAAGGACAAACATACAAGCAAAAGTAAATATCGTAAATTGAATCTCTAAAAACCGGAGCTTGAAGGAAACAATAGTGGAAGGATCACCAATAAAGACCGCAAATCTTACTATAAATAGCGGCATTCATTCGTAGACACCGAAGGAGCAACAAAGACCTGTTATTTTCAGAAACATTGGGGTAAAAAACCGAAGTACCTACTCATATCAAAGATCTGCAGATTCCGCACCACGAAAGTCGAAACACACCGTGTAGAGCCCAAAATACAGTAGGCACGATCGCAGCAAACTATCGCAAGGTTCAAAAACAACTCGGGAACGCTTCAAGTAAGCACATTTCGACGACGACGCGAGCAGCAAAAGAACATAACACCAACCAACCACGTCAAAAGCAGCAAAAGAAACAGTCACACGAGCAATGTCTCGAACACCCAGAAGCCCAAAGCTCAACAGAAACACGCAAGAAAGAGAGAGAAGAGAGATGGAGGGCAAAAGGCAACACGATCAAACGAACAAATGGGCACACAACGCACGGCGAGAATAACAAAAAAACTGAGACACCATCGAGAAAAAGGACGCACCTTTATCCCTGCAGAGGCAGATCCGGGAAGGAGCTGGACCTCCCGCAGGGTCCTGAGAAGCAAGAAGGGCCGATTTCGCGAAGTGGGTGTAACGAGAAAGTGGAAGAAAGAAAGAAAGAAAGAAAGAAAGAGGGCGTAGGTGACGAGCACAGAGGCAGAGAGGCAGAGAGAGAGAAGGCTGGTGAGTTTGAGACAAAATTAAAAGGGAGACAACAACATGGGAGGAGAGTCTAGTAACGAGTGCCTAGGGGAGGCACGTGATGTCTGTCAGTTTTTCATCACAGAGAGAGAGGGAGAGAGGGAGAGCTTCATCTTTGCTTTTGCTAATGTCCCGTCAGAACTTTGGAAGACTAAAGCCCCAGCCTTTCTGGGTCAAAAACACAAATTAATAAAGAAAAGAACATAGGCCCTTTTGGTTGCCTAAATTTCGATGGAATCTGAAAAATCACGACAAGATTTGCATAATCAAGGTCACGTTCCGACTGAGGAATGACACCTCAAATGATGATTATAAGGAGCCCCACCGCACCCATGTTCTTTCTCTCCCTTCCCCGCTTTCAAATTGACAGCAGGCCTTTGAACCAAAGCAGCGCGCCATTTCTCTTATTCTTGGCACTATCCTGCGGCGAATTCAACCCTGCCAAAATGTTCTTTAATTTGAAAAAAAAGAAAGGGTCGTCTGACAAGCAAGAGCTCAATTAATGCCCAAAAGCAGGAGACTTTTCGAAAGGATTGAAGAAAGCGCGACCGCGAGATGCTTTGCTGCGGTATGAGAGAAAGGACTGTTTACAAAGAAAAAGCCTGCTTGACGTTTGAATGATGAAGGGTGGGTGTTTTCGTCACTCTCATCAATGGGTTTTCTCGTTTCAGAAATGATGGGCTGTATAGATGAGCAGCTCAACTTGAGTAGGATCCAAGTAATGTAATTTAAATAAAAGGGGGGAACTTTTCAAGTTCTTTTCCAAAGTGTGCCTTTTAAGTTTCTAACTAGCAATTTGCAGGTGAGATTTGTCATAATCCGATCCGATGAATTCGTCGTTTCATTGATTGCACCGGCCTGTTCATCAATACACCATCCTTCGGAAGGAAAACCTGCCTTTTTGGTTTGGTACCCACCAAATTTAATTCATTGTCTTGCCAACTTCAGCCGATGATTTCAATGCCTAACCCAACGTCATAATCGCCCTTTTGGAAATGTCCCCACCGAAGGTCTTTCAGCTCACGTCGGAATCAGATTACTTTCAAACGCGGAAGCTTCGTTGTTTCCAGGTATCGAGGCCATCCCTAAAACGGAAAGTCTCGCATTCATTTGGGTACGATTCCAAAGATGAACCGAACGAGACTGTGCTTGAAAGAGAATGTCATTGCTGCTTGCGATTCTGGGTTGGGAATGGCTAGAAAGTTTCGTGTCATGCCAACACTCCTATTATTGAGTTGTTTTGATCAAGGCCAACATTGCAAAGGGCCCAATGGTCTAGTGGCATCTCCCCTTACACATTGCGAGAAGCAACTTTCCTCGCTGCTGCGTGACATAAACTTGAACCTTTTTTTTTTCATCAAAGAAAATTTTCATTTATGTATAGGGATATACAATAGAGATGCACAGTTCATGTGCAAATCAAGATAAATCTCAGACAAATTCAAAACGAAATAAGTTCTAAATAAAAAGATGAATCATCAAAACAAAATTAAGATTACATGCTTAAAAAGTAGATCTATGACTTATTCAAACCAAAATTGACGGCCAATCACAGAATCCCAACATGGTCAAGATTTCTATCTATTGCTATGGCTTTACTTTTCAATAGTACGCTCCTAAGTTCAGTGTCCCCAACATCGTCACCATTCAAAGTAACAAGGTTGAGTGTGTATGGCTCTTATATCTATGAGAGCAAAGCCTTCATGAAATTCGTCGAATTTCCTTCGAAACTAAGCTTGTACACCAACAAAACTCAAGGGAAGTGAACCCCGAAATCATACGTGCAAAAAACCCTAAATCTATACTACATCAAGATAAAAACGTTCCTAAAATGGAAGAGAGAAACTTTTAGCTCCGAACTTAATTAGAGGAGAAAAGCTTCTCAAAATAGGAGTAAAGCAAGAAAAAGAATGTAGAGCACCAAATTAACCAAAGAAAAAAAGGAAAAAGGGGAGAGATCTATCTCAAATCCTACCTTCTATGAAGGTTGGAAAAAGAAAGACGTGTAGAAATAGGAGTGGTCATTCGATCTCTACTTTATCCTTTGAGAATCAAATCGAGTCAAATTTTAGAATACTCAAGTAATTCGAACTCTATGATACTTAATCCATTCGACTTGCTAGCCTGACCAAGTAGCTAACTCATTTACGTATATGTAAGCATAAACAAAAGAAATGTCCTATTATTTGCCTTGATCACTGCATGAACTTGATGTCAATTTTAAAATTCCAATTTAACAACCACAAGTCAAGTTGGATTTGAAAATATCAAGTACCTCTCTAAAGTTGAGTAAAATGCCGTGCCTTAATTTTTCTGGACAAATCAAAGTTTGGAAATTGAGGCATGACTCAATTTATCTCATCTGAACCGTGCTTTGGTAGTAATCAAACCTTCCAAGTGAGTGGATTTAATAATCATTTTACGTCCACTCGTTTGGACTGGGGTCCATGAACCATGATTCATTAATCATTACGACCATGGAATTTGTAGGAAAAGGCACATCACTTGCATAACTAAAGAGAAAATTGTTTAAGAAGTGATTGTATATCGATCCATTCAATCGTTAATTTTTTTAATTTGATCATTTTATTACTAAACTTTTTTGATGATTTTTCGCTATATCATTTCAACCAATTTTGTCCAGAAATCGCCAATGTAAATGATTTTTACATTTTTTGAAGAAATTTTCTCATTTTTTTATTTCTTCCTATTTCCTTTTGTGGCCATTGTTGCAAAATATTCATAAACAAGGAAAAAATTAGAACATTTTTAAAAAAAATTGCAAGAAATAGTTAGTCAGTACATGTTATACCACGCAAAATGACTAATATTTACACGTCAGTAATTTCTAATCAAAATTGACAAAAAAATTAATTAGAAAATTGTTAAAAGGTTTAAATTAAATTAGCCACATTGAGCTATACAATAGATTTTATGAGCTTTGAGACAATTATTCTTATAATTAAATGGTGATAGGCCCAATTGACAAGTATTTATCTAGGGCTAGCAAGTCGTATCGAAATATGGATATCATAGGAGTATGGTTAACTTGAACATGATACATTTAATAAATATGTCGAATTGTCTTGAAATGAACACAACGCATTTAACGAAGCGAATAATGCCACTAGACATAACCGACACGGCATGTCACCGTATTCAGGCTAACTAAATGACTATCAAATGTGTTGCTGTATTGAGTTGACTAAACAACCATCAAAATGCTGCAATATCGAATTTTAATACAACGCGATACAAACATATGTTAACCAACATCTACGATACAACACATAAAATCATGTTTATGCACGATAATTTATATAAACACTTTTGAGACAATATGAGTAATTTCACTTCGCTTCAATCTAAAGTGCATCATTAAGAATGCATTTCATTCCGTTGAATTCCTTATATCTGAAATTACGTTTGTATTTTACCACTCGTTCTCTTCGACACAATGTTGTTTCCATAGACTTTGGAGGATAAAAAAAATTCCTAAATACGAGTACTAAACACATTAAAATTTATCTAATTATGTCACGTTGATGTAATGACCCCTCAGCTCAAACACGTTGATTCGTGTCTAAATAGATTAAACGTGTGGTACCCGTTTACAGCACGAAATCACAGACGCTTGGTGCAAACCTATTAAATTACACATCTTATCATATTAACGGATCGTGCGAGGAATTTTCATTCCTAATTTATCCATCTCGGGTCCCGATGGCAGATTCAGAAGAATTATCAATAGTCAATGCGTCCGCATGCGTGAAGAATTACCCGCCGGCATACTTGCATTTCCAGAATAGGAGCTCAATACCACCTGCACCTGCACGCAATGCATGTCGGCCCAATTTCAAATGTACCGTCGGACGAGGCGATTTCCTAGGCGAGGTCCTCCCGAGAAATACGCCTCATCCGACGGCCCATGCGAACCGGGGTTCGCTTGCACCTCAAGCAGGCAAGATGTTCTCCCGAAAATAGTCACGATCGTTTCATTTTATAATCCTGGCCTGCTTGTAAGAGACAATCGAGACGCAATAAAGAAATTGACATGAACAGCGATGGATAGGGGAAACCTTTCTTCTGTATTTAATGCCTAATCCCTTTTTCGATCGCAACTTTAATTAATAAAAACCGGTAACTAAAGTTTTCGTAATCCCACGACCCACGAGCTTGGCATGTGACCTCGATAGAGACCTCGCAAAGAGGGGGAGAAAGTCTAATCGTCGACCAGGAATTTCAATGGCGTGGCCATTGGCCATTAATGTCGGAAGCTCGGAGATGGTTCTTGAGCCCTTTGGACCACCGCCCCACTTCGAAAATGACCATTCCATAAGACTTGGGTCATATAGAGCCGCCCACTATAATCATTGATATGATGCATCCAGATCCGAAAGGGTCTTTCGAGAAACTCTCCGGCTAGAGGTGGACCTGAGACAGGCGAGCGAGGCCATCATCCTCATGGATTTATTATGGGCACCTTGACCCCAAATTAAGGTTCTCGTTAGAATGATTGGAATGGCTGTCCATTCAATTAGGGGGAGCATAGAGGACCGCTTGAATCAGGACTCGTTTAGACTGGACCGTATTAGTTGGTTCTTGACAGTTTTAGGAGATGTCAGATTGATCTAGTTCCCGATTTTAGAGTGGGAATTGGACCACCAATTATATATCTTGCGATCCCGAAAGCTTTATCACAAATGCCATTGAGCTCTGCACACCAAAGTCTCGAGAACAATAAGAAAGGGAAAGATGATCACCTGGCTTGGAGAAACATGAGCAGTGCTGGCCTTGCACGGCATAGGGCAAACTTTACTTGGTAATGTCTATGCCTAACTCAGAGCCTTTTCCATCTAGTAAAAGCCATGGCTATCGATCTTTTCCCACATACTTCACATTGTGAACTGGCGATGCTTCCGGAGAGGTAAGAGATTGCCCTCTCCATATATATGCGCATCTTGCGAGCATCTTTGGCTTAATAGGAATTCACAAGGCGCTTTTGCTTGGGTAATGGAAGAAGCCTAAATCGTGAAACTAGCACTACAGGGAAGCTATTGCGAATGTTTTCACACTGCAATAGCAATAGTTCAAGTCGAGAGAGAACAAGAGTTCCTTCGATTCCATTATACTGCCCGGGAACAAGATCGGATTGGGTCCCAAGACTAGGCGGTCCAATTCCTAGTTCTAGAAATTTGGGAACCGATTCTTGGTTCCTGGGTGAGACCAAACCGGACCAGGAATCCATCGTCCTTATATTTGATGAGCGAAGCAAATGACAAAGTCGAGGTCCGTGGCATTATTTGAGACATGGGATGCTAGGTTGGGCCATGCATGCGAATTTGACCCGTGGGTCGAGCTTGCCCGGCCCACTAAAGCAAGCCCATTGGGCCTGAACGATCCCCTACCTTCTAGGCTTTTGTCCCAATCTTGCCAACTCATTCATTTGTCCCGACCCTACCCAATGTCCTATGTATTGGCTGTCTGAACAGAGAGAGAGAGCCAATTGCATGCCAAAACAGCACGAACAAGTTCAGTAGTGATGCTGATGCATCGCTATTCAAGTATCAGACCAGATTAAACATTTATGGTGCGAAAGCGAAAGCAAGGACGATGCTCCGAGGCTCTTTCTTTCCCGTTCTCATCGCTGGTACAATAATGAAACACTTGGGGAGCTCGTACATGGATAAGAAATCCGTTCTATCGTGTCCCCTCCCATCTCTTCTGTCGGCTTCCTCCCTCCCGGATCGCGACTGGAAATGATCGTCCCTAATAAAATTAGCACAGAGGTCAAACTCAATTTTAGTATCCCAACTCATATCGAGTCATATCCCCCATTGTTCGACTTGTTCAATGGAATCCCTCCCGTATATTGCCGACATCATCTCACTGAACGTGCCTCAAATTGAGCTGCTAACCGAAAGTTAAAGAACTCCAACGCCATCCCTTGTGAATTCTGATGGGGTTGTATGAATTTGGGAACAGGGGAGATCTGAATTCTCCCGTTGATAATAATCTCGACAGGTCGGGTGCGGATCTCAGTCTGTAATGAGTTTGGGAACAGGGAATCTGATCGAGCGAAGCGAGGTGACTGACCGAGTGGTCGAGTCGGAAAGGAGTACGTGGACGACACGGACAGACGGACAGAGACAGACGGACAGAGAGGGAGAGAGAGAGTGAGAGTGAAAGTGAGAGAGAGAGAGAGAGAGAGTGAGAGTGAGAGACAGCGACCCGTTTTGACAAGCGTGACGGGTGACAATGGAAAGACCCCTCTCCCCATTTCATCTCACTTCAATCTCAAAGACAAGTGAGAGTGCGACGCCTGCACAGAGAGAGAGAGAGAGAGAGAGAGATGGGGCTATTACTCGGAGACAGGACAGCATCCCGCGAAATGCACGGGAGCTATTTCTCTGATCCCCTCCATCCCCCACCCATCCCCCACCACCCGTACTCTGCCCCCACCCGTCTAATCATCTCCAAACCGAACCCCCCTTTCTCTCGCGCGCTCTGTTTCTCCATTTTTCGTTCCGTTTTGGCTTTTGTTTTCACGGGAGAACAGGGAAAGTAAAAGAAAAAGGAAAAGAACAGGGGATGATGCGAGCATTCGCCAACGATGACATCCCTTTTCATGGTTTCTAAAGATTAATCAACCTGAGTAGCCTCCGCTCATTGTGATGATAATGGAAAGATTATAGTCGTCTTGTTATTCACATGGGTATCTTGATATGGTCATGGTTGACTGCAGGAGGCCAAGCAATGATATCAAGTTGATCACCCTCCACATCCCCTGTCCAGTTCTTGGGTGGCCATCTACAGTTTGACGAACATAGGCGAAAGTTTTAATGCATCACCAGATTCTCTCTCTCTCTCTCTCTCTCCCTCTTCCTTGATCTTGTTTGGAATTTTGACAAAAAAAGAGACTGCATTCAAGAACTACATAGGCACAAACAGAGGGAAAGACTTGGAGATTACACTTTGGCATACGGTACTTAATGAGCAGCAGACGTAGAGCGTGCTCCATTTTCCCCTCTACATACGTATATTATGGAGTGTTGGTTTACTGCTAAAAGCTTAACTAACGACCGCTAGCCGGTCCTCCCAACGTCAGAACCACGCCTTGAAGATCGCTCCCCTGCTTCGGTTCCTTGTTCAAAAGAGGAGAGGCTCTAACAACCTGAAGCGGCCTCGTCCCTTGCGCTTGCTGAGCATGTCTTGTGGGTTCCGCGTGGCCCGAATTTTGCAGAGGGTGGGCGAGAGGAATTTGAGTTGGGCGCGGAGGGTTTTGAGCAAGAACCGCACCTCTGGACATGATGCTCGGTGCCTGAGTCATAAAGATACATAGACTAGTGAAAACTATGATGCTGAGTCAACAAATATACAATGTGATGTTAGATTTACGACGCTTACCGGTGCAAATAAGACTCCTCTGAATGTCTTTCCATTAACACTCGCGGTTACTAAGAAGCCCGAATCAAACGCTCCATCAACTTTTCCGCGAACATCAGCTCCAATCTGCCCAAAAGAATTGAAAATGACGGCATTAGAGCAAAACTTGTAGGACGACTGTATCTAAAGAAAGGGCGATAGGTTCCAGTCTAAATTATTGCAAGAGACAAGTAGAAGCGATTACCATATTTTGAACAGGCGCCAAACCGCTTGTCTGTTCTGGTCGGTAATGCAATCCTTGTCGATAATTGTGAGCAACGTGAATTGATGGTTCTTGTCTAGTGACGATTTGTGGCCCACCTAGAATGAGATCCGGTGGACTTCCTTGACTGTCGATTATGAGTGTCTTCGGGCAGCTAAGAACATTGACATCAGGTTGGCCATCGCTATGAATCTGATTGAAGTTCTTAAGAAAATGATATTCTTGAGATCCTCTGATTGAATCGGTGGCTTTCAAAACTTGAGTTTGCTCTTGATCAGACTGCGATGGGGAAGAATGCTGAGACAGCGAGAGGGAATGCTCTTCTTGCTCTGATTCTACCTCCAAGACCCTTGAATTGGCTGTTCTTTCCCGCTTTAGGCGAAAAGCATCTAATAAATAAAATCCTTTCAAAAAATATTCATAAATTAACAAAAGTTGATGAGGTTTACGATAGAGCACCAACCTGGACTGAAACAAACAGATTCCTTCAATTCTGCTCCAGCTGCCAAAATTCCTCTGCTGAAAATGTCTTTGCCATCGTAAAAGGTATCGTGCTGCACCACAAGAAATGAGATCAAGTATGAATGGCAGAGAAAACAAAGACAATCTGATGTATTAATAGTCAGCACTTTCTCATTAACTCACCGTGCTACCGGTTCCTCTTGGCCGTCTTCTGTTCTTTTTGTTCCATTGCTCCGACAAGATGCTACACAAAGGTTTGTTCTGATGGGATTTAGGATGTTCTTCTTCAAGCTGCAAGATCAATAGCTCATTGAGCGGACGCTCATCCTCTCCACATCTGCAAATTGGGATCACTGAATAAGAATATCTGCTTTTACACAGAACAGAGAAGAAAAGGCGAAGATAAACAGAAGGATGTGAAGAATTTTGAGGGAGATTTTTACCCGCCGTAGACGGCAATGTCAGTTCCTAAAGCAACAGCAGTATGTGAGAATCTGCCCCGAGGTTGTTGGCCATGTGCACCAAGCCGCGTCCACAGATGATTGACCATGTCAAACACCCAGATGTCATTATAATAATGCTTGTCTCCAACCCCTCCAAGGACATAGATCTGCATTTCATTTCACAAGGAGCTTTCAGTTCTAATTCGCAATTAACGTGTCGATGCTGATACATCAGACTCAACAATGAGAGTTGGAGTACTAAGAGCACTAAACACATTCACCTAGGATCACTAATAGTTATGCTCACTAGCTTGAGATGGTTGCACAAGTTACCTTGGTTCCAATGCTCACAGCACCGTGACCAGCTCTGACCCCCGGTGAAAATCCTTGAACAGTCAACTGTCAAGCAAATGAAACGAGCCTAAGCAACGTTCTTATCGACCCAAAACTCCATGACAAGCACGGGGTTTTCTCTTCCCCTTTCATACCTTTGACCAGGTCATTGTGTCCGTATCAAGTACATCAACATCGCCAAGATACCGATTGCCACAATCACCACCATACACCACTAATTTGTTTTCCATGGCAACAGCGCTGTGACTGTCCCTAGGGACAGGAATCTCGCCTTTTACCTCAGGAGACATCCACCTCATCGTCTCTAGGTCCAGAATATGCAAGTCGTTCAAGTAGTTCGCTTCGCCTTGGCCACTGCCCCCAAAAATGACCATCTTATCGTTCCCGATAAGTGTGGCAGAGTGACTTTCGCGAGGGCATGGTGGTTTCCCTCTGAAGTTCGGCTGAGTCCACTCTTTGGACCTGAGATCCAGTACATGAAGGTCATTAACCTTTCTAGAGCCGTTCGTGCCCCCAAACACAACCATTCTGTGCCCCACAAGAACAGCACTGTGACTGTCCCTCGGGCCAGGTCCTTGGCCAGTGGTCGCAAGAGTTCTCCAAACCATACTGTCAAGATTAAGAACAAGCACGTCGCCAAAATGCAAACCACCGCAGCATCCCTGAAAATGGATTGCAAAAAATTTTACTCATCTTCTCATATTGAATTTTTTTCCCAAAAAGCACCTGAAAGTTGAAATTGTCGAACTACTACTTCCGATGCATTCCAATTTTAAACTGTTCACCGACTTTTAAAGTGTAGCTAACGAAATAGGGATTAACGGGAAGCAAAAGAAAGTTCTACAAATAATCGTTCCTACCTTTGCGTATATTCACCGTGTTTTCGCTAATCCTTGACTCTTTCTTTTCTTCTATCCTAAATCTATTGCACTTTAAATCATGTAAACAGTTACACAAAAACTCAGTTTATGAGAATAAAAGAAGCTTCAGTTCGAGATGGACACTCCTGCAGAAAGCAACTCAGATCAAAGTCATGATGGTCACACCAGGAAAAAGATGTGATCTGGAAGATGGATTATATGGGCCTCCCTTCTAAGTGCGCATAGCCTTTTTTGCAGGAAGGCATATATAAGCCCAGTTTGATTATGCGGGTTAAGAGAATACGAGGGAGAAGAAGATAGCAGAGAAAGTCATGTACATGCAAACGCAGAGATTTCTGGAACAAAAGAAAAATCCAGACTGAACAATATTACTAAATTAAGAAAGGAGGGATGATAATTGTCATCCTGCCTTGTAATTTCCCTCCTAAATGGAGAAAAAACGGTGCAGAACAGAAGGAAAAGCCAGAAATCTTTCATCATGAAACAGAAATTCAAAGTGGCAAAGAACTAAAAACAGCAGAGAAAGTAACCTTGTCGTTTGTCAAAGATAACACAGAGCCCATAAAACCAAAAAGCAAATTTCTTGCTCATTTACAAAAGATAAAAAAAAAAAAAACGAAAAAAAAAAAGATTACATGTTACAGCTAAATATAATTCTCAGAGGCAACGCTGCATGTTCAGACCACTCAGAAAGAACAGATATATGAGATAGCTGATCTTGTATGTTAGATATTCAGAAAGTCAAAAAATTAAGACCACCTGAAATTCAAGAGACTCTCGTAGATACATACCCCAAAAATGTAAAGATGCCCTTGAGAATAACAAGCAGTGTGTCCCCATCTCTCAGGAGGATTGAATCCCACGACCTTTGGATAGAGCCACATTGCCTTCTTCTTTGCACTCTCACCTCCTCCACACCACATTCTCTCTCTCTCTCACTCTGTCCCTGAGCTGAGCAGAGCTTACCTTTTTAGCTTCCACTCAACTAAGCACAGAGCGTTCACATGGAAGTAGAAGCAGAGGGGGGAGAGAGAGAGTAGGGAGAGAGAAAAGCAAGAGTGTCAAAAGGAGGACATGAACCAGCCAAGTGACATATCAACTATCAATGTCAATAGACATGAAAAGATGGGCGCTTTCAAGTCCAAATCACTGTGTCAACCAACATCAACAGAAATTCTGTGGTGAAAAGAACATATTTTCCCTACTACCCATCTCACGAAACAAAGGACTAGCACATTAAAGCAAAAGTTATAGGCAAATGTAGCTAGCTGGATAGGCTCAAGCCGTTCTACCGCGTAATTTTTAATAAAGAAGACATTATTTGACAGGGGACTGCGGTAGTCACTCCTGATTTTCTTTGCTCCCCCACTTTCTATATTTCCACAAGATTTACTAGTTTTATTTGCTTCCGTGCCTTCAAATTCTTGTCCAACCGATAATGATGGGAGGGGTGGGGGCATTGGGTTGTGGGAAATGATGGGTGAAGACTAGCAGATGTTATGCTTCTGGTGTAGTGGCTCTTTTGAACATATAGATTGATCCACAAAAGGAGGTGTTTTCTTCAATAAACAAACACTCAGTACTCAACATTATGTTAGCGGTGAAATAAATTTTGGTGTGGATTCTTTGCTAATGTGATGTCGGGATTGATGTGAGTGAGTGAGAGAGAGAGAGAGAGAGAGAGCTGTGCTCTTACTTTCTCTCTCTCACTATATATATTATTATATATTCACATATCCCCGTTTTCAAGGTGGGTTTTGATGTGGATCTAGAAATGTCCCTTTCTCAAGGGTGTTTGGGGAAGTGTGAAGGAGTTTCTTGTGCAATGGGAAAAATTCTTTTTTAGCTTTGGGGAACTGGAGATGAGCGTTGGCGTTTGTGTCTGTCGCCAAGTTTTTCGAAAAACACTGTAGTCATGGTGATATCACTCGGCTTCCCCCCGTGATATACTGATGGGCACTCTATTCTTAATGACACGGACTTTTCTTTCTTTCATTATTTTATTAATGAAAACGCGACGAAATCAGTCATGTCTATCGACTCATTCGATTGATATCATAATGATTCTCCACCTTGTTATAAAATATTCAATCTTTATAACTAGTTCACACTAATAAGTAACTCAAAGATTCGAGATTAGCGAGTCCATCATCGAATCCTAAACAGTTCACTAGTTCACTAGGCCGACCACCTCAATCGTTGTGATGTGAGAGAGAGAGGAGTTGAGTGCACGCGACAAACACGGGAGAGTTCGAGGAGATTCAAGTTAAGGTAATGGCGGTAGACTGTACTGTTCTTTCCTAGATTCCCGAGACGCCCGAAAAGAAGAAAAGGAGAAAGGGAGAAATAGTCATTGTAACTTGAAACTCTTTGGAAAAACAAATCGCAAAAATGGAGAGCACGTTGAATGATGGGAAAGACATCCATCTTTTCAAGCACTCCCCTTTGATGTGCTCCATTGATTAAAGCAAAAAAAAAAAATATTAATTATCTATTGCCCTAAATTTAATAATATTTTTTCTCTCTTTTTTTATTTTTTTTATTTTATATATATATTTCTTCTGGATTTAGGACAATGGACTATGATAAAATACAAGTGGTGCCCGTATTATGTGATGGCCTTTTATTTTAGCCTTTTGATTTTTACCATTTCTAAATTATGGTTTTTATTTTTAGATTGCACATTGTAAGTCTTCCGGCCGTTAGATGAAGCTGTTAGATGAAGGCGATTGGGAAGGTAAATGAACTTGAAAAGTAATTGAGAAGACAAAAGGACATAAAAAAATTCGAACTCATAATCTCCAACTCTAAAATTTATGAGATCACCTTTAATTTTTTTTTAAAATTAAGCTATGTAATGAATGCGTAACTTATTATTTAAATAGTCTAACATAATACAATCTTTTGTCATGTTTTAAATTCGATAAGAAAGAAAGAGTTTGTTTCCTATTGCATCTCTAATCATTCTCGTCATGTTGTAATTCCTGTCTTCGTAGAGAATGATTCGAGTGTTTTTTTCCTCTGAATGCAATTAACTATTGTAAAGTAAATCCGCATGCAAAAATACAAAAGTTGATAAGTTAAATTAAGTTTCCTATATCATTTAATAATGTTTGTTGGAAAGACCGAATAGTTATTGAATTATTGATACGTCTTCCCAATCAGTAAACAATCTCAAAATTATTGGTGGAAAAATATATTTTTAAATGATTGTCTTACATAAAAAATGAGCGATTTACAAAATATCTTCGTCGAATAACATATATAATATATATTGTATAAAATATCATTCAACCCCTTCTTTATAAACTAATTGAAGAAATCTGAGCATCGAAAGGTCTCTTCTCGGTCTCAGAGAAGGAGAGTGAAAGCGTGGCAGGTACGGGCCGTCGTTCGGCACGTGTGGAATTCGATGCCGCAGTGAGTACTTCCACTTCACCTCTCCCTACCGATTAAAGTAAAATTGCATTTCTAGCCATCAATTCTTCACGAATTACTAAAACAAACGGTTGCCCGGTAAAAAAAAAAAAAGAAAACATAAACAAGAAAATCCTATAAAATTAGTGTTATCTGGAGACTTGAAGCATAGCTTGGATGCCCATCCTTTTTAATGTGCAATGTCCCGCACCTCTGCCCTCAATTCTTAGCCGGACTTTTCTTCCTAACTGAGTAGAAATATGAGATGTGACATTAAGGAGTTCCCCCCGGGAGGTTCTTCCCCCTGCCTTTTCTCTCTCGAGCCTTTTAAGGATTTGCTTAGTTCAAAAATAATATTGTATGTTTAGCCATCAATTTTCACGAATTAAAAATATGAATGGTTGCTCCAAAAAAAAAAAAAAAAAAACTACGAAAAAGAAAACATAAACAAGTAAATCCTATAAAATTAGTTTTATTCACAAACCTAGCGCCTAGCTTGGATGTCAATCCTTTTTAATGTGCAATGGCCCATACCTCTACCCCTAATTCCTAGCCATACCTTTTCTTCTTGGCTGAGTAGGAATGCGGTTTGCGATATTAAGGAGTCCCACCCCTCAGGGGTTCTTGTCCCTGCTTCTTCTCCTTTGATTTTTTTAAGGATTTGCACTGGTCCAAAGTAAAATTGAATGTTTAGCCACCAATTCTTCACGAATTACAAAGACAAATGGTTGCCTGGAAAAAAAAAAGAGAAGAAAAAGAAAAAATAAACAGAAAAATCCTATAAAATTAGTTTTAGCTGAAAACCCAGTGCTCGACTTGGATGCCAATCCTTTCTAATGTGCAATGGCGCATGCCTCTACCCTTAATTCTGAGTGAGACCTTTCCTTTTGGTTGAGTAGGAATATGGAAGGTGACATTGGGGAGTCCCATATCTCGGAGGTTCTTCCACATGCTTTTTCTTCCTTGAGCCTTTTAAGGTTCTGCCCAAGTCCAAAGTATAATTGCACGTTTAGCCATCAATTTTTCACAAATTAAAAATTCGAACGGTTGCCTAAAAAAAGAAAAGAAGAAGAAAAGCTAAACAAGAAAATCCAATAAACCTAGTTTCATTGAACAGTTCGTCAAGCCCAAACTACATTCAACCGCGGGCCGAACCTAGAATACTAGAAATTCGACAGATCCTAATGCCATTGCTCTTCGGCGGTGCCCGTTCTGCCCGGAGCCTAAGGCTGCGCATGGTAAAATTTCTGTTTCTCAATTTCTCTGTTTCTCTGTTCCCCGGAACAGGTTTGGAACAGAAATCTGTTTGGTAACGCAAATTGATTTCTCTATTTCTAAAACATATTTCTGTTTCAGAAATTGTTTTGGGGGAGAAATCAGAAGCTAAAAATTTTAGCTTCTCTATTTCTAAAATAGAAATAGAAATCGTTTCTTCCAACCTTCTTCCTTCAAGACGTCGACTCTTTTCTCTCCTCACTACCCTTTGCTTTCCCATTCCTTCTCCTCACCTCAACCAAAAACCCTAGTGAAACTGTTCATCCTCCTCGTCGACTCCGACGCCGTCGCCACTCATCTCGCCGTCGCCGTCCTCAGACCGGCGAATTTGCTCTGGTCGTCCCGTCGGACCCGCCTCCTCCGTCTGCGTCCCCAGTCGCCATCGCCCATCTCCAGTCGCCCAACTCCAATCGCCCAACTCCAGTCGCCCATCTCCAGTCGCCGCGCTCATCTCCAGTTGTTGTTGCCCAACTCCAGTCGCCGTCACCGTCGCCGTCGCCCATCTCTAGTTGCCGTCGCCCAACTCCAGTCGCCCATCTCCATTGCCGTTGCCCATCTCCAGTCGCTGCGCTCATCTCCGTTGCCCATCTTTGTCCGCGTCTCCTTCCGCTCTCGATTCCGCGGATCCAGTCGCCGTCGCCCATCTCTAGTTGCCGTCGCCCAACTCCAGTCGCCCATCTCCATCGCCGTGGCCCATCTCTAGTCGCCGCGCCCATCTCCGTCGCCCATCTTCGTCCGCGTCCCCTTCCGCTCTCGATTGCGCGGATCCAGTCGCCGTCGCCCAACTCCAGTCGCCGTCGCCCCTTTCTGCTCTCGATTCCTCATGAGGTTCGATCGATCCTTCCCTTTTCGCCTCCTTCTTGGTTGTTCTGTGCTTGTGCTCTGCAAACGAATGGTTGGTGTTTGTGCTGCGTTCATGTAAGAGAAACTTTTGAGTCTGACCAGCACTTGCTTGATTTTGCAAATTAGGGGATTTTTTAGTTGCTGGAAGATCGTAATGAAAAATTAAGTTTACTTACTCTGAGAATGCTGGTGTATAATGGAATTTTATAATTTCTAAATTCACAATGATTAGTGTTTGGGAAGCATTCTCGAATCTTTGATCCTTGTATCGTTAGTTAGTTTTTTCTTGTCAACTCGGTAGCTGGCCTTTCCTCATCTCGTCGATAATTGTTCACCAGAAATGGAAGCCTTAGATTGATCATTTCACTGGGACTAAAGGAGGTCGCTTGGTGGTCTCTACACCTTTTTTTTTTTCAATAGAAGTGGAGGTAGCTGAGTCCAACAAGGGTATTCATGATATATTTCATTGCACTTGATGTTATAATTAACATTATTACCAAGTGAAATTGCAAATTTATGGCTATAACTCAATCTTGGCTTGTTATTGTGAATGTTATCGATGCCCTTCTTACCATTTAACCTTCTATCTCTCGTTATCTAGGCGATGCAATCTGTTGGTCCGATTCTTTGCTTCGGTCTTGAGAACCTCGTTTGCGCATTATCCCGTCCTATGTGGAAACATGAGATATAACTTTGTTGAATTTGGCTTATGAGTACCTAACAATTGGCGTTCTACATTTTAAGTTCGGTAATAACTAGCGAGGTCAAGCGGCGAACTAGCTCCTCAAAACCGATAAAAATCCTATCTCGTTAAACTTTCCTTGGCATAGTTGAATCAACCACTTATTAGGTATGTCTTAAGCAGTGGCATGAAAAGACACTAATGACTAACACTGATATGATACTACCTGAATCTCTGCTCTGCACTAGTGGGAAAGTGGATAATTATTGGAACTCTAGCAGGGCAATGGCATTCAGATTGAAGGTTTGTGGTTATCTAATTTAGTGGTTGAAAGGTACTGACAAGTCCATGGCACCCTATAGTACTTATTAATGGTTCCCCAAATTTTTGTCATGTGGTGCTGGCGAATTCCTCATAGTTAAGCCTATGATCACCTTTGAATTTTTAAATGCATCAAATGTTATAAGGAAAGTGAAGAATGGCTATTTGGACTGCATTTTGTTGCTCTGCAAATTGCAAGTATGGCTTGTGGAACTTCCCATGGGCATTCATGTATCATTCGGTGCAAGGCACTTGGGATTTTATGAACGACATAATAAATGGTGATTGACTAGGTTTTCTTATTGGAACTATTCTAAACAGCATAGAAAACTTTCTCCATGTTCTGGTTGTGGATTTGTGTGTGTATGTTGTGCGAGCAGGGCAGGTGTTGGTTGATTTTCACGTGGACTATGAGATTTTTAAGGACACCTCAGTGACCTTTGTTATGTTTATTTCGTTGTCTATGCTTGTGTTATTTTGTGCAATAAAGCATTCACTGTTGTATTATAAATTTCACCCTTTAGCTTCTAATAATCTTATGTAACTGTTTTTCTTGTTATTTGTTATTCTTTAACTTCTAATTTCAGCTTATCCTTCATGATATGCTTGTTAATCACAAGCTTTTGTTCTTGAATTGGTGCATCATCTGATATATTTCATTGAATACCGATTCGAGTTAAGGTTAAATGGCACCCCACAAAGAAGCATTTATAGCAAAGTGGACTAAGCCTTTGACCAATGTGTTTATAAGTTTGTTGGTGGAAGAGGTGAAAAAGGGAAATCGCCCCACCTGTACCTACAACAAAGTAGGGTGTAATAACATACATGCCAAGTTCAATAAACAAACAGAACTCCACTATAATGTAATTCAATTGAAAAATATGGTAAACAAACTAAAGAAGCAATATAGTAGTTTTAAGAAGCTTCTTTCACAATCTGGATTTGGATGGGATAATGTCAACAAAACATTCTCGTGGAGGATTCAAGTGTATGGGATTCTCACATCAAGGTATCACTTTACTTGGGTCCATTTTTTCTTATTGTTGGTGTAAGCTTCAATTATATTGTTCATGTATGTCATTTCTATGAAATTTACAGGATAATATTATGGGCTAAATTCAAGAATGATGGGTTTCCTCAGTATCCAGACCTTTGTATTGTGTTTGGTGATACATATGCTACTGGGGAGTATGCAGCAGGAAATGTAGAAGAAAATGCAGAAGAGTATGAGGTGTTGGATGGAGAAGACAATGCTGTTAGTGGCGACAATGGTGGTGGTGCTACGATAGGTGATGCGGAGGAATCTAATGAAAACTATGTTGATACGGGAGTCCTTGCATCTGACGCGACTCCCACCCCAGTTCGTGAGAAACACAAGTTGAATAGGACTCCAAATTCCAATAGGAGAAGAAAGAGTAACAGCTATGATCTCGGTGTCACCATGAAAGCCATTCAAGAAATGATCAAATCAAGGACCGCCCAATCAACAAGTGACTCCATAACCTAAGAGGCCCCACCTTCTGTAGCCCCACCTCCTGTAGACCCCTACTCCATAGCAGTTGTGGTCACCGTTCTAAATGGCATGCTTGACATGGAGCAGGATCTTTACAATAAGGCTGTGAACCAGGCATGCATTAATGCCACTTGGAGAGAGGCTTTCATGATTGCTCTACCTGAAAGGAGACGTGGACTTATTGAATCTATCTGAGTAGTTGTTAAGAAACATGCTATATTTTTCTATTTGGCTTAATTTCATTCCATGACTTATGTATTTGAGACTTTGTTTGTTTTATGTTTTTACGTTGCAATTATGATGACATTATTGCTATTGTTGATTACTATTGGAGTCCTTATCTAATGGGTTTATATTCTTATTTTGTGATATGATATAAGTAATATGGATGAGGGTGAAAGTAGCATGTCTAATGGTCAAGTAGCATCAGTTGAATCAATTGGACAGAATTTTGATGATTTTGATATTGATATACTGGTAGCATGATTGGCCACTGTTGCAGTGGATATGTCCATGCACACGAGAGAACCTATTAGGGACAGCTCATTATCAGGACCGCAATGGATAAGGGAGGTTCTTCATGGGCATTCCGATAGAATATATGAAGCTTTTAGAATGGAGAGACATGTCTTTCTCAACCTTTGTGATCTAATGAAGGAAAAAGGTTGGTTGGAAGATAGCTGATATATTGGGATAGATGAACAAATTTTCTTATCTATGATTTGTCACAAGAACTCAAATAGAGATTTATGTGAGAGATTTCAACGTTCGGGACAAACTATAAGCAAATACTTCACTAAAGTATTGCAAGCAGTTCTCAAATTGGCAAAAGAGGTTATCATACCACCATCCTTTGATGTTGTACCACAAGAGATTCTTATGAATCCTAACCATAAACATTACTTCAAGGTAGAATTCTCAAATATTCCTTTACACCATCAATTTTATTTTGTTGATAATCTTGTATAATATTAGTTTTTGATAAAATGATAGGGTTGTATAGGCGCCATTGATGGCACCCATATTCATGCTTCTGTACCTGTGGCGAAGCAAATCCCATTTAGAGGTAGGAAAGGCATCACCACTCAAAATGTGTTGTGCGTTTATTCATTTGATATGAAATTTACTTTTGTATATGCTGGTTGGGAAGGCTTAGCCAACGATTGTCGAGTGCTTGCAGCAGCACTCGAGACTCCTCGCTTGGAATTTCCTCTGCCGCCACCAGGTATTTGCTTGTCCTTTAAGGAGTAATTTTCTTTATGATCATATTTATAGTTACAAATTATGACCAATGTATTAATACATTCTTGTAGGCAAATACTATGTCGTGGATTCTAGTTATGCAGCAACTCCGGGATTTTTAACTCCTTTTAAAGGTGAACGGTATCATTTAAATGATTATAGGGGTACAACGAGACGGCCAACAACTGCAAGAGAATTGTTCAACTATAGGCATTCTTCTCTAAGGAATGTCATCGAAAGATCATTTGGGGCATTGAAGAATCGCTTTTGTATTTTGAGGCACATGCCCCCATTTGCAATTCGAAAGCAATCACATATTGTAATTGCATGTTGTGCCATCCATAATTACATCCGTGATAAGGACAAGATGGATAAGAACTTTTCCCTATATGGAGATCCGCAGTACTTGTCTGAACCTACGCAAGATGAGCTTGCAAACGATACATTGACCGAGGAGGGAAACCAAATGAACACACTCAAGAAATCCATTGCCAACAAAATGGCAAGGGATAATAATATGTCGGAAATTCCATGAAATTATATCTTCAGCTTTTGTAATGTATTAGTATTATTTCGACTATTATTTTGTATTTGAGGATTTTCTATGTTGTTATCTAATCAATTTCTATTTCTAGCACAACTTCCATTTTATTAATTTCGAATCTCTCGCAAATTGCGCCTCCCTCCATGTCAACTAGTACCTACCATAAAATCACTTCGTTCGGCAATTGGCCTGATGTTCTGGTTGAAGATTTCCTTCTATGGTTTTGTGTATATTAATGGGTCGTCCGTGACCTTTTGAACACCTAATCCTCTTGTACCTCACACACACACACAGGAAAGTAACCGAAGATCACACATGTCTGTCCTCCTGAAGTGGTCTCAAAAGAATGCAAAAAAGTGTAGTGACTTGAACCCCAATCTTGAATGAGGAGAATAAATACATTCACTATTTGCATATTAGCATTTGAAAATACCAAATCTTTTATAGTTTGCATATTAGCATTTTTTATACTAATTACTAGCTTTTATTTACATAAATACATAAATTGCTAATGTTTTGAAGTTCCTAACTACTCTATCAAATTACCAATATAAATTAAAGTGATTTACCAACTTTTATCAAATTAAATTACCATCACAAGCACCAAGAAGAGTGAGGTAAAAGGATGGAGACAACACGATTCATAGAAATAGAAATTTTTTTCTGTTATCAAACGGATTTCTGTTTCAGAAATAGAAATTTTGAGTCGTTATCAAACAGGTTTCTTTACTCAGAAACTTGGCCAGGGAATAGAAATTGAGAAATTGATTTCTGGTCAGAAATCAATTTCTGTTTTAGAAATTTTGTCATGCGCAGCCTAAAAGGGTTGCTTCTGCAGCCAGCCGTCTTGATTCACGAATGAGTTGACACTGGTTAGCGATAGCAGCTCCGCGTTCGACAGCGTCTTCTCCCACTTGACTCGCCTGGACATGTCTGCCCCAGGTCCCGTGCATTCCCTCTCCACGTAGGTTATCTTCCACCTGCTCATCAAATTCGAAAGAAAAACAAAGGCAATCGATCGGTGTTTTGAATGGACCCATCATAAGCCGTCGCGTCAGTGCTTATCGATAAGAACTTCCTTACTCTTGACCCGCGTTTCGCCAGGAGTCCCACCCCTGCGGCGTCACGACATTCGAGAGGCCCGTCTTGTAGAACACGACCCTCGAGTACTGCCTGTACGCCCTCCCGAGGTAGACGGGCCCCGTACCCACCACTGTACACCGATTGAAGACGTACCCACTGGAGTCTGTCGCGCTGTTGCGGCCCTGAGCCGTGATGAAGCCCGCGAATCTGCCTAGGATGGCTGTGGTCGCGTTTATCAAGCAGCCCTGCGTGTAATCTTGCTTTCATAGGTCTGAAAATAATGTGAATGTGACCATAGTTTTGCAGAGAAATGATGGGTTTCGCATATGTTATGCTCGTGTTTGACCTGATAGACGGATTGGCCATTGCCCCATATGAAATCAATAGCGCCCTGGATGTAACAGGACTTGAAATAGTGACGCCCTTGGAGGTCGGACAGCGTGTCTTGGACGCCGATGAATGAGCATTGATAGAACGAGACTTTGTCCGATGTTACTTGGAATGCTGGGGCCGGCCTGATCGAATATACATCTCCGGGTCGTGTGTTTTCATTGTAGGTATTCTGCCAAGAATTCCCGCAATGTCTTAAGTATTTTCACGAATTCTAAAAGAACGGAGCAATTCTTAAGCAGAATCAATCGAAGTTGTGCTCAACCATAGTGTGAAGTGCCCAAGGTCAACAGATGTACTGAAGTCCATACGAAACGAGGTCGTTTTTCCAAAATAACGCCAAGGTTGGCCACATTAGCCATGGAATGCGTACTCTTGACAATTTCTCAAGAAATATTAGGGAAATATATGAGATTAGCTATATTCACCAAATGCAATTCTTACCTTGAACATTATATTTCTGGCTTTGAAATTTTCCGCATAAAGCGTGAAGGTTGCGCTTTTAACAACTTCAATGCTGTCTCCCCACTCGATGATGGTTTTAGCTGTCGAGATCCCTTCGAGGACGATGCATGGCTTGTCTGAAGGAACAATAACCTTTTCTCTGTAGAAAACATATAGCATTACATTTTGTTCAAGAGCTAGTTTGGTCACATGAAATGTCACGTCTTTTCAACCTACTTATAAATGCCGGACTTGACCAGGATATGAGTCCATACGCTGTTCATTGTCGGGATGGAGTCGATGGCTTGTTGCACCTTGGTGAATTGTCCATGGCCTGACTGATCGACGACGATGGTCCTTGGAATTCGATTGCTACAGTCTTGATTGAAGCTAGCCCTCGACAGGCTCAGCAAAGCCAATAAGAGAGTGCTTAACAGTGAGTACTGCATCTTGAGTTAGAGAAATTATTTCAAAGGCCAAAGAAACTTGAGGCAAATCAAAGCTGTGCCTGTGTAGCTTTATATTGAAAAATTGGGCAAGGAAACATTTATTAACCTCAAAACTTATCCTATCCTGTGAATCATAATACACTCCTGCTTTATCTTTTATCAGTTCATATGTGGTTGAGAATGAATTCCATACTCAGTAAGAGAAGACAAATTCGTTAAAATAGGAGCCAGTTGTATCGACAGAGAGGATTGTTATTTTCGGCAGTGGCAGAAGAACAATCTTCCCTAATTAGCAGAATCAGACTTCTTGTTTCAGACAGCGTAATTTGATTATTATCTAGCCAAAAAATGAAAGCTACTGCTCAAAACGGCAATCATCAAAAGGAAAGTGGACTGTAGATTATGGATAAGTTTTGAGGTTCAAGCGTGGAATGGGTTGTTTCTGGTTCGGGATTATGGATATATTCACTCCATGAGAAGAAGAATCTCGAATTTACGCTTGCCATCGAAAACTTTCCCAAACACCGTGCGGTTGCCATCGTTTGGTGGGACTGAAATGACATGACAGCTCGTTGCTGTTACATTCTATATAGGAACGTCTTGAAAATTCGAAATCATCTCGGTGATCAAACAAATAAGGACATTGTGCCTTACCTCTTTTCGAGCTCGCGAGTGACCTCTCCTACATTGTGCTTTTGTCGTTAGATTTTCACGTGAGGGATAATTGGGCGGCACAGCACTTGATCCTTTATGTCGACGATACAAGCAAGTTCCATCTCATATGTTAAGTTCTTTAACCGCAAAAGTGGATAATCCAATATATGTTCTGGATTTGGCACGATAAAGATACCCGAAACTCATTATGTGCTTTGAACAAATTTGATGGTAGAGCAAGTTCGTAAATGACGTCACTGATTTTTTTCTATATTCTCTAAGATCAAGCATGGTCCCGTGTATTTTGAACTTAACTTATCGGGTGTGCCAAATCAGATAAATTTTTAACAACATTTGATTTGCTACACTAAAATTCAATTTGCACTCTTAAGGTCAGCGTAACTTTTCTAATGACATTGCTGCTTTGAGATCTTTTGGGACCAGCCTACTTTTTCTTCTGTTTACTCAGTGAACTTTGGACCAGTCAGTTTATTTTCACTAACATCATCCCAAGAAATAGGAGTTTTGTATATTTGAGCTACAAAGCTTGAGAAGGAGTCGCCTTAACGTTGGAACCAGCTATAAGAAAGTGCCGCCAAATGTAAGAGTTCATCCCAAGAGACGCCAAAGCCAATAACGTAGGATCTCAACAACTCCTCCGAGGTTCAGGTCGTTCTCTCTATGGACCATTTGTGTGCAGGCGAAAAGTTGCACTGCAGTTGAGTTTAGTATCCGGCATTTTCGTAACTCCTCAAAAAATTAGAAACAAACCTAGTCAGGCCCCATTTACGACTTACCATTAAGATAATCATACACCAATCAAATTCAATGGTTAGCTTCTTCTTCTCTTTTCCTGAAAAAGAAAGGGAGATGTCTATACTCACAGTTATTGGGCAAGTAGAAGTCTAATCCATGGAATTATGCAACCTCAGCAGGATTACCTTCACACAAAGGAGGAACAACTTTTGGTATCATTTAATATGGCAAAGTCTGAATTCCCAATACATATACACCTTCGTAACTCTTTCATGTGGATCGATTTTGTTACTTGGAAATGCCCGAATAAGCTGATCAGGTCACTCAGAAATAAAATGAGACATGCATGGTTTCTGCAGAGACTAAAAGGGTTGCTTCTCTAGCCAACCATCTCGATTTAAGAATGCATTGACATTGTTCAATTTATCTAACTCCTCAATTGATTCGCCCGGACATGTCAGCCCCTGGCCTGGTGCATTTGTTTCTACATAGGTTATTGTCCCCCTGTTCATCAATTTTGAAGAGAGCAATCAATTGACATTTAATCAATTGATATAGTCATCATTGCTCTTAATAAAATCACATCCATGTTTATTGATGAGCTTCCTTACTCTTGACCTATCCTTAGGAGCCCCATCCTTCTAGCACCACAACATTTGAGAGATATGTCTTGTAAAACACAACTGTTGAGTACTGCCTATACACCCTTCCAAGGTAGACGGGTCCTGTGCCCACCATGGAACACCAATTGAAGACGTATCCGTTAGTGTCCGTCACGCTATTGCAGCCCTAAGTGGTGATATAGCTTGCCAATCCCCCTATAATATCCGTAGTTGCATTTATCTTGCAGTTCTGCATATAATCATGCTATCTTGAGCCCGAAAATAGTCTATGGCCGTGACTATAGTTTTTTTAAGAGAAATGATGGATTTCGCATATGATTTTTCGCGTTTGACTTGATCGATGGATAGGGCGCTGCCCTAGATGAAATTCGTGGCACCCTTGATGTAACAAGATTTGAGATAGTGACGCCTTGGAACTCCATCAGTGTGTCTTGCACGCCGATGAATGCGCATTGATAGAATTATACTTTGTTTGACGTTATTTGGAATGTTGGGGCCGGCTTGATCAAACCAAAATCTTTGTATTGTGTTACTTCGTTGTAGGTATTTTGCTAGGTATTTTGATAGAATCAAAGTATTTCATGAATTATAAAAAAAACGAAGCAATTTTTAAGCAAAATCAATCAGGTTTGTGCTCGACTAATCATAGTGTGAAGTGCCCGATGTCCTGAAATTCATACAAAATGTGGTCGTTTTTCCTAATATTAAATCAGGGTTGACCACATTAGCCATAGAATGTGTATGCATAAAATTTCTCAAAAAGAATAGGAAAACTTATGAGATTAGCTATTTTTCAACCCAAAAAAAAAAAAAAAAAAAAAAAACCAATGGAGGTCAATTCTTACCTTGAATCCTACGTTTCTCATTTTGAAAATTTCCGCATAAAGTTAGAAGGTAACACTTTTATCCACTATACTACCATCCCATATCCTTTTCTCTATAGAAAACATACAACATTACATATTGTTCAAGAGCCAGCTCAGTCACGGGAAGTATCACATTTTTTCAACCTATTTGTTAATGTCGGGCTAGACCAGGATACGAGTCCACTCGCTGTTCTTCACCGTGATGGAGTCGATGGCTCATTGCACCATGTTCAATCGACCATGGCCTCATTGATCAACGACGATGGTCGCTGAATCTTTGATTTTGTTTTCTATATACTTGGGCTAAAGCTAACCTTTGATAGGCTCAGCAAAGCCAATGAGAACGAACTCGCTTCGCCCAGCCTCCCTAAGCCCAATTGTCATTAGCATCACTAACAGCCTTATGGTCTGCTTTAACATTACAGGATGGGTGACCTACTTAGCTGTGAATACCGCATTTTAGGTTAAGGAAATTATTTCAAAGACCAGAGAAAAGGAGGCGGAGGACGTATTCTTACTCTAGGCATTGTTGTTGTGCAGAACGGAATTGACTACCGCTTGAACTGAAGTGAAGTTTCCGCCGCTGGAATTGTGGACCGTGATTGTGCTGTATGCCATGAACGACTTTGGCCTAAACTTCAATGGGTGATTTCGCGCCTCCAACGCATCGAAATATATTAGTAGAGCAATCAATAAACGTGATAGAGGAGATGACACATTTTATATCGATTATAGTGAATGATATTGAGCCCAAAAATCACAAAGAAGTTGGAAATGCGTAAAGATGGTGAAGAACTTGTGTACTCAAAGGGTTCCAAGGAATCACATCTTTTATAGGTGCATTGCAAAGTGTAATCAGAGAGACCAAAGAGAAGAAAGAGGGAGAGTTATGGCAAGTTTTAGGACCAATTTGGATCCAAAAATGTTTCCATCTTATTGTGCTCTCCTATAGCAATGTTAGAACTTTGAACAAAACTGATGGCGATGTAAGGAAACATTTGTATCCTTTCCCTTCAGGTGATGTACTTCGAATCATACCCGATTTAGATAGTTGTAGCATCAAAATTAAGACAGCGTTGTCTGATGGTCGAGTTCGTCTTAGGAGCGGAAATAGGTTGTCGGCAAAAATTACAAGAGGAGCAGAAAATTTCCTAAAGTTCAACTCCTCTTGACCCTCCCACACTAATCCACCGTCCCATGTCCATCCAGCCTCTCAACAATTTACCCTTGCACGAAAAAAATTCCATACACCCGGTTCATACAGATCAATATCATAATTCATCTACTATAAAAAAAATACTTTAGAAAGTGAAAATTTAAGAATCTCGAAAGGATGAATTCCTTAATTTGTAAGGGCATGGAGGATTGGATCCGTAATGCTCTTCTAATACACGTATCATCTGCCCATAGTGTTGAACATACATGCTAATGTTTGAGAATTTTCTTAGCCAGATAATTTGTGCAAGAAAAAGGCTTTGTAGGCTATATATTAATAAAAAAGTTGGATACTACATTATAGTAATTTTCATATCTATGTCTCCTACCAATACAATCCTTTACATGGAGAAATTCATCTTCTTACTCTCCACTTAAAATCTGTGTGAAAAATCAAATGATTTTCATCATAATTAATTCTTTTAGAGGAAAAATTGCAAAGTACTAGATATTTTTTGGCTCATCCTAATTTATTCAAACATAGCGGAGTCTTACACCTAAATCTTTCTCTCGTTTTGTAGAGCTTCCCTCTACCAGTATGGTAGCTAAACCCTAACCCTTTTTCTTCTCAAATCTCGTATCTTCACCATGGAGTCGCCAATTCCACTGCTGTTCATTCCGTTGCTAGCCAACTTCACTTCGTTCTTCACTAGCTTCACTTCGTACATCTGATTCTCCTTGTCTCGCTGCTCCGTTTCATCACCGATTTCCCATTTCGCTGTTTGCATGTTCAATTTTACTCATGATTCATCTGTCCCAAGCACTTGCATCCCTCAATTTCGCTTAGCCGAGCTTACCCAGGTTTGATCTGCCCTAGCTTTCTATCCTTTTCTTCTTCGTTTCTGTCCAATGCTCTTATGGCCCAAGAAGACGAGGATAATTCCACCCGCCTTACTGCTCTCTGTCAACGCCTGTGACGTTTATGCTCACCTCATGAAATTGAGGTCTGGAATGATGCGCCACCCCCTGCAAAATTGGATGAATGCCGATTAACTCTTATCGGTAAAGTTTTCTCTACTTCCTCTATCAATTTCCAAGCCCTTCAGAGTACGTTAAAAAGGGTATGGAGAACAGAACAGGTTGACATATCACAATGCGAGAATGGGGTTTATGTGGCAAAATTTAAATTGGAGACAGATAAGCAAAGGATTTTAGAAGGCGGACCTTGGTTATTTTCTGGGCAACTTGTAGTTTTTAAAGCCTGGATTCCCAATACTCCGTTACATTGCTATGACTTCTCCACCTGCGCCTTTTGGGTACAATTTTTTGGCTTGCCACTAGAATGGTGTACTGAACAGACCATTTCAAGAGCAGTCCAACCTGTTGGCAAAGTGCTAGAAGTAAAGGCAGATACTGCAGACAATTTTACCATGCGATTTGGTCGCGCAAGAGTCGAACTCAACCTTCAGGAACTCTGCAGACAGGTCGTCTTATTAGAATTAATCATAAAACCCTCTGGCTGGACTTTAGGTATGAGCGGCTTTCACATTTATTATTCTGTGGAAAGTTGGGGCATTATGCTATGTCTTGTAAAGATATTCCATTTGATGAAAAGAAAATGGATGGAAAGGAAAAGCCGCCTTATGGACAATGGCTCCGTGCTGAAGTTAGGGAGCATAGTCCTTACTGGAAAATATATTATGAATCGACAGACATGGAGGATACATTGGAAGAAATCGTACCTGAAACACCTCCTACAAATGCGCAACCCCTTCCTTTATTGCTGCTGATAACCACTACAGCAGAAGCCACCCCTGTTTCAACAATCCCGCTGGCTCATCAAGGCACCCTTACTTCAACAATTCCGCTGGCTCATCAAGGACTTGTGAGTCCTATGCAAGGAAGCATTATTCACACTGCGATGATACTTGCAACAGAAAAGCTGAAAGGTGTTCAGGTGTAGACCAGCAGCTTACAGCTTGGCAAAAAAATCAAGACCTATCGCCATACACCAAAGATTAGCCTTGCCAAGAAGCTAAAACGTTACAACCCCTATGATATGCGAAGTTCAGCTCCAGCAGACTTAGATGAATCGTTACTTTTGGACACTCTGATCATGGAAGTACCTGCAGACGGGACTTGGGCAAAGGTGGCTAGCCCTCAACAGCCACCCTGTCACAAATGAAAATCTTAAGTTGGAATTGTCGGGTTTGGGCAATCCCCTGACAGTTCAAGCACTTAAAGCCCTAGTGGCTAAGGAAAAGCCCGATATTCTATTTTTGATGAAAACTAAAAATAAAGAAGATGTTCTCCAACGTATGAAACGTCATTTGCGTTTTTTGCATCTGCATGTTTACAACCCGGTTGGCTTAGCAGGAGGTTTAGGAGTGTTATGGAATGAAACCATTTCCTTAACTTTTATCAGCTCTAATTCGGACTATTTTGATATGACATGTAAGGAAGGAGTGGACGGCCATATTTGCGCCTTACTTGTCTCCACGCCCCTGCTGTTCATAACTTACGTCATCAGGTATGGCACGATCTCTCCCAAATTAGTACTGCCGATATTCTTCCTTGGGTCTATATAGGAGATTTCAATGAGATTCTCTACCACTGGGAAAAGCAAGGGGGACGACCAGCAGACTTTAATTGCTTAGCATCTTTTCAAGTTGTTGTGAATGACTGTGGTTTAATGCATATTGAAGCAAAAGGGTGTGTGTTTACTTGGATGAATAATCGTCAGGGGAATGAGTTTATTAAGGAGTGTCTTGATCGAGTCCTGTGCTCTATGGAATGGCGCCTGCTTTTTCTTGGGGCTGAAGTTCAAGCACTCTCTGCTGTAGGTTCTGACCATAGCCCGCTTCTCTTAAATACTATGCTAGCTATTGGGACTAAACATCTCTACTTTATGTATGAAGCATATTGGAACCAAGATGCAGATTGTCGAGATATTATTAATACCTCTTGGAATTCTGATCGGCTGAAGAATGTAGTGATTAGCCATAAGATTCGTGCAGTTTCTGGTGCTCTAGCAAAGTGGAGTCGCACCAAATTCTCACATACTCGACTCCATGTGACTGATTTGCAGCAACAACTACAGCAACTCATCAACCAACCGCATATTTTGTATGACAACTTGGCGGCAAAAGCTTTAAAAGAGGAGTTACAAAGGGTGTGGAGTCGTGAAGAACAGTATTGGGCTATGAGATCCATGATAAATTGGCTAAAATGGGGAGATAAAAATACCAAATTTTTTCACGCCACTACTATCCAAAGACGACAACGGAATAGAATTACTATGTTACAGGATGATAACCAACTTTGGGTGCGGGACTCTACAATATTAAAGCATATGGCGATAGCTTTCTTTTCATGGCTATATACCACTGTTGGCAGTCGCAACTATGAACCTATCTTAGCTCAATGTCCTCTATGGTTACGCAGGAGATGAATGATGGTTTAACTACCATGGTAACCCTTGAAGAGGTCCATCAGGCTACTTTTCAATTAGGGGCCACCAAAGCTCCGGGTCCGGATGGTCTCAATGGTTTATTCTATCAAACGCACTGGGACATCATTAAAAATGATCTTTTCCAAGCGGTGAGCAATTTTTTTACATCCGAAATTATGCCCTCATCTCTTAATCGGACCCTGATCTCCTTGATTCCTAAAGTTCCTCACCCCGAACGTCTAGACCAATATCGTCCTATCAGCCTGTGTAATTATGCTTACAAAGTTATCTCTAAAGTCATAGTTAATCGTTTAAAACCTCTACTACCAGCTCTTATCTCGGAAAACAACGATCTTTTTTGTGGGGGTAGGCAGATACATGATAATATTTTACTGGTCCAGGAAGTTCTTCACCAGCTCAGGATAAAAAAAGGGAAGCGTACTTTTCGAGCTGTTCTTAAAATGGATATGATGAAGTAGTATGACAGGGTGGAATGGGATTTTCTACAAGCCTATCTTCTTAAATTGGGATTTCACCCTATGTGGGTCCAGTGGGCTATGCAGTGTATCACAACCCAATCTTCCTGCGTCAAATTTAATGGGCAGCGTCTACAGTATTTCCACCCTACTAGAGGTCTTCGATAGGGTGATCCCCTTTCCCCATATCTTTTTATCCTGATGGCTAATCTCTTGTCCGTTCTTATTAACAATGCCGTCACCATGGAAACCCTTAAAGGCATTAAACTCAACAGGTGGTGTCCTTCTTTATCCCATTTGTTTTTCGCAGATGATGCTATTTTCTTCCTTGATGGTACTGTTCGTGCATGTCAGAATTTATCGAATATATTACATCAGTACTGTGTAGCTCCAGGGCAAGAAATTAATCGCAATAAATAGGGCATCTTTTTTGGTAAAGCCTGCCCTGTTTGTTTGCAACAGAATATGGCCAGGGAGTTGAGAGTACCTATTTTGCAGAAATCTGGGAAATACTTGGGGATACCTTCTGATTGGGGACGTTCAAAAAAAGACATGTTTTCATGGATAATGGGGAGAGTGAATTCCAAGTTGGAAGGTTGGAAAGAAACTTTGATCTCGAAAAGTGGGAATGAGATCCTCCTTAAAACTGTCGTACAGGCTGTTCCTCAGTACGCCATGTCTATTTTTAAGTTACATGTATCTATTTGTAGATCTATTGAGAAAAGAATTGCCAGGTTTTGGTGGCAGACTGATAGGAGTAAATCAGGCATCCATTGGTGGAGTTGGGAAGTCTTGAAAAAAAGAAAGGAAGATAGTGGTTTGGGATTTAGAGATCTGTTGAATTTTAATAAAGCCATGTTGGGCAGGCAAGCTTGGCGGTTATTTACTCAACCTTCCTCGCTATGGAGTAAGGTCTTTAAAGGAATTTATTTCCACTCAAAGACATTCTGTAATGCCGAACGAGGATCTCGCCCATCCTGGGGTTGGCAGAGCCTTCTAACTGGACGAGACGCCATCCTACCCAACATCCGTTGCTCTATAGGCGATGGGAGATCAATCAGAATTCGGGGTGATAGGTGGCTCCCTATTGGCATATTAGGCGGACCTACGGTCCGCGAGGAACCTCAACTGGTGGCTGATCTTATTGACCAGACCACCAGCACCTGGAATGTCCATCTGCTCAACAAACTATTCGACAGCCAGGTAATCAAACAGATCACCAATATCCCTATTCGACCCCATTTTGTTAAAGACCAACTCATATGAACTGCTACCAAAGATGGCTCTTTCACTGTCAAAACTACCTATCATACCATTACCGCATCAAAAATAACTCAAACAGCAAATTCGACCTCAACATCTTATCAGAATCCAAGCTGGCTATGGAAGAAAATCTGGAAGATGCAGTCCCCCCCAAAAGTTCGAACATTCCTATGGTCCCTTTGTCAAAATGCTTTAGCAACAAGAGCCAATTTATACCAGCGACATATAATTGCTAATCCGAGTTGTCTGCTATGTAATCAGCATGCACTAGAAACTCTCGAACACCTATTTTTACTGTGTCCCTGGACTAAACGGGTTTGGTCTCATCCCCAATCGAATATGCACATTTCACCTCTAGACGTACACAGGATCGACAAATGGGTTGCAGAGAAAGTTCACAGACAGCATTCCTTACCTGGTTTGGAGACTCTTGCTCTACAGAAGGTAGTATGGCTTGTGTTTGTCGGGATCACGACGGAAGACTTACCGATGGTTTCTCCACACACTTTACAGCAACCTCAGCTTTACAGGCGGAGATCCGAGCATTTACTCTGACCTTTAGTATCTGCAACGCCAAGGTTTAAACCACGCTCTTCTCCTTCTTGAATCGGACAGCTTGATTCTGGTCGAGACACTGAATCGAAGAAGGCAGTCGCCATGGGAGGATCGGTCTCTGTTCATCGAAGCCGTCGCTTTGTTGTCTCGCTTCCTTAATCTATCGATCACACACTGCAGAAGAGAGGCTAATGTGGCTGCCGACTGGGCTGCAAAGGCCCATGATCGTGATTCGACCTTTCAAAATTGGGCTGTGTTTCCTCCTTTTCACTTGATGGACATTATCTGTGCCGATGCCTTAGCTGCCAGTTGTAATGGGCTCTTATCTTCAATATAGTTTCCCTTTTCTGACAAAAAAAAAAAATCATAAAGCCATTGAAGCTCCCATGCATCCCATCTCTTCACTTCGCTGATGATCCAAGCATGCAAGCAGAAAGCAACCAAAATGCATCTTCCGGAGTTAACGAAAGCAGCTGTAAACCCAACGGCCGAACATCTTCGCACGTTGTCGCTGCTGCTAAATCTGTCAAGGATGATCTGTTGAGCAACTCGGACAAATTCTACTTGAAACTCACCCAGTTCTTCAAGTCCACTGGACTGAGCCTCATGTAAGTTTGAGTCTCATTCTCTGTTCTTCTTCTTATGAAGGCCATTTCCCCAAAAATGTGCGGCGAAGAAATAGTTCTTCTCTTTATATGTGTTTCATGAAAGTTTTGGTTTTGGGCCACATAGAAAGAAGAGAAAGGAGTTGTTCTTTAAATGCGAGAAAAGTGCGTAGGGAACAACCCTAGCCGGTGAGGGACAAAATGAAATTAAAAATTAAATTTTCTTTTAAAATGAAAAACTCCAAATAAGAGTGCAAACGATAACCATTCTAACAAGCATTTGATTTCTAAAACAAAAATAGATTTTCCTATTTCTATATTCTTGGATGAGTTTTTGAGTAAAAATACGCATTTGATAACGATACAAAATTTCTCCATTTTGGACAGCAACAACAGATGGCGGGCGGACGGGGACGAGGGCGGCGGATGGCAAGGGGTGGTGGCGACGATCGGAAGGCAGGCAACATCGGCAGGCGGGCAATAAGCTAATAGCAAGGGTGACCGATGAGAAAAGTTTTTATTTTTCATTTATGTTCCATATATAGAGAAGTAAAAAATTTTACTTCTCATTTTTGTTGCAAACCTATTTTTGGATTAAAAATTTATTCTGGAAGTAAAAAATTGCATTGCTAAACGGATTTCTATTCTAGAAATAAGTCTGGAATAGAAAAATAGTTTTGGAACAGAAATAAATTATTGTCATGTGCACCCTAAGAGTTTGTGGCCATGACAGTTTCAAATAAGATCGACTTCACGACTCATTAAATATTCTGACCAATCAAGTGCATTTTTGTCAAAAAACTATTTTAACCTAAATTTAAGGTAAATTAGATTAAAAATTAAGAAAGCTAAAAAAATTTCAAAAAGAAAAAAATATATAGGCAAAAGGGTTAGCCCTAGCCTCTTGCTTGTGGGCATTGCCACATTGCTGGTGAGGCATTGGTAATGGCCAGCAGGGTTGCAGGTACCTTGGCAAGGATTGTCAACCCTTGCCAAAACCAAGAGAGGATCTAGGATTGGGTCACGGTCCTCTCCTGATTTTGCCAAGGGCCAATAGGCTCTCGCGTCTGAAGGTTGTCGGCCCTCACCAAGGTGTTGCCAACACCATTGGAAATAGGGCGTGGCCACAATTGGTGGGCCTGTTTTTTTTTTTTTTTGTGTTATTTTAAGTTTTAGCCTTTTTTTTTTCCTTTTTTAAGTTTATCTTCTTATGTAAAAAATTTGGAGTTTTAATCTAATTTAATTAATATTTTGAGTAAAAACTAGGATTTCAATTAGAACGACATCGTTTTAGTGCTGTAGTAAACCTTATTGTGTGATAGATAAAAAAAAAAAAACACCTCAATATTTTTTTGTTGATTAAATTTGACGGAGTTTCGACCAAAAAATAATTGGACGGAGTTAGTACAAGGCCTCGCAAATTGCTAGCGAGGGTCGCCTCGCCTTGGTTCTCACTGGCCGAGAGTGAGGCGACCCTCACCCATATTTGGCAAGGGCTGGCCTTGCCTTGCCTATGGCTATTAAGTGCCAGCTTGCCTAAGTGAGGCTGATCCTTGCTCGGCCCTCTTTAGGCAAAGCTAGTGGTTGGTCATCGCCTTAGACTGACCATTGATGAAAAAGAAAAAATATAGAAAAAAGAAAAAAATAAAAAAGTAAAGGACGAAAATGTCCTTGACTTAAGTCAAGCCATTCTTTGAAATTGACATGGCTATTTCAGGCCCTTATTTGAAAAAAAAAATGTCAACTTTAGATCCTTATTTGAGAAAATGAGAACATTGTAGGTTTTTATTTGGGGTTTTTCCTTTTTAAATTGCAAAAATTATCTAGGTCAGTATCGGTCGTTTTACGTATGATAGCCTGTGTCCACATCAGTAATATTTCATTAAGATCGATTAGAAAGACTCAATTGGTAAATCGTAAAAAGATGAAGCGTAATTTGTAACTTTTTTGATACTTTTATCAACATCTCAGTATTGAAAACTCTCAGTCTTGGAGAACGCAAGCGTGGCAGGTATGTGCGGTTTGGTACGTGTGGCATTCGATGACCGTGACGGGTGTTTTCACAACGCCACCTCCCACTAATTAGAAATTGCATTTTAGCCACCATTTTTTTCACGAATTAAAAACGAATGATGCCTGAAAGTAACATAAACAAGATACCCAATAGATCATTTTCATTGCAAAGACCATGTTTCGAAGGAATGACAAGTGCCGTGACTCAACCCAATGGGCTAAGCTTCGAGCTTTAGTCTTCTCATGAAAAGATCAGGTGGATAACTAATGTCTTGCTCAACCTATGCAATGGCGGCCTAACCTTGAATATGGAAAATTCGGTGGATCCTAACGTCTTGCTGTTCGGTGCCTGTCCCGCACGAGACTAATAGGGTTGCTTATTCAGCCACCCACCTTGACTTACGAATGTGCCGACATCGGTCAATTTATACAACTCCTCACCCGACAGAGTCTTTTCCCACTCGACTCGCTTGGACTTGTCCGCCCCAGGTCCGGTGCATTCACTCTCTGCGTAGGTTATTGCCCGCCTGCTCATCAATTTTGAAGAAAATAAGGCAATCGATTGGCATTTGAATCAATTGGTGTAGTCATCATTGCTCTTAAATAGGATCACATTAACGTTTATTGATAAATTTCCTTACTCTCGCCCAACATATGTCCAGGGGTCCCATCCCTTCGGCGCAACCACGCTTGAGAGATCTGTCTTGTGAAACACAACTCTTGAGTATTGCCTATACGCCCTCCCGAGGTAGACGGGCCCCGTCCCCACCACGGAACACTGCTTGAAGATGTACCCGGTAGTGTCCGTCGCGCTATCGCGGCCTTGAGCCGTGATATAACCTGTGATTCCACCTAGGATAGCCGTAGATGCATTTATCGTGCATCCCTGCATATAACCTCGCTTTCATAAGTCCGAAAATGATTCGTGGGTGCAACGATAATTTTGTAGAGAAATGATGGATTTCGCATATGTTATGTTCGTATTTGACCTGATAGATGGATTGTCCATTGCCCCAGATGAAATCAATGGCACCCTCAATGTAACAGGACTCGAAATAGTGACGCCCTTGGTGGTCCGTTAGCGTGTCTTGCACGCCGATGAATGCGCATTGATAGAACGAGACTTTGTCCGACATTATTTGGAATGCTGGGGCTTGCTTAATCGAATTTCGATCTCCGTGTCGTGTCTTTAAGTTGTGGGTATTCTGCCAAGAATTCCGAAGAAAGTATTTTTACGAATTCTAAGAAAACGGAGCAATCATCAAGCAGAATCATTAAAAGTTATGCTCAACCAATCATAGTGTGAAGTGCAAAAGGTCAATAGCTGTACTGAAATCCATACAAAACGAGTTCATTTTCCCGAATATAACACCAGGGTGACCACATTAGCCATAGAATGTGTATCCACAACAAATTCTCCGAAAGAACAGGGAAATATATGAGATTAGCTAAATAAGCGGTGAGGGGCAACTTTTACCTCGAATCTAATATTCTTGGCTTTAAAATTTTCTGCATAAAGCGTGAAGGTAGCACTTTTATCAACCGCACGCCCGTCGCCCCACTCAATCACGGTGTCACTTGCCGTTTTCCCTTGAAGGACTATGCATGGCTTGTTTGCAGGTATCACAACCTTTTCTCTGCAGAAAACAACATTCGGCATTGCATTTTGTTCAAGAGTCGGCTTGGTCACATGAAATGTCACATTTTTTCAACCTACTTATAAATGCCAGGCTTGACCAGAATACGAGTCCAGACGTTGTTCTTCGCAGGGATAGAGTTGATGGCTTGTTGCACTGTGGTGAATTGTCCGTGGCCCGACTGATCGACAACAATGGTCACTGGATCTTGATTGCTACAGGCTTGATTAAAGCTAACCCTTGACAGGCTCAGCGGAGCCAACAAGAGAGTAATTAACAGTAAATACTGCATTTTGAGTTAAAGAAATTATTTCAAAGACCAGAGAAACTTGAGGTAAATCGAAGCTGTGCCTGTGGAGCTTTATATTGAAACTTAGGCAAGCAGCTATGCGTTAATCACAAAACTTATGCTATTCTACGAATCCTAATACAATCATGATTTATTTTTTTTATCAGTAACAAAGCAAATGCTTAAGGATTACCTCCCAAATATGGTTAAGAATGAATTCCAAACTCAATAAGAGAACAACTGATAGATATGTTTACAAAGGAGTCAGTTGTATCAATAGGGGAAAATTACCAAAAAGGTTATAAACTATTATAATTTTTTCAATTTAGTCATAAACATTTTGTAATTATATCAATTCAGTTCATTCGGTCAATTTTGGCTAGTTGACGTTGACATGGATGCGGCCATCTGGCCGATGATGATGTGGACAATATCTTATTTTATTTTTTGAATTATTATTATTATTATTATTATTATTATTATTATTATTTATCTTCAATTCCTCCTTCTTTCTCTAGTCGACAACCAGCCAAAGGCAGGGTTGGTGAGGTCCTTGGGGAAGGCTAGTCGTGGTTAGGTGACCTTGCCTAGGTTGGCCGTTGGGCTAAAGAGGTTCACCCTCGTCGGCCATAGGTGAGGCTGAACTTGCCGAGGCCATGACCTCGCGTGGCCTTTGGCTTGGGCGAGCCTTGTCGGCCATGGGCGGATCGCGACCTCACCATGATTGGGTGAGGCTAAGCCTCCCCAAATCAGACAAGGCCTTGCTCAGCCATTGCGAGGTTGGCCTCACTATCACCGGGCGAGGTTGCCCTTGCCACTGGCTGGCGAGGGCGAACCTTGCCATTGGCTAGTGAGGCTAACCTTGCCGTGCTCGCCTCTAGTCATCGTTGGCTATAGGAAGGAACAAGGAGGAAGAAGAAGAAGAAAAAAATTAATAAAAAATTCGAAATAAAATAATATATTATTAAAATATTATTCACATCATTGTTGGCCAGACGACCAATATCTATCTTAGGGTCTGTTCATTTCGCGGAAAATGAGCCATTTCCGGAAAATATTTTCCGGAAAGTCATTTTTCAGGAAAATGATTATATTTTCTAGTGTTCGGCTAAAACCTGAACTTTGAGTGGAAAATATTTTTCACCGTTCGATAGCTAATTTAATTATTTGGAAAAAATTATTGAAGAATTGAATTTTAATGTTTTTAATTGACCAAAAAATTAATTTTTTATATTTAAAAAAATTGAATTTTTAATTATTTGTATTTTTTTAAAATAGAAATTTTTATTTATTTTTTCTTTTTTTTCTTTTTCTTTTCCTTCCTCCTTCCTCCTTCCTCCTCCTTCTTCCTCCTCCTTCCTTCGCCGCCGCATGCACGTCGCCGCACGGCCTGAGGCGGAGCTTGCGGCGGAGCTCGGGCTCTCGATCCAGGCGAAACCGAGCTCCGTCGCCAGATCCGGCGAGCTCGCGGCTCGCCAGAGCCCGGCGAACCTCCAGCAAGCTTGGGTGAGGCCCGAGCCTCGCCCAGCTCGCCAGATCCGGCGAGCCTCGAGCTCCGGATCCGGCGAGCCGCGAGCTCCGCTCCGAGCCCGCCTCGGCGGCTGGGGCGGAGCTCGAGCGGCGACCGGCCAAGGCTAAGGAAGAAAGATTTTTTTTTTTTTTTTTTTGGTCTAAAAGGAAGAAAGATGAAAATGAAAGAAAGAAAAGGAAAAAAGAAAAGGAAAAAAAGAAAAAAGAAAAAGAAAGCATAAAATATATATATATATATATATATATGTTGGTGAAAAGAAGCAAGATGGAAGAAGTTATGGAAAATGTTTTCCACTTTTCAAAGTGGAAAACATTTTCCTCATCTATGAAGGTTGTTTTTCCAATGATGGAAAACATTTTCCTTGAGTAATTTATTTTCCGTGAAACGAACACCGGAAAATCCAGAAAACGTTTTCCTGGAAGTCATTTTCCGCGAAACAAACGCACCCTTAGTGTCATCCGGACAAAATTGACTAAATGAACTGAATTGTGCTAAGGTTTAGGACTAAATTTGCCTCAAAAAAATGTTTAACACTAAATTGAAAAAAATACGATAGGTTTATGACTTTTTTGATTATTTTTCTGTCTCTATTGTTTTTGGGTATGTAATTTGATTATCGTCTAACCAAAAAGTGAAATCTACTGCTCAAATGCGGCAATCATCACAAGATGGTGGACTTTTCCTGTAGATTGTTCGAGAATATGGAATGGGTTGTTCCTCTCGTTCGAGACATGGACCTTCTCACTCCACATGAAGAAGAAGAATTCTCGAACTTACGCTTGCCATCGGAACTTTCTCAAACACCGTGCCGTTGCCATTGTTTGGTGGGACTGGAATGAAATGACCGCTCGTTACTGTTACATTGTATGTAGGAATGTCCCAAAAATATGAACTTATATGAGTGATTAAACAATGGGCACCTGCTCCTTACCTCTTCTTCGAGCCCTCAAATGGCATCTCCCTCAATGTGCTCTTGTGGTTAGAGTTTCACATAAAAAATAACTGGGCGACATAGCAATCGATACTTTTTATCGACGATATGAACAAGTTCAATCTCATAATTCCTTCTTTAACCTCAAAAATGGAGATCTAGTACATGTTCAAGATTTGGCATATATTTTTCGCAATAAAAATACACGAAACACATTATGTGCTCCAAACAAAACTGGTGGTACAACATGTTTGTAAGTAATTTCTTTAAAATCAAGAGTGGTCCCACCTATGCAGGTGAAAAGATGTATTATATACTTGAGTTTAGAATCTGACTATTCTTGTAAACTCCAAATATTAGACGAGAATCTAATCAACCCCATTTACAAGTTATCGTTATGATAATACATGCACCTACCAAATTCAATGGTTACCTTCCTTTTTTCCTCTTTAAAAGAAAGGAAGATATCTATACTCATAATTATTGGAGAAGTAGAAGTCCAATTCGTGGAATTATAGATAGGGAAAATGTCACAAATGGTCATTGGACTTCTACTTAATATGTAATCTCGTTCCTGAGCTTTCGATTTGTTCAATTTGGTCCTTGAACTATCGATAAATGTCCGATCTAGTCTCTGACTATTTGAAAATTGACCAATTTCGTCATTCCGTTAGTTAAAGTTAACGGAATTAGGCATTTTGGTCTTTTTTCTTTTTTTTTTTTTGTCTTCTTCTTCTCTCTTCCCTCTGTCGGCCATGGCGAAGGGAAGCTAGCGTTTGACAAGGGTCGCCCTCGCTTGGGTTGGCTAGGGCTGCCCTTGCCGGCGTCGGGCGAGGGCCATCCTCGCTGGACACAGGTGAGGGCGGCCCTCGTCGACATCGGGCGAGGGTTGCCCTTGCCTGCGTCGGGCGAGGACGGCCCTCGCCAAATCAGGCGAGGGCACCCCTCGACCTCGCCAGCGTCAGGCGAGTGCCTCCCTTGCTAGATCTGGCGAGGGCACCCCTCGCCTGACGCCGATGAGGGCGGCCCTAGCCAGCCCAGGGTTGGTGGAGGGAAGAGAGAGAAGAAAAAAAGAAGGAAAAACAGTCATCACTTAACGGTTTGAAGTGAAGGACTAAATTGAACATTTGTGTATAGTTCATGGATCAAATTGAGCAAATTGAAAGCTTATGGACGAGATTGCACATTAAGTAGAAGTCTAGGGACCATTTGTGACATTTTCCCTTATAGATATCATGGACTTCGTTGGGTTCGGGTTACATATGCTTATTCTCTATTGTTTGCAAAATTAAAATGGCCATTTTGCTCCCATGGACCTACTCCACTAATGTTATGGACTAAGAAAATGAATCAATAAATTTTGGCAATGACAAGTACAATCCTTCTTAACCCATAGTTATTACATGAAATGAATTGCAGTTTCCGAATTGGCAATGCAAGCATGAAATTGATAGATAGGTAGATTCAGTTGCCCAAATAGGCTAAACAGATCATAACCAAATGAAATGAGAGATGCATGGTTGCCGCGGAAACTAAAAGGGTTGCTTCTGCAGCCAACCATCTTGATTTATGAATGTGTTGGCATCGGTCAACTTATCCAACTCCTCACTTGACAGAGTCTTTTCCCACATGATTCGCTCGGACATGTCTGCCCCAGCCCCGGTGTTTTTTTTTTCTACGTAGGTTATTGACCCCCTGTTCATTGAATTCGAAGAAAATAAGGCAATCAATTCATACGGTCATCATTGCTCTTAAATAGAATCATATCAACGTTTATTGATAAACATCCTTACTCTTGACCAGCATATCTCCAAGAATTCCATCCCTTTGGCACCACAATGCTTGAGAGATCTGTCTTGTGAAACACAACTCTTGAGTATTGCCTATACGCCCTTCCGAGGTAGACGGTCCCCGTACCCTCCACGGAACACTCATTGAAGACGTATCCGGTAGTGTCTGTCGCGCTATCGCGGCCCTGAGCCGTGATATAGCCCGGCACTCCATCCAGAATATCAGTGGTTGCGTTTATCTTGCATCCCTGCATATTCTCTTGCTTTCCTAAGTTCTAAAATAATTTATGGCTGCAATCATAGTTTATAGAGATATAACAGATTTTACTTATATTATTTTTGAGTCTGACCTGATAGACGGATTGGCCGTTGCCCCAAATAAAATCTACGGCACCCTCAATGTAACAAGAATTGAAGTAGTGACGCCCTTGGAAGTCTGTCAGTGTGTCTTGCACGCCTATGAACCCGCATTGGTAGAACGAGACTTTGTCTGATGTTATTTGGAACGCCGAGGCTGGCTTGATTGAACTCCGATCTCCACGTTGTGTCTTTTCATTATAGGTGTTCTGCCAAGAATTCCGTCTGCGTCAAATATTTCTCGGTACTCGAAATAAACGGAGTAAATGTTATGAATAATCAATCAAATTTGTACTCAATCAATTGTAACACGAAGACGACCAAAAAAAAAAAAAAAAAATTTGTAAGATGAAGTACATCAGGTCTAACGATGTACTGCAGAATAGGGAAATGGATGAGATTAGCTATTTTTCAAGATTAAAAAAATAAAAAAGAAAATACTAATGAGGGGCAGCTCTTACCTTGAATCCTATATTCTTGGCTTTAAAATTATCCGCAGAAAGAGTGAAGGTAGCACTTTTACTAACCTCACCCCCGTCGCCCCACTCAATCATAGTGTCACTTACCGAGTTCCCTTCGAGGACTATACATGGCTTGTTTGCGGGTATCACAACCTTTTCTCTGCAAAAAACATTCAACACTACATTTCTTTTCCAAGAGCTAGCTTAGCCACATGAAATATCTGATCTTATTTAACCTACTTATAAATGCCGGGCTTGACCAAGATGTGAGTCCAGATGCGGTTCTTTGCCGGCACAGAGTTGATAGCTTGCTGCACCGTGGTGAACTGTCCCTGCCCCGACTGATCGACGATGATGGTCGCTGAATCTTGAGTATGATCGCTACAAGCTTGGCTAAAGCTAACCGTTGACAGGCTCAGCAAAGCCAATAAGAGAGTACTTAGGAATGAATACTGCATTTTGAAGTAAAGAAATGATTCAAAGATCAAAGGAACTTGTAGCAAATTGAAGCTGCACATGTATAGTTTTTATATTTAGAAATTTACGGAAGCAATATGCGTTCCTCACAAAATCTATAATATCCATAAATCGCAAGATATTATATGTTATAAAGCAAATGCTTAATGACTACGTCCCAAATAGGGTTAAGAATGAGTTTCATACTCAGTAAGAAGATGCATAAATCGCAAGATATTATCCTTTATAAAGCAAATGCTTAATGACTACCTCCCAGATAGGGTTAAGAATGAATTCCAAAGTCAGTAAGAAATCAACAGGGAGATTTGTTTACAGAAGAGCCAGTTGTATCAAATGAGAGAGTTGTTATTTTCGGAAGTGGCAAGAAATCATTCTTTTCAAACCAAATTTAGACAACTAGAGAATATTGTGTATCGAAGATTGCAGTTTCCGACCGCCTTGTTATCGGCCGTGGCAAAAGAACAATCTTTTCTAACCAAATTTAGAAACCTAGAGTATATTGTCCGTCAAAGATACTAGTTGTGTGATGGATAAATTTTAAAGAACATGTGATTCTTGTACTAAATTCCACTCTATGCGTTTTATGGTTTGCATAATTTTTTTGACGATATTGTGCTATTTTGAGACTGCCTCAAATCAACGTGATTTTCTCTTCGGATTGCCAAATAAACTCATCTATTTCAACTAATATCATCCCAATAAATAAAAATTTTGCATTTTCGACCATATAAAAAAAAATTCAAAAGGAGTCATCTTAATGTTGGAATATAGCTATTGTTACCGCTAAATGCAAGTGTTTGTCCTGACAGCCACCAAAGTCAACAATGGAAGATCTCAACATTTTCTTCAAAGTTTGAGCCGTTATCTTGGACTCTCCATCTGTCCATCGAAGAAAACCAGTATCATAGTTTAGTTTAATACCAACTCTTTTTGTAAACTCCTCTTCCAAAAAGTAAATCATATAATAAGAAAAATAAAACGGAGACCGAAAGGCTTCTCCAACCAGCTATCTTGATTTAGGCATGTGTTGACATCGGTCAACCTATGTAAATCCTCCCTTGATAGTCTCTTTTCCCACTTGACTCGCCCGGACTTATCACCTCCCGGTCCAGTGCATTCATTTCTGCGTAGGTTATTGTCCTCGTGTTCATCATTTTGAAGAAAATAAAGCAATCAATTGCCGTTTAATATATTAATTTAATCATCATTGCTTTTAATAGATTCACGTAAGCATTTTTTGATAATCTTTCTTACTCTTGACTAGCATATCTCTTGAAGTTCCATCCCTCTGGCACCTCAATGTTTGAGAGATCCGTACTGTAAAACACAACTCTTGATTACGGCCAGTATGCCCTTGCTAGGTAGACAGCCCCGTACCCACCACGAAACCCTAATTGAAAACGTACCCATTGGCGTTCGTTGCACTGTCGCGACCCTAGCCACGATGTAGCTTGTCCATCCACCTAGGATATCCCGAGTTGCGTCTTGCAGCCTTGCATATAATCATGCTTTCCTAAGTCTTGAAATAATTCATGGTTGTGATTATAGTTTATGGAAAATTAACGGGAATTGTTTGTATCATGTTTGTGTTTGACCTAATAGTTGGATTGGCCATTGTCCCAGATGAAATCCGCCACACCCTCGATGTAACAAGACTCGAAGTAGTAATGCCATGGAAGTCTATCACCCTCAATGTAACAAGACTCGAAGCGGTAACGCCCTTGCATGCTGATGAACGCGCATTAGAAGAACGAGACTTTGTCCGACAGTCTTTGGGCTGCCAGCGCCTGCTTGACTGAATTCCAGTCTTCACGCACAATCATTTTGTTGTAGGTGTTCTGCCAGCAATTCTTGGGGAGTCAGGTTATTTCGCGGAACTCCAAAGAACGGAGAAATTGTTTTTACAGAATCGATTGAGTTTGTACTCAATCAATCATAATGTGAAGTCCACGAGGTTGATAGATGCACAGTAGTCCATACAAAACGAAAGACAGACTTGTCGTTCTTTAAAAAAAAAAAAAAAAACACTAATGAAGGCCAAGTCTTCCCACGAATCCTATATCTCTAGCGTGAAGGTAGCACTTTTATCAACCCCAATCATGATGTCACTTGCCGAGTTTTCTTGAAGGACGATGCATGGCTCGTTTGCAGGTATCACCACCTTTTCTCTGCAGAAAACATTCAACAGCACAATTTTTCAAGAGCTAGCTTAGTGGAATGAAATACCACATTTTTTTTCAACAGCCCTCCTAGAATATTCGACTAATGTAACACACATGGTCTGATGATAGCCAATGAAAAGAAACGTAAGAGGAAATGGGATAGTAAGTACTTGGTTTATCATAGCAGCACAGATATAGTCTTTAGTTCAAGTGAGCGGACGAAATATACGACTAGAACACCTTGGTGCATTAGGCTGAGGCATAGGAGATGGTTGACTAACATCTGAAGGAACATCTTGAGTGGAAGCTTCATCCACTAGCATGACAGGCTCCTCAATTAAGGTGGTCGTTTCAGACAACTCGTTTGGACCATTAGATGTCTACTACCAACATAATCATTTAAAGGAGAAATTTGTCTTCTTACTCTCCAATTAAACCTGCAAAAAAAATCAAATGATTATTATTGTTATTAATTCTTTTAGAGGAAAATTGCAAAGTAAAAGATATATTTTAACATAAGGACACAAGAAATGTCAAAAGTGTTGTCCATCGCTCACTTAGATATAAAATTTTTTTGGATCACTTTAATACCATGTTTTTATTGAAAAAAAAAACAATCACTTAAATACCAATTTCAATATAAGATGCTAGAAATATATTTTAATATTTTTTGACTGACATGACTCATCAAAGATTTGAATCATAAAGCTAAAAATGACGTGGTTCAACAAGTTTGCCTCAAATTCAAATCTTAATTTAGACGAAATCAAGCCATTTCCACTTGTATTTGGTGGAGGTTGCTTCCGTTCACGGGGCACTGGGGTTCATGAGTGGGAAGGAGTAAACCTAGAGGGCTTCGAATTTTTCTTGCTTCTTCATTGAAGCTTCTTCATCATCTTCATCACTACAACCCCCCGGGACCAAAAAAATCATCGGCCACCGCCGCTCATCTAGCACCCACATGCCACTCTTTCATATTTCTTTTTGGATATCTGGCAAACCCTTGCAGTCCATCTCTCACCTTTGCACACTAAAAACATGCGCATGATAGAGCAAGAACTTAGACAAAGACTTCATCTCAGTTCTTGTCCAAATCTCGGGATGACTGGAATGAAAAACAACAAGAGGGTATTCCCTCCTCTTAGAGAATACAAAAGTACATAGGAAATTAAGGGTGCAAAGCATGCGAGTACCGGCACGTAAAAGTAAAGAATGCATTCATGGAGCTCACCGCCCCTATAAATCAAAAGAAGACAGGGAAGAGGGAGCAAACCTTGAGCACTTCGACTTTTCTTGCTTCTTCATTGAAGCTTCTTCATCATCTTCATCATTACACCCGCTATCACCGGCCACCACCGCTCATCCAGCACCCACAAGCCACTCTTTCATACTTCTAGCAATTACTCGCAGTCCATCTCTCACCCTTCCACACTAAAAACATGCGGATAATAGAGGAAGGACTCCCTTCCTCTCATCCTGTCCATCAATGCATAGCTTTCCTTAGCAAACGACGCAATTTCCTTGGTGTGACCCACTGTATGTCCTCCCTAATCGAAACAAAGCAAAACAAAGCAGGATGAGTTCGAGGCCATTCAAGGCAAATTTGACGATTCTGAGAGGTTTTGCTGTGTATGAGTGTCATCATGGATAGGGGCGCAAGGGCGAAGCACTGCCATGAAGTGGGTCACCAACAAAATACACAAAAAAAAAAAAAAAAAAAATGCAAAACAAGGGTCTCTCGGGTCCTTGCCAAGGGCGATTTTAGGGAAAACAAGGGCTTCTATGGCCGTCGCTGAGGCATGGAACGAGCGATTAGAGCGTTAGGAATGGGTGAACAAAGGTTTTAAGGGGACAGGCCAGCTCTTACAAAACGAAAACATGGCCTCTCGACCAAGCTCGCCAGGGTTAACGCTAGCGATTACTGGTGGTCGAGCAGGGGATTCGCAATATTGGTGACATTATTTTGCAACGTCTGTTGATGAGCGTGCGCTGATGGTGGTGATGATCGTGATTTAGAGAGGGAACTCGGCCAACCGTGTCTTGAAATGTGGCCTGGAATTTTTTTCCCTGTGTTTTTCCTTCTCAATCCTGACCATGCTCTCCAAAGTATGACAAAGAAAAGGGGCTCGGCGGCAAGAATCTCATATAGATTGAGGATCAAGAGTAGCTACAAGAATAGAATCTCGAGCCACACGAGGCCGATGAAGAAAAAGGTTCTTCCTGGCGGTGAGATGGTAGTCGACCTCGCGGTTGTTCCACATGTTGAGGTAAAGCATAACGTCATAGAAGGACTCAGGAAGGCAGGCCAGCATGCGACGAGGATAGTCGGGAGGAAGAAGAGAAAGATGATTGCATCGTTAAGGGCTTGTTTGTTAACAAGCTAAGAAACTCATTCTATTTTTTTTGTTTTCGGGAGCAAATTTAGAACTGAAATTCGTTTGGTAAGTTTTTTATTTCCAATAACGAAAATCCATTTTTTTGGTTTCCGAGATTAGATTTAGAACTGAATCGAGAAGTAGAAAAAAATATTTCTTTATTCTCTAGAACAATTTTAGAATCAAGCCGAATTTTTCTTCTTTTCTCTTCTCTTTCATTTTCTTCTTCTTTTTCTTCCTTTTGGCTGGTCGCCAGCCTCAGTCATGGCTATTGATTGGCTAGACAAGGGCTAGCAATCTCACTAGAGTGTCGTTAGCCCCTAGTGACACTTGTTAGCCTTGAGCGAGGCTTGGCCTCAGCGACGCTAACCTGGCGGTGGCTCGGCGAGGCTAAGCCTCACCCAACTCATGGTGGCTCGGCCATGGCCAGCGATCAAAGGAAGGAGAAAATGAAAAGGGAAAAAGAAAAAAAAAAAAGGAGAAAAATTCAATAAAATTATTGAAAGATTAAAAGAAAAAGATGTAGATTAGAAATTTTAAGGGTTTTACCAAATGTGTTTTTATTTTGAAAATTAAAATTTCGAGCAATTATCAAATGCCTTTAAATGCTCAAAAATTAGTTGCGAGAACATAATTAAAAATAAATTATTTTTTAGTGGAAATTGTTCTAGAACAGAATGGTTACTAAACGTACCCTAATTGTAATCTTCATAAAGGAAAGTAAGATTTTTTTTTTAGTGATAAATGCACTAGAAGCCTTAATACTTATTACTAAAGTGTAATTGGGTTTTAAAATTTTCAAAAAGTGTAATAAAGTCTTAAAACTTGTTAGAAAGTGCAATGAAGTCCTAAAATTTTCGAAAAATATAATGAATGAAATGATTTAATTGGATCAATTTGACAAATTTTAGGATTCAATTGCATTTTTATGATAAATTTTAAGACTTAATTATACTTTTAAAAATTTTTAGGGCTAAATTATATATTTATGATAAGTTTTAGAACTTTTATTGAATTATCCCTTTTTTTATTCACATGAGCACTAACATTAATTAAAAGACTTACGTAATATATATATTTTTTTGTTGGAATTTGTCGACAAGGCATTTAAATGATTTTTTTCTTTAATTTAACATCTAAATGAATATCTAAATTTTTGTCCCTTTTACCGTCCCTAAGCGGATTATTTTGGCTCATCTTATTTTATTATATAATTTGGCTCATCCTACTTTATTCAAGAATAAATCCATTGAAGCTCCAAAGCCTCCCGTCGCTTCACTTCGCCGATGCTCCAAGCATGCAAGCAGAAAGCAACCAGAATGCGTCCGCCGGAGTTGACGAAACCAGCTCCAAACCCAACGGCCGAACATCTCCGCATGCCGTCGCCGCCGCTAAATCTGTCGAGGATGATCTGCTGAGCGACTCGGACAAGTTCTACGCGAAGCTCACCCAGTTCTTCGAGTCGACCGGACTGAGCCTCATGTGAGTTTGACTCTCTCGTTCTCTCTTCTTCTTCTTGTGAAACCCACTGAAGAAAACGTTCATTTTCTTTATATGGGTTCCACGAAAGTTTTGGTTTTGAGGCACATTGAAAGAAGAGAAGGAGCTGTGCTCTGGGTAGCGTTGGTTGTCTCTTTTGCCGAGAAACTGTGTGTGAAAATCGGCGTAGAGAATCTCCGTATCGACTTTCGCAGTGACCCGAATCGTCTAAGGATGAAAAGGTCTAACCTTTTTGCATCCCCCATTTCTCGTTTCTTGAAAATGGGGGTAAAGTTCCTCCTTTTGCTTTTCCCTTTCGAAATTTGTAAAGAAGTTGCAGTACGACTTAATGCATGGCATTGTGAATTCAATTCTAACACTTTGAGACGGCAGCTTAAATGCTCGGGAAACAACCTTGGACTTGTTTCAGCTGCACAAGGAAGTTGCCAGAAGAGGTGGATTTCGCCAGGTGATTTTTTTTTTTTTTTTTTTTTTCTATTTTGTCTGATTTATGGGCATTTTCTTTTTTGCTATCTTTATATGTTCGGCCTCATGATTTTCGGTATCATCGGAACATTAACTCTCAAGAAGCTTTCGAGTGATAGTTCCCATTAGTATCATTGATTTGACGTATCTGTGTTTAAAATCAGTTAATCTTGTGAAAGAAATAAAGTTGCTGTTGTCTGTGCAATGTGCTTAGAATTTGTACTAAAAGGCGGCCATATTCAAGTAACGTGCTTTATCTTTAGCTTGTCACGAGCTAGCGCATCTCGTCCAAACAATCTGATGACACAATGAAGACCAAAGTACATTGGGCTTATTTTGGAGTTTTGTCTGCGAAGGCAGGCATGCATAGTTACAGTTGTTTAGCTGTTGCATGTACTGTTGAAGTCTTGATAACCCCCAATTTCTAGCTATAAAGGTCGATCCTGTATGCAAACTTAAAATTGCTTTTTAACATGTAAACTTTGCACGACTTACTCTTCATTGTGCTTTTCAGATTAACAGAAGGGGCAAGTGGGACGAGATTGTCTCTGCCCTTCAATTGGAAAGCATGGCTCCCACGATAGCTACTCAAGTTCAAAGGCTTTATGCACATCTTCTTTACAACTTCGAGCAGTCCATCGCTAGGACTAAGGGTGCTCCCAAACCGCCAGCAGTCTCAGACTCATTCTCAGGTATCTGTTATATATTTCATGGATGTACCTGGCTCACGAGGCATTATGTCTAGCATGGATGTAATTGACTGAGAGGGCATTCGAAATATAAGAAGCTATGGTTGAAAACTTTCCCTTTGTCTATATAGAAAGATTGATTTGAGTTCATGTGATGTATAGGGTTGTGTAATGACTTTGCAGGCCTTAATTCTTCGAACAGCAAGAGCCCTGCCCTCAAGCGGAACAATAAGAACAGTTCTCCTGTGCTGATTGATTTAGAGGATCATCCTAAGGAGAAGAAGCTGCGCACAGAGGCTATCAAATTGCCAAAAGGTGGACCAATCTTTTAATTGTAATTGCACAAGATTCTCTCTTGCATACTCTTGGTTGTCAATTAATTGCATTAAAAATAGGCATCCTAATACAACCTATTGTTTTTTTATGCATTATATAACGGAAGATTGATTCATCTATGTGTTAGGCCATCTAGTTTAACAATATGAAAGCAACCATTTCCTTGGTTTAGGCATTAGAGGAGATGTGTATGCTTGATCTACAACGGCAATCCACTTTCGTGACTCCTTCAACTTACTTTTTTGGAAGAAGCAACTGCTTAGCAGTCATGTAAATGATATTTGAGGTTTGTTATAGTAATTTAACTAATCACTTTCAGCATGTTTTTTCTTCAGTCAAGATTCAATCATGTTCCTTTGTTGTTATATTGGGTTTAAGTTTGTGCAGCTATTGTATTATTGGACATGGCTGATATCTGATATGCTTTGCCATGTAACTGTTTGAATAAGTTTTTTGTTACTTGACTTCATCTTTCAATGGTAATTTCAAGATCTGACTGAACTCCTAGGGGAATTTGTAGAATTTTGAACTTACATCACCTAAGATAAAGGTAAAACTCGAATTACAATGGAGAACATGCATGTTCTGCTCTCTGATGAATTTCAACACATTTGCGAACTAAAATTGTCAGAAGTTCTGACCTGCATGCTTGTGCATGTCTCAATACAAAAGAAGAAAAATCGGTTCAGGAGATGGCAGCGAAGCTTAAGGAGAGCATGAAAAACCCAAAAGCTCCACTTGCAGCACGGAGTGCATATCAGCTCTTCCTCGGCAAGGAATGCGCTCGGCTAAGAACCCTCCGAGGAGAGAGTCAGGAGGGCCAAAATATTCTGAGGGTAGCAATTGACGCATGGAGACAACTTACTGAGAAAGATAAGGAGGTACAAACTTGTGATCTTGTTATCTTATTAGCTTGCACATGTCTGCGGCATGACACCGCTTCTGATATTTCTGTCCAATTTTAAGTTTTTTCTTTGTTTAAGACTCCAGGAGGGTATGATTCTGCAATTTTCATTTAGAGGTTGTGTTCATTCTCAAACACTAGGTGATCTTTGTTTGGTTAATGCATTTGCAGCCATTTATTGAGGAAAGTATAAAGGATAGGGGAAGGTACGAGCAAGAAATGGCTGCTTTCGCTGAGCAAGGGAAACTGCATGATAAGATTACCAAGAAAAAGAAAGCCATTTTCCAGAAAACGCAATATAAGAACGGCATTCACAAGAAGCACCTCGATAATGTCTACAAAGTCGTCGATCTAAGTCCCTTAGAAGACCCCCTAGTTCTACGTGCAGATCAATCTGTGGTTGAAATAGCCATGGAGATGACAAAGAATGCACCGACAGACCAGCTGCTTCACTTCAACTGGGACGAGTTTTGCGGTTCACTTGATATAGCCAAGTAGTTGAACGAAGAACCAGCAATCTTTTGGTGGAGTTTGACCTCAGAATGGGACCGAGGGTAACCTCGTTAGTTCGGCTTCGAGGTCGGCTTCGAGGTCGGCTTCAAGGTCGACTCTTTCTTTTTGTCGAGGTCTCAAGCATTGCCAACTCGGAGTGTGTTTAGTGGATGATGGAGAAGCAACTCTCGTGTCTACTTCCTAAGTTGCTCTGTTTCTGTCTTGTTCATATAATGCATAGGACCATGTCAAATAGCTCTGTACAGCTTTGGACATATAGAGCCATCGGAAGGCTTAAAAATGCATAGAACAATGTAATCTTTGCTTGCATCAATAGCATAGTCCCTAATTGATATGGCATCTGCTTTTAAAGTGATCGGAAAATGTAAAAACTTGAGTAGAATCTCCAAATTTGCTCACATAAACTGTTGCTGATAGTCATTTTCCTTATTTTATAGGAAATTCAAATCTGTGCTTGTGACCCCTCGTCCCAAAACTCAATTTGCCAATACAAGAAATACCGTATTTTCCCATCATTACAGAAATAAATTTGCATTGGACGTTTCCCCTAGTCACTCCCAAGGTTCCCCATGTCCTAATTTCGGTCTTTTATTATTAATTCATCCGCTGAAATGAAACATTATCTCCTTCTTCAAGCATCCAAATTCACATCTTGATCTGGTTTTTCAGTCAACATGGTGTTGGAGAGACAATTTGATTTCAGGAGGGAAAATTTGTAGTGGGAAAAAAAAGAAAGGCGCAAAACCCAAACCCTCCAAACCCTCCAAAATGTCAAAACTTTTGAATTCTGTGGCCGAAATTTTCAAAATCTCGGATGCCTGTCCAAAGGACATTTTGAAATACATGCAATGACATTTCCTGATTTTTCTTGTCTTATGCAGGAGGCACAACCTGTTCTGGCATAGCTGTCGTTTTGAGGAGCCGAAAAAAAAAGAAAAAAAGAGAGAGTAGATCCCCTCCATTTGCGCAGCTAACACTACCCCATCAATCAATTGTCCGATAATCAAATATCTCCACTATAAAAATGCCAACTTTTGAGCCTTGGAGGACATGCTAGAACAACCCCTTTAGAGAGAGAGAGAGAGAGAGAGAGAGAGGGTACAATAAAGAGAGTGAGCCCCCCAAAAGGAGGGTATACAAAGATGCGCTTCGCATTTTAAAAGGAGAAGGAATCAAGCTTCTCACACTTCTCTAGAGAGAGAGAGAGAGAGAGAGAGGGGGGGGAGATGTCGGGAAGGTGGTCGGTGACGTCGCTGCGGTGGGTGGACCTCTCGTTCCCGCTCCGATCCTCCATCTTCCGGTGGCCCCAGCTCGTGTCCTCCTACTTCACGGCGGCCCGGCGTGTCGGCGGCGGCGGGTGGGGGTTCCTCCGGTGGCCGGAGCTGGGGCTGGGCTTCTCGATCCTGGACGACGTCGTGTGGAGTCTCGTGACGGCGTTCGAGTCCGTGGCCCTCGTCTCCATGCTCTGCTTCTTCTTCCTCTTCTGCGGATGCACCATCTGACCCGCCGGCGGCGGCGGCGGCGGCGGCGGCGGCGGGCGGAGATGACGATGCGGTCGGGTCCGGAGGACATGTGAGGTTTGGTCGGGGATCGGCAGATGAGCCGGAGCACGTGGGTCACGTGCGGTCTTTTCCTTCTTTTTGGAATTAATTTTTTTACTTTTTCCCCTCCTTTTCTCCATTTTCTCTGTTAAAAGTTTTGGTTGCTTTGTCTCTGCTTTCCGATATTTTCCTTTGGACTTGCTTTTTTTTTTTTTAATTCGTGTTCATCTTGTAATATTCTTGGGTTCTCGTGAGAAAATCTAAATTTTGCCTTTGAGTATATATATTTTTTGTTTTATTGCTAATTGGTGAAGCGAAAAAAAATTGAACTTAGGATCTTTAGAAGGAAAAAAACGAGGGACAATTATTATTATTATTATTATTATGAAATGAATATAATTTGGAGTAATTAGCAACGAATAGGGCCGTTGACCAATCTTTCCTCAACGGCTTAAGATCATTAATTAGGACGGAAAAATTACATGAAAATCGTGATTAGCATCTCATCATAGCTTTGAACAGCGTATTGGCTAGAAAAACGTAGGGGTGCTCTCTTCCTGATGGTGACATGGCACATGCACGACGATTCCAAATCTGGAATTCGAAAGAGAGAGCTTTAATGGAGGGACCATTGCAAGATATAGGAATTGGTCCAATTTGGGCACCAATAGGAGTAATGTGACGATATTCTCATTTGATATGGTTCGGCATCGACCCTCCGTTGATCGGTTGATCGATCGATAGCGAAGGCAATTAGAAATCGGGCGGATAATTTTTTGGAAATCGTCTCGTGTTTTTTCTAGTATTATTACTGTTATTATCAATGTTTTTCTTATGTTGTGAAATGAGTTGTATTCTGTATAATTGTCCGTCAAATGGCGAAATTTTTTGCCGTTATCCCTAGTTGCAATTTGATCGCCTTTTAGGTAGATCCTCACTGACCTTTTTAGAAGTAGAGTGTGATTTTGAATTCCCACCCAACCAACCCATGAAAAAAGGAAATGTCATTAATTAGGGCTGTTTTCCGCGTTTCGCATGCTATTTCTTGTCATTTTCAACTTGTAAGAGTCAAGGAACTTAGAATATTGAATTAATGGAGAAAAGTTTCAGTTTACCTCTAAAATCTAACTTTATTTATAAAATCCCTTGCAAATAATATTAGTATAAGTCCGTTGTCACCAAATTTTGTCGTGATTCCTTATCAGAGTTTCAATTTAGAAAATCGGCTCTTGAATGGCCGATATGTCTTTGGGGTTGAGTAAGTCGTCCTCAAGGAAAACTTGAAAAACCAAATCAAATTAACCGCGCGTATATTTGACCCAAAAAAGAAAATCAAATAACAAAACCATGCACATTAAGTCATTCTCGCTAATCATATACAAGTTAGCATGCCCCGAAATATTTCTTACATAATTCGAATGCCATGAGATTATGATGCTTACATATACATATTTGGAGAAATTGGCAAAGTAGTAGATTCTCTCTTGTTCAATTTTAATCACATGCCATGATTAATTTTATTGATCATAATATCGATATCGCTTCGAGCTTAATAAACTACACGAATGGGTGTTGAAATGTTGTCCATGGTTCATTTAAATTAAAGTCAGTAAGATGATAAGGCTAGTTTACTTGTTAATTAAACGTGGATGCTCCATTGAGTTTTCTCTCGTTTTGGCGAACAATTTAGATTTTTCTGATGGAATAAGGGAGAGCATGTAAACTATTCGGTTAATAACATAAATGGTGCTTGAACATTGGTTCAATGTGTAATATTATCTTGATGTGGAATATGATCCTTAAACTTTGACCCAATATAAAATATTATCCTTAAACTTTTTATTTGTCTAATATGGCTCCTTAAGTATTGGTAAATATCTAATCTAGTCTTTAAATTATACGTAAATGTTTATAAGTTCATATATCACATTTTACAAATTAAAAATTTATGGACGAAATTATACATTAGACTAAAGTTGAGAGATTGTATTAAATGAATTAAAAATTCATGAATGATATAATTAAACTTCAGAGATTATTTATGTTGTATTACCTAAACTATTCCAAAGAGTTTGGGCCCAAGATGAACCCGTTTCACTCCAAAAAGATCCCTCCTTTGGGCTTCGGACAACGATCGAACATCGACCCAGAAACCAGAAGCAAGGACGGGCACCGAGGAAGGCGTTCATCGCAGGGTGGCGGAATTCTCCCTGGCGACCAAGGATGGCGATGGCTTTGAGGAGGGCTATCTCATTGGGCAGCAGTCGTTTGCCGATTGCGCCATCCGCTTCGTTCGTTCCCGTGCTCTCGAGATTCTTCTCCGGACCGCCTCCGTACGCCGGTATGTCCTGTTTCTTTGCGGGTTCGATTCTTGTTTTCTCGTTCTTTTCCGTGAAGGTCTTCCCAAGAGAGGCTTTTTCCGTTCAGGGGCTAAGGAATTCCGGGAAAATTTATCGGAATGAGCTAGAAATATGTGTTTTTGTAGATGGGTTTTCAGTTATATCTGTTAAGAGCTCAGTTACTTATGATGGGTTTGCTCCAGAGCTTAACCAGTGAAAAGGGCAATGTCTTTCTGAAGATGGTGGTGGTGATGATGATGGGCAGTTGCGCTGTGCTGTTTGATTGTTGTCGTGCCGGTTTGGGAGTGGTTTTATTTTGATGCACTTAGTTTTTCTAGTCTTCGGGACGAGAGAGCTTATAGCTTTGATGTGGTGTGGTTATCTGTGTAGCTATGGGTTTGAGGAAGGTCTTCACTTTATACTGGATTAGATGACAAGCTATAGCTTTGAAAGATTCTCGTTGTCATGTTGTCGAAGCAAAAGTTCTGGGAAGCGCCAGTTTAACATTGAAGGACATGTCTTCTCTGCATTGTTTGTGTAGTGAAGGTGGGAATACCGGAGTTCTTGCGAGGGATCGGCGGAGGGGTCGAAGCCCATGTCGCGAAGCTTGAGTCGGAGATTGGTGACTTGAACAAGTTACTCATCTCCTGCACACTCAAGCTCAAGAAGCTCGGCATTCCTTGCAAACACGTAAGCTAAACCCTTGGATACATAAAAGTGTAGACAGGGAACTCCTCAGTTTTCTTCCCTTGCCATAGGTTTGGGTCATTTTGCTAGTGGATGATGATCTTGCTGGCATGCTTTAGATATTTTCGGAAGTCACTCGATAATGAAAGTGTTGAATGTGGAATCATGGGTTTGCTCATTCATTCTGGTGTATTCCTTACGGTTCTGGATCTGGATAATGTTGGCAATGCAATTGTCTTTTGTTGCACTCCTCTGTGATGTTTCTTTATTTGGTATCAATGTTATTACTCTTACTGTAGTTGAATCAATGTCGAGAAGTGCCAGCTCCATCTGTGGGATCTAAACATGCAATCAGTCTTCAAGCAAATAACGATATGATTTACACTCTTTCTGAAGAGCATCCTAAGTTGTTGTTCGTTTATGCAGAGGAAGTTAATATTGAAGTATGCCCACAAATATAGGGTCGGACTGTGGAGACCTCGAGCTGAGCCTGTCAAATCTTGAGGACAGCATTCCTGGTGAAAGTATCGAACATTCATTCCTTCACTTTAGTGTGCACCTGCAGAATTCCTTCTGTGCTTGCACTTGGTAGTAATGCGCAATTGCCGTAGACAGGTTTTACTGGTTCAGAAAAATTTCATCCCCTTGTACTGCCTTTTGCTGAGAAAAGACCATTTCGAACTCTCTTTGCGCACACTCAGTGTTAATTTACAAAAAGTACAGAGATGGCTCCTGCAAGCATCCACATTTCCAACTTCTTTTGTGCTATGGACTGTGGAATCTCTAAGTGAACGCATCTTGCTGGAAAATTGTATCCTTTCTGTGTTTTCTGTTCTGTCAAGGTCGCGTGGAGATGCATTCAAAAAGTTCCCAGTTCATTATTATTGCATTAATAAGATGATGACCCAACAAAACATCGCCCTAAACACTGCACAAACTCCATAGGCCTACTTTTGCTTAAGCATAAAGCAATCTTGCTCACGGTTCCACAGCTAAGTTTCTTAGAGAAGTGAAACGCCAAGCTTGTATGAAGCATATGCATCAATACAAGCATACTCCACTTGGTTCACATTGAGCACCCTCGCCTCCCACTTACACATGCTAACATGCTTGGGCTTGTCCATGACAAGACCCACGACCTCCAGCGCTAGATCCGGCTTACGAAACCTCCTTGGCCAACGCAGCTTCGCCAGTTCCTGAACATCTGCATGCTTTGCGCATTCCAGGCCGTACTCAACTCTGAGCTTGTCCACGTCGCCATCAACCTCCACCCCAACGAAAGTGAAGTTAGGGTTTCCACCGAGGTCCTTCAGCTGTTCAGGAGCGTAGTCGATGTAGAATAGTTGAACGATCGGGCATCTCTTGTCAATGCAGAGCTGCAGGGTGGCGGTCTTGCTGCTCATCCACCGGATCACATCAGGCCTCCACTCTATGTCCAACCCAACAATGGTCAGGCTTCTGGCATGGAGCGAGAGAGTTTCTCGGATCCATTGCTCAACCACAGCCGCTTTGTCGGTCACGGTCGTTTCGATGGTTCTACTGTCACAGGTGACATTGTACTTGGAGGTCGCAGGATCGAAAGCAGTATTGAGTATGGAGTCTCATACGAGCGGTTCGCATCGTTCTCTTCATCTCAAGACTCTTTCTTGCAGATGCAGTGGGATGGACATGGAATGCAATTTATAATGAAATTATGGATTGTGGAAGAAACCCAAGAAGGACCTTTGGTTTTTCGATTCATTCGCATTGATTAGGGGTGTGAAGCGTGATCAGCGATTGTCAATCGGTCTCTTCGATTTTGCAGCTGTGTCTCTCTTCATGTCATCGTGGGATTATGTATGTTCGACTTCTGTGCTTATCATTAATTCCTAGGAAATTGCATTTTTAGTGTTCTCATCATCAGCCCTACTCATCTTCCCACCGATTTGCTTCTAGGGGAGAAGGTCGACGGCAGGATCAATGTCAAGAGCTTACAAGGATGAGAGTTGAATGGATCCTTTGGGGGTTCTTCCCCACCAAATACATTCTACATGAGATAGAGATAGAGAGAAAGGGATTAGAGATCACTCAAAAAATCAAATGCGTAAGGATTTTCTTTTGAGCTATTTCAACGTTACCCAACTTATGTTCTAAGAGTACAAATGAATTTTTTTTTTTAATAAAGAAAATTCTTCAGGAATCAGATGATTTTTCATCTCCTTCTCACCTTTTGTGAATAGCAGAATATCCAGAAAGGCATTTAGATAATCGGTCTGATTTCTTGCAAAGTGTGCCCCGTTCGTGCCGCTCGCAACACCAACTGGCTAATTAGACTCGAGCCCCTCTTAGGATGGATTTCTCTTTTTGCTCCTTAGCCAATGGGGTATTAGTAGCTACATGTTGTGATGGTATATCGGATTAGGTTCGCACATCTTACTATTAGGTGGGACATCCGGACCAGCCTTCCATGCATCGAAGTCAATTTATCTTGCTTAGCTCGATCAAACAGGCGTCATGCATCCACATGAGGCCTACAGAATTATCCTTGACCAATCGCCTTCCTTGTGATCCAAGCTCCACAATACTTGCTCCAAGCGGAAATCTGAAGCTTTCAATTAATAGCCGCTCAACTACTCGATCAATCCCTCGACATCGAAACATAAGGAGGGGTTTCTAACCAAATCTATCGATAGATAAACCCTTTGCAACGCCAGATTTCGCGAGCCTATCTTGTCGTTTCCAAGATATGCTTAGGTGAGCATCGCTGGTATGGTCAATGTGAATGTCTCTCGACCAGAAAAGAATGGAGCCCCACCACGTGAAGGCTGAGGGAGGTCAAAGAAAAGTTCAAAATGAACATGACAGACGGGCAAGGAGGAGGAACGAAAACGTGTGCAAATGAAAGAGGCCACGAACGACGTTTGGGGCGTCACCCCACAAAGGTCGCCGCTCGCTGCCAAGAATGTCGTCCCCCACATCATTTCGTGTCAACCCACGTTTATTGTTCTTTTGTCCCAACACTTCTCCCCGACCTATGTGGGTCATCGCTCTGCCGTAATGGGAAATGCATATTCCCTTTTCTCTTATTAGGTTGGCCGTAATTATTCCATCCATGTAGGTTTGATGCCCCGGTAACACAAGGAGCTGACATGGCCAAATTGATTCCGCGAGTCCTCTAAATACCTCTCCGGATCTGGCCACTGGTCCTGATTCAACTTGAGGAGCCAGCATAGCCAAATTGGTTTTGTGAGTTCTCTCGATGCCTCTCGGGATCTAGTCCCATCGGCCTCTGGTTAGCCTCCAAGGATACTCTTCAACGTTTCACCCTCTCAAGATCGAACCCCGCATGCTGTTAATTCACTTGGACCACGTACACTCCTACTTTGCGTGACCATCGAGCTTAACATTCGCAGCATATCGGAACGCGCGTTTGTTTTAGAGAAAGAGCCAAAAAGGGGAAATGATGTTCGGATCATTCCGCGTCTTCGACATCAAGCATCATTATCACAAAGACACGTCTAGGAATTCAAGCTAACAAGGATATCATCATCAGTTAGTTCCGCCCGCATTCAATGGAGATATTCTTCGCCATCCCCCGTGTTGGCCGGCACACTAAATTATGACAAAATCATTCAATTTTTTCACGTGTAGGACACGTCCCACGTACAGATATGGGAACATCAGAGGGGCAGGGCGTGTGAAAATTGAATTTCGATATGCATTGTTGGAAATCCTAGGTAAGATAAAAATATGTGGAGAAAAAGATTTGTATTTTATTTTATTTTCCGACCCCATTATTCTCAAGTTCATGTGGTGATGGGGACAAGTCACCTGAGTAAAGGCAGAGGTAGGACAAGATCTTCCGACAATATTGCAACCCTAAATCGAAAATGAGACAACTTTTGCCCTTTGCAAGTGTGGTAGCTGTCCATGATAAATAAGGGTCATTTGCATGTTTACCACTTGGTTTCAAGTAAATATAATGGTATCGTATTTTAAGGAAAAAGATAAAAATAATTGTCCTATCCTTGAAAATTAGCTGCTTTCGAGTAAATTATGTATCATATTTGAGAGAGAGAGAGAGGGGGGTCATTGATTAATTATATATTCAATCATCCTAAGCCTAAAATGCATGAACCTTACTTTTTCTTGTGTTGTGCCATGTGAACATCAAGTTAACGCATCTACCCAAAAAGTCCTCTTCTAACCGCGTTGTGTTTACGAGTGATGAAGTCAGTTTATAACCACGTGGAACGTTGTTGTTCATTGCTACTTTTGCCGGTGCGAGGCACCTTGGGAACACAACAATTGATTTGCGGAGTGATGTGTGACAAATCCTAAATAGTAATCTCAACGAACAAACCCTATTCAGACGCTCGACAAATATTTAATTACTTTATCGTTTTCCAAATTGATCCCTAATGCTGCCCAATTAGTAAATTGTAAATTGAGATACACGCGGTCGGTTAAAGTAAAAGAAGAGAGAGAAAAAAAAAAGGAAAGATATATGCTTTATTTAACTGAAAAAATTATATAATGGGTTGTTTAGGCATTAAAATATCATGAATTGATGACTTTTAAAAGTTTGAAACACCCTCTCTTCTTCCTCGTCACATGCAAGTCACTTTGGGGAAGGAAGGGTGGGGTAGAGGAGCACATGGAAGTGTAGGGCCATGGAGGCACATGTTATGGCCACTGTGCTTGTTTGTGTCATCACTCATGCAAAACAACAAAAGGGAAAAACACCCCGCAAAAGAAAAATCGAGAAACAAAGGAGAAAAAGAGATAAAGGAAGGGGCCAAATTGCTTGCCACATGACATGCCCGCCTCTCCACTTTTCCTAGCACTCCCCTCCAAAATCAGATTTTGTCAACTCAAAATCGCCCTTGAAATCTTTTCGGTCTTTGTTTTCGCTTTCGCCTCTCCCTCTCTCTCCTCTCTCTCTGATGTTTACACATTAGTCATCTTATGCTGTGCTTGGATTGCTTCAAGTTGGGGCATGACAACAGTTGTCTCAAACTCTCAAACCCATGTTTGAAACAGTTTCTTGAGAAGAATCCTCTAGTCCGGGGGCAACAGCATCTTATGACTAACGTGAGAAACACTCTCCGGATAAGTTCCAACTACACGACTTTGTCAACGAGTATTTCTAGGACACTTGTTAAATGTGTGCGCAATAAAGGAAAAAAAGTTCTGATTTTGGATGCATTGACCACCCATAACACGAAAAAACCGATGTTTCGCGCCGAGTGGGAATGGAAACCGCCACAGTTTCCATCGGATCCAATGATGGGATTTGACCTCACAATTCACACCCGAGTCACAACCCTGTCATGCTAATTTTTTCCTGACCAAACAGATGAATCACATCTCGCCCAGCCGAGGACGTGCCTAGAACAACAGACCAGAATCAGACCAGATCACCTCGGTCTACAAACGCCCACTTCTCTTTGTCGGTCATCACCACTAATCATCACATGTAAACCCCTTTCAACAGAGTTTAAAGGTAATCCAGGCACTGACTACTAATGCCAGAAAAAAAATTCTACATTTGAATCCACAATCACTTTCCAGGGTCGCACTCATTGCCCCCTCAAATCCAAAAGCTCTTTGAGAAGAAAAAAACACTGGTCATGTGGGCTATTCTAGGGAAATTGCTGTTCAAACATGTGCAACCATCTAAAGGGTGCACTTTGCCCTTCTTTCCTAGTTTAGTTTTCTTAATTTGTGGGGGCCAAAGGTGTCGCCTTGACGGGTTTAATCTCGCTTTGCTTTTTTTCACCGACCGTTTAACGCTCCACTACGATCCCGGTTACGACATTTTTGTACTTAATTACGACATCACATCGCGATAGCGAATCCGCGCGCGCGATCCGGGCGACCCCCCGGATCCAAATTATGAAGCTTTTTCCTAAGGCAAGGCCAATGGGGTGGCCAGTCTTGTCTAGAACAAAGAAGGGGGGGGGGGGGGGAATCAAGATTAGGTGGCATGCTTATCCCCCAATTAATCAAGCTCCCCTCCCACCACATTATCCACTAATTAAAGATGATTAAGGAAAAAGATGATAGCGAGAGAGAGAAGGAAAAGAAAAGGCCATGTACATAGTAATAGAATAGAATAACATGAAATTTTTTTTTTTAAAATTCTCTCATAAGAAACAAAAGTTGGAAAAAAGGAGGAGAAAAAACATTACAACTAATGACAACATTTCGACGGCGGCGGCGGCGGCCGTCGCTTTCGGCTCAGCCCGAGCCGGAGCCGATCTGGTCGCCGCTCCTCGTCGTCGTCGGCGGCTGCGCGCCGGAGAGGAGCTGGGTGAGGACGGTCATGGTCCGGACCTGCATCTCGAGGGCCTCAATGTAGTCGCTCGTCTCCTCCAGAATGCTCGACACCGAGATCCCCCGGCAGCCGGGGACCAGCCGGCCCAGCACCTTCACCCTCCGCTCCACGGCCGGCAGCCTCCTCTTCCTCGCGCTGCCCTTCAGCGCCTGCTGCGGCGGCGGCTTCTTCTTCAGCCGGCCGCGCCCGGTCGGGGCCCTCGCCTTCTTGTGGTGCTTCCCGAGCCGGCTCATCCTCAGCCGGCTCGCCAGGATCGCCCGGCTCCACCGGCTCCTCCCCTTGGCCGCCGTCGCCAGGACCCGGTCCGCGATCCCCCGGACCTCGCCTGCGCCGGACGAAGGAGGCGTCGCCGCCGCCGCCGCAGCATCATCCTGCGCCTCCGAGGAGGAGCCGGAGGAGCTGCGGCGAGATCGCGAAAGGGCCTCCACGAGCTTGGTGGAGTAGAGCCGCTGCTGCGCGAGGGACCTCCATGTGGTCTCGCCACACCCCGCGGAGGCCGTCTCCCGACCCCGGCTCGTCTCCTCCGCGTCGTCGGCCTCGATTTTCCTCCGCTTCTTGCGGTGCGAACCGTCGGCGGCGGCGGCGGGGGGGCTCGAAGACGACGACATGGACGTCCTCCTCCGGATCAAACGAAGACCCACGAGGGATTCGAAGCCTGCGGCAAAAAAGGGAAACACAGCTGCGGTGATGGAGATCTAACCGGGGATTCCCCGACGCCCGACCGGTCGATCAAGCCGAGAGGCGGGTGCGGGCGGGGATGGCGGAGAAAGTGGGGAGACCCAGGAGACCCAGGAACAGGAAGCGCATGAAGAGGGAGAAACGGAGCATAAATAGGGAGGAGAGTGTGTACCTGAGGGAGGCGATGACGAAGAAGACGAAGGAGATGATGATGATGAAGAAGAAGAAGAAGAAGAAGAAGAAGGTGGTGTGGTTTGTTCTGTGTTCTAGCTAGAGAGAGAAAGAGGAAGAGAGAGAGAGAGAGGACAATCACGAGATACCACGCGTCCGGAGAGGGATCACATCTTAATGGGGCGGCCCTTTTCTTCGCTTCTTATTTATTCGGATTTTCTCGATTTTCTCGGTTTTACTTTTTTTTTTTATCTTTCTCTCTTTCTTTCTTTATTATTATTTTTTTTTTCGATTTTTCTTTTTTTAGTTCTGTTTAATTTGGTTTTTTTTGGGGGGGGGGGGCCCTGTTCGTGCTTGCGTGTGTGCATGCGGGAAATTGTACTGCGGGGTGGATCTATCGATTTGGATTTCGTTTGGAACTACTCGGACCATTTACTTTAAATTTTTATTTTTATTTTTTATTTTACTTATTTGTTTTATGTACAGCTCGATTTTCCAGCTCGAAAGAATATCAATGTTTTTTTTAGTCCAGCTCGATTTTCCTATCCCCAAATCTATTTGGCAAGTTTTCGCATGAGGTAGGGTGTTGCTTGTTTCGGTAATCTAACGATCGGGAGCATTTATCATACTCTTTGCTCGCTTTGGATTTTCCCAACAACATCGACTCCTAAATAGTTGGTTTTTAACGAGAAATCTATTTATACTGTTAAGTCGGAACATCATATGATGACAAACTAGGGGCAGTAATGTCATTAGCGAAGCGTTTGACCTGTACTCTTCACGAGTAATTTCTTTTTTCGGTGATTTTCATCTTCAATTATATGCGACGGTTTTCATCTCATCCGTGGCATAAGATAAATATAGCAAATGGGGTCCGGGACTAAGACCGGGTACCCAAGTCTTGAGGGTTATACTAGAGACTTTTTCATAAATGTGTTATGTAATTTTCCTATAACAAACGTAAGAAGACGACTTCCATTGCACATGCAAAGTACACCCAAACAAAGGAAGAGGAATCATTTTCTTTTCAAAATAAGTTCCTTTGAGATTTTTTTATTAAAATTCATTTTTGAAACAAATGAAGTCTTAATTTAAAAAAAAAAAAACAGAGAGAATGTATTTGCTCATTGTTGTCCCCGGTCATCATATATATATATAAGTCATTTGAAACTCATATGTAATTTACGTAAACCAATTCAATGTCAAGTTAACAGAAATTATGGTCATATTGGCGAATGGTGTTAGAATTTCAGAGAGATTACCTTGAGTGGTCTTTCGAAAGTTGGAACAACCTAAGTAAATTTCCCCCCAACAAAACATACAATGAATTATCGATGCGGATACAGACAAAGATATGCTCATAAAACAATATAAGTACATAAGAACATTGTAGGGCCTTTCTTAACTATATCTACTCGTTGTGAATACTGCCTGGTAACTTTGGCTATAAAGAGATATAAAGATCCTTTTATTTTCTGCCATGTGCCAGAAAAAAGTTATGAGAATTATGTGGTCAACCCCTTTGTAAACTTTTGAAAGTCTCTTATTGAGTTTATAAGATTATGAATCGGACTCAATTCGTTTAACCCTCTTTTGCCTCCGATTAAATATGTTCTCAATGTGAAAGTTCAAAATGAAGAGTCAAAAAGAAGAAGAATAAAATAACTTATCTTGAGAAAGCATAGTTTGTTTCACCCTACTCCATCAATGTTCTTGTAGAATTATGTGTGGATTTGGTCAACCAAATCATCGCAAAGACAAGCGAGATTTTAGTAAAAGAAGGTCGATGGCCAAATCTACACACGTAAATCATAACATCCACTATCTTTCTGGGGCATTCTGATCATTCACAATGTATTTGCTGGACCAATAATCACTTGATCAAGTCATAGGATGCTGGAACCGACGGACTTTAGGAGAATGATTTTATTGTGATCCGTTTCCGAAAGGCTTATCTAAGTGGCTAGGGTTCGATCGAAAACTTTCTTTTATTCTATCTTTTCTAGCCAAGTAAAAAGGCGAGAAAAATATGGCGCTTTAGTACTAGCAACCCCCTCCAACATCGTTCCAAATTTACCAATGGAACTGTAACTTTGTCATGTTAGTTTACTCGCGGTACTTTACTCGTGAAACCTTATGAACTCTGGGTTCTCTTGTTGACTCATTATAAATGTACCTCACCCTGGCACCTGGCAGATGAATAACATATTTTTGTACTTAACACAACCTTGGACCCACCTTTGGTTAAATGTGTGATTTCTGGCGGTGAAAATTCATTGCGCACCACCGTCTAAGTTGTACTTACTGTAAGGTTGAGAATGGTAGCTACACAGGTTACTTGACTTGGTCAATTAATCATGACTAAATCAAAAGGATTAGAACTTAAACAAGAAACCAGATCCTTTGACACCCATGAAAGCACCTACCTATGTGTTCACAATCATGGGGCAGCATGTGTTCACCTCTCTTATCGTGTCTTGCAAGGTGGGGCGGAAAATTTTTATATGTCATCTCTCTCTACCCCTAAATTTTTGTCCTTTCTTTTTGGGAAAAAAATGGATTTTGATGATGTGGAAAAGGTTTATTGGATGGAAAAAGTGGTGATGGCTTGCACTAATTGGGGCTGGGTGGTGTGTGGGGTTGCTTGATGCTTTGTATTTATGTGAGCAATGATTAGGGCAAAGAAACAAATAGAAAAACAGAGACCATAAAGAGAGGAGGAAGGAGATGAATGCATGTGGGTTGCTTTCATGACACTTTCTATCGAACATTTTTGCCTCTATTTTGGCTTTTTATAAAGCATGTGTTTTGGACTCATGTGGCCCTCTTTTCCTTTTAATTTTTGATTCTTGATTTTTCATTTGTTGCTGGGTGTGGAGAGGTTCCATCCCCATTGCTCCTGCATAGAGTGCAGGCTTCCACCTTCTGCCTTTTTCCTCTCCATTATTATCACACCAATCTCTCTTCTCTCTCTCTCTCTCTCTCTCTCAAATTAGTTTCCTTCCAGAATGAGAATGTATTATCCACATAAGTGATTAAAAACCAAAAGAAGAACCTGAAAAATCATGAACACTTTTGGTTATCTCCTTGAAAAATCACTTGCATCAATCAACATGGACAGTACAATCATTGCATAGTTTTCTCTGATGTTTATTTGAGCCTAGGATGATTCTTCCATCAGTAGATTACTCATGTGGAGTCCACAATTCACTTTGAACCTAGGATGAATATTTCATCAGTAGATTACTCATGTGGAGTCCACAATTTACTAGTATCATATTTAAAAAAGAAAGAAATGAACAATTTCTTCTAAGGGAGAGTTGAAATGAGGTGAAAATTCTAAGAATAATTTCTGTATGTTTCAATCTCCAATAATAGAGCTTTTGGTGATTATGTTAAGCCTCTAGGTTTAGGGTGCACCAAAGCGGAGCCACAAAAGAAGGACAATAATTACCCAAATAGTATATTCTTGGAGGGTGTATATTATACAAATGAGTAAATTAAGATTGCTAGGGACAAGTATATAAGGTTGAAAAGTATAAGATGAGCACATGCACCAGACAAGGACAGGCCAGAAAGCTTTGTCCCCTTGCTTGAGACAGGGTTTAAATGTCATTTTTGTTTAGTCAGTCCCAATTTTTTTTAAAGGTTGATAATCAATTAATGCAATGTTAGTCGTGTATAGATGTGCAAAATCATATATACACTCAAGGAAAGGATCATTTACAATGACCTAATCTTCTAGAAACACCAGCACATTGGGGGTAATTTTTATGGAACCTTTGGTCTCCTCGTTTTAAGCTTTAATTCCCAAACATGCACTTAGAATTAGTAGATTTCAGTGAATGAAACAGCTATTTTATTTTTTTTCCAGAATTAGTTCCCCTTTTTTTTTTTCGATCGATTGTGGTAATATCCTGAAGATGGGATTATTGAGGTTTTGAGACAATCGTCACATGATCTTTGTACGATATTTAAGCTGGGATGGAGTCGATAGGGCTCTTGAGATTCGGATACATGAACAGCCAATGGCATGGGTTGGGTTCTTTCCATGATAGCAGAATAATATGTCGTGCATGGAATTAACAAGACACTAATGCAATCTGCAAATGATTAACTTTTGTACGCTAGTTGATCTTTGAGTCCTCTCTCTCTCTCTCTCTCTCTCTCTCTCTCTCTCTCAGAGTCATCCTTATCCATTCCTCTAGGTTACTTCTCATTCATGGGAAAAAAGGACTGTCAGGTTTCATTCGGCGATGTCTTTAATTGAAGCAATTAGACAAAATGTGTTGTCTCGGTCCCTCTCACATGGGTTCCTCAATTAGTTTAATACGAAAGTCCGTTTGTCATTATCGCACTAAGTCTGGAAACGGGTCTCTTTGATTATTGGTGCTTATGCTTATATTATGGGGGGTGGGGTTTGACTTGGAGCAAGGCACTTGTTTTGTCTGCAATGAAGAAAAATGCTCCTGTGCACCAATGAGGTGCTGCCGTCGCCGGACTATATGATTGAATTTTGTCTCACTTCAACCTGAACTTGAAATTACTCCCTTTTTTTTAGCACGAATGATTGTTTTTTGCTTTGTTTTCTTGCTTGCTGTGAGTCTGTGACTGCTCAACTGGATTTGATTAAACACCAACTTGGCAGATACAGATAAAGTGCCACCTGAGTGCGATCTGGTTTCGGTGTGAAATGTGGCGACCAAGTCTATTTCTCTAATCAGATGAATGCAGAAGTCACCTATTTTTAAAGTGATATGATCAGGATCAGTGAACCAAAACGAACCCACAATCAAAGAAAGACAGATGCCGGGAATTGGATGAACATGGGATTTGGTGGAGCGAACACGTTTTACGCTGTCAAATGCCTAATATAATACTCCTCACCCAACAGAGCCACCTTAAAGCGTCAGTTGATTAAACTATGCATCAGTGCCGCCTTGTTTGAAATGAAGACTTTGCCCAAGCATCGAGAAATCATTAAGAAAATACATCACCCGTGGTTGGCGCTGGGGGAACTTATCTGTAGCCCTAGAACAAGAATGGATTAACATTAGTTTAAGAGGTTCCTAATAATTGAATCCAAAGGTCATCATATCCCAATTGAAAGACAACGCCGCACGAGTGTATGCCTCCTGAAGGAATTGATCCTTTGCTTGTCTTGAAAACAAGGATAAGGATAATGATGATAAGAAACTTGTAACGATAATGATAACATCATTCTGAACAACAAACCACCATACAATGGAAATCAGGGATGCTACTGACCAGGTTTGCTCCCCAATCTATACATTAAAACTCCAGTACAGCGTAAGCAGTTATTAGCAACAACAACCCTGACATTGGTTGAAGGTAGATTTGTGCAGAGCAGAGTTTCAAGTCAGATATTGGGAAGTTACATCACAATGGGGGATCAAGATCATCCTCTCGATCAATGGGATTTATTGACCTATAACAGCGTGATCTTACAGGAAATAATATTATTTACTAATTAACTCTGATCTTGAGTCTGTAAAGAAAATTTTGCAGCAATATGAAATCAAATGAGCAAGAAATAGGACGACCTAGAGTCACTTGACTACTTCCATCCTTCCAATCAGAAAACATGCAGCTGCATGCTTGTTCTACCTGTCCAATCAGTTTGAGTTTGTCTTGGCGAGAAATTCCCGCTTCCCTTCCAGTGGTATTCTGCCTGATATTGACTCTTAGGTGGTGGCAGGAAGCTGTAAGCTGTTTGACGGAGATCTAGGCCTAACAACATAGGTTAGCGTTTTTTCTACCACGCTAGAGTCCGTTTCCTCTAGGAAAGGTATCTCAAAAACCAGAGACTGGTATAAGCAGACCTCATCCTCCTTGCAATAGTAGACCTGCAGCCAAAAGCCGGATTAGTCACATTTTCTTTAGACAGAGAGTACTTAAGACAGTGATTAAAGATCCCATTTTCACCAACAAACAACAATGCCTCTTCCCTGAATGAGGTTTGGATTCAGACTGTTTAATTATATGGGTTTCCATTCTAAATTTCGCTGAAAAAAAAAAATGCAAAATTTTCCAGAAGCCAATGTGAATAAAAGTGCTAGCAAATTGGAATGACTAGGAGAACAATCTCCTCATAGAATGAAGAGCTCGAAAGAAGGAAAACAGGTGGAACTTATTCTTGCAATCACAGTAAACTAATAAGTATAATATTGAATGAAGTATGAAGCAAGAGAATGTATTTCAAAATTAAATATTTCAAACATCAACTCTGACCTCTACCAATAAGTGTTCAGATTAACATTGTTCCAAATGCTTTCCAAATGCTTTAGTAAACTACTCGAGTCTGCAGCAACATAATTCTACCGGCAAAGAGCTAATTATTTTCTCCTGAAATGTCGGAATATCATGGACCCTCTAGTTGATTTTGAGGAACTTCATTTAGAATCTAAATCTAGAGTTACGTTGCATTCTATGTCTATCGAGGCCTTTGGCACAGTTGAAGCCTCTGGAGGTTGCACCTCCAAACACGAGTTCGTTCACTTTCACGCAAGGCCTTTGTATGAATATCCATCAGAAAGGCCATTAAATTTCAGTTATCAACCTGAATGTGAACTTTTATGGGAAACTGTACCTTGCAGTATATCCTTCCCATCGAAGCTGAAGGGGAGGACCTCTTAAAATGAATATTGCACAATCCTTCCGAATCAAGACTGCCATCCAAGGGTTCAACAGAAACTGCACCTTCAGGCTCAGTTTCAACAAAAAATTTACTGCGTGCTTCCTGCATGTGAAAACTGAAAGTTAATGTGTAGTGTAATAGAAGAGAGTATTAATCTCATACAGATTTTCAACATTTAGTGGTAGCAAAAGACACAATAAATTTCATTGAGCAAAGCAGTTCAAGGCCATAAGTATCTCAGAAAGAGGGCCAGCACCTTTGAGAAATGATATCCTTCAGGTAATGATATCTCAAGGCCAAGAATGCCCTCGCTAGACGAGATTCCATCAACCTTAACCGTCAGTGTCTCAGAGGACGTTCGACTCCTGAGGCGCTTCAAAGTTCTAGATTTGGGCACAGGAGGTCTGACTCCTTTCAGCTCCAAAGTAAGAATTTCAGCTCCTTCCTTATTCAAGTCTAGATATCTGATTACATTGTTGTTTGTATCGGCTATGAATAACCTTCCTGGAAAAATACAAAAAGGGATCATATTGGATCAGATTGCTTCTCTAAATAAATTCCCAAATTCATATGTTAAGGGCACCATATCTACATGACAAAAATTCCTAGTACAAGCTATAAAACAGTTAATCAGAATTGAGCACAGATCATTCCAGAAGAACATCACCATTTCCGCCTTCAGTAATTCCAGCTGGCTCCGAAAGCTGTAGAAAAAAAGTACAGAGTCACTATAGTTTAAGCCACAAACTAGTCAACCGGCAGAAGTTGGAAAAGATATCTTCCTCTGTCATTTATACACAGCATGTGGAAGAAGTGAAGAGGAAAGACTGTTTCTTCTTGACAATAATGCCAGAAAAGCACATTATTGTTAATTCTAATTCGTGTTCTTCGAATATATCGTGGTCAGCAGAATAAGACCATGATAAATTGAGGAAATTCACGAATTTTACTTGTGATTTGTAGTTTCTAGAAATGTTTTCTTGAAGTAAAACTTAGGAAACTGAGGCAAAGTAGTTTCAAATAAATCTATCAACCGATTATAGCACTTTTCTATTTTTGGATTAAGTAATAAGTTGTTCAATAGAGAAAACTGTTCAAGTACATAAGGAATACACAAGAACAGCAAAATGAAGACTAATAAGACAAAGCTAATTAAAAAATAAATGGCACATGAAGTCCATAAACGCTTTAAATAAGCAAGGTTCCACAGACAGGACAAAGACATGAGCAACAAAATGCATATTTAGACTCCATGGACTATATAGCTTTTGCCAGAGGCTATAGAGTAATCTGGGGAAGTAAATCAAAGCACGAAGGACTCCATACTTTACACGTCATTGCCGTACTTAATTATCAGAGTTATAAAATGATTTAGAGAATTACGTAAGATGAGAACTTCAGGAACTAATCTTTTGGTTCCATATAACATGGTTTCTTCCAGACGTTCATAAAACAGTAGATTGAGCCAATCATCTGAAGTCTAGAGCAAGAAAAGGGATATGGACCTGAGCAGTCAGTGGTGTGCCATCCCTGAAACCGGCTTTTCCTGTCCCTGCTACAGTGGTAACTTGCTTACTAACTGGATCCAGCTTCTTAATCTGAGATTGTCAGTTAACTTTGAGGAATGAACATTGGTTCCATAAGAATATTCAAAAATGTTTTCTTGTAAACAGCTACTTAAAAAATAACTTGAGGAGCCTTTCATACTTAGTCACAAAATTGGGTGAAGAGTGCATTACTTTCAAGTCTCAACATCCCATCAGACTATTGAACTATTTTTTGCATAGAAAAGCAAAGAAATTAGAGTGTAATGCACCTAGAGGGTGATGAAAGTCATTGGCAGATTGACTGGAAGTAATCTTTGATCAGACAGCTCTTCTTCTAAATAAATGACAGATCAGCTGGCTCTCAGATTGAGCAGCTTTTTTGCCTACGACATCAGTGTCTGCTTGTTCTCATATTTAGGGTTCATATCTGACCCTGAAAACATGACAATCTTGCGGTTTGTCCACTCATGGGCGGTGTTTAGACACACTGTGGCATTTGAAACTTTTCCCAGTCAGACTGATTGAGGGAAGCCGCAAGAGTGATTTCTCGACAAAAGTTGTTGCAATAGAATAGTAGGACTGTAGTGAATCAGCATCTGCTATATCAGAGACTCTCAAACTTGGCCAGTAGGCCTGGCCATGTATGTCGAGTACATAGTCCAGCATTTAGGCCACTACTAGCGATCCACAGAACATCATGTAATGCAGATCAAGTAATAATGGTGATCCACAACAATGTATATGAATTATGTTTTCTAGCCCAGCTGAAGAATGAGAGCAATAATGGCTTATTTACACATTCTACCCTCTTCTTGTCAGTTTACTGAAGTCAAAAAAATTCATATTTCTTAAGGAATTCAACTACCTTGTGGTTGTAACTATCAGCTATATATATTTGACCATCCTTTGCATATGATACTCCCAACGGATGTTGCAGAAGTACATCAGAACCTGTCCCATCATGATCTCCAAACTGTAAAAATCACATTATCAGACTAGAATCTGGAGTAAAAGCAGATGCAAGATGAAAATCTCTGCTCTGATGTTCTAATCGAATACTTTTCTTGACATAGGGTAGGACTTACTCTGAAAAGATTTTCCGAGAAAAGTGGGTCACCGCCAGCTAGCAATCTTGATCCTCCTGTTTTCAAATCAACTGCTCGGATGGAGCTACTCTCACTATCAGCTATATAGGCCTCTTTGAAATCTACAGGAAAGCATGGACTTTGGACCATCATCCTCAATGTTCACATCTATGTGCTAAGGGCTTTATGTGGAGAAATTTTTGTGAGATCTTACCAGGAGATAATGAAATTCCAGAAGGCTGTGCAAAGGAAGTGCTTGAAGGGCTAAATTAATTAAAACAAAAGGAAGAAAATGTCATTCTAGTGTTACAATAAAAGAAACTAAAGAAAGAACTAAACAAAGCAGAGCGTAAGAACAGCAGTAAACACTAGGCTAATTCGAGGTTCATCTAAATCCTATGTTAAAACTTGAAGCGACATTACAAACAGTCAATATTCTTTCTAATAAGCAAAGCAAAGTGGATTCTGGAAATGAGAGTCCGATTCAAAGTTAAGTCATGCAAAACTCATGACATTATGTAAAGAGCATGTTCTGTCAACGAGCTTCAAATTATGATAGTTGAGCTTTCTATAGCACAGTGACCATAAAAATCACGTAAGTCCAACTAGAGTAAGAAAGAAGCTGATTGTCAAACCATGTAAAAATGTCTAATGCATCAGAATTCAAAACTTTATCCTCCAGTGCAGTTTCAAGAAAGCAAACAGCTGAAGCTAACCCAATTTCAAAAGAATAGTACAAATCATGTTTTCTCTACACCGTACCTTGATCCATTTGAATTTCTTTCGTAACCATTGCCACTAAAAGCCCTGGTCACTTCATCTAATATATCATGTTCCCAGATTTGATGTTGACCAGCCATTGCAATGTAAACCTTTTCATTCAATGGCTCAAAGCAAACGTCCCAAGGAGAATTGAGAAGCTGAAAATGACGGTAGACTTTAGCATAAAAGGTGTTTTGCATCTAAAAGCAGGTGTCATGTTCAGCTATAGTCTACCAAAGAAAATGTGCACTGGAAAGCTTAAGTTTGAGCATGCACGCAGTGATATGTAGCTCAAAGAATTGAAATTTGTATTTAAAACTCGCCTGATCCATTCCTTTTCCTCCACCTTCATAGTCAGAACCCTTGGTCCCATTTCCAGCAAGAGTACGTACAGTCTCGTTAACAAAATTAATTTCCCTGCAGCCACAGGATGAAACCTAACTGATTGGTATGATACATTGGTAATCTCCTCCTTATTTCAAGACAAGTAACTTCCATGCTTCTTTACAATAAAAGAATCAGACAAGTTTATCAAAGAGCTAATTAAAGAATAAGGTCTTTTAAAATCTTGATTACCAGTAACATCAGCAAAATCATCTAACACCTGCTGGAAAGATTCATGATTCTATGATGTTTCCATTTACCTTAGAGCGTGATTTTCCGTATCTGCCACATATAGGATATTTTTCTTTGGATTGTAGGCGAGGCCCTGCAGACGCAGAATATCCCAAAATTGCCATACTAGTAGTCAATATCAAATGTAAAACATAAGTGCAGAACCTCAGCATGAAATGTCAGTATCAACTCACTAGATTCACCAAGATCGGGAGACAGTGAGCTATTGTACCAATAGAGTGGTTATGAATTTTATTACTTTTTTTGAAAGCATGATGGTGATGACAAATTCTAGAACCTCACTTGAGGGCGATTGAAGGTGACTTCATCAAAGTTACCGTCACGTAAGCCCTCCTCTCCCGTGCTACCAATTTGGACAATAAAGTTCCCGTCCAGATCGGTCACCACCTGAACATCAAGCATGGTATATCATTTGATGCTATTCTGCCTATGTCAAGAACTTCAAAGCTATCATTATAGTGGGAGAGACATAAATATGGAATCAAAGGTGTCATGGAAGTGTTGCAAAATAAGCTGGCAATTTTTTGGAAGACTTCAGCAAGTCTAAATGACTGAAACTGGACTCATCAAAGATATGGGTTCCATGAAGTAGCTTAGGTAATTTGGGGTGAAATAAGAGTAATTTAGCAATTTAAATGCATTCTGGTCAGCTAAAGACATTCCCCACAAGTTATCACAAACTTTGTTCACATTAACCACGCAACGCGAGGTATACACATGGTCTGTTGGCTTTTGCTTTGTCTCTGTGTCTTCGTTTCAAATGTTTTCAACACTTCAAAACTTATGATAAGAAACAGAAGGAAAGAAAGAAACTTGACCAGTAATAGCACTAAAATATTGTGCTTTATCATGTCATATCTTAAAGAAAACTTATCATGTCATATCTTAAAGAAAACTTATCATGTCATATCTTAAAGAAAACCTAATATAAATATCAAGGCATGGTTTTCTAACAATAGAATATTTAGGTTGATAAAAGCTTTCCAAATACCATGCACTTAATTACTTGGGCTATGGAAATGGATAATACGATATGCCTGTCATGATATTTTCATCTTCCTATTTCAACACCTTGTAGCTGTTTGCATGGTGTTCTTATTGCATGTGATCTTCTCTGCTTGAGAGAGACAGAGAGAGAGAGAGAGAGAGAGAGAGAGTGAGAGTACTATGCGGTTATGGTTACTGTCCGATATGAAAAGCCGATTGTTGAGGACATCTATTGCCAACTTCCCAGGAAACTTCAGAGGAGATGTGGATAAGCGAGGATCATTATTTTTCTCCAATCTCAAAGGTAAAGGGTGTTCTCTAGGAGCTTCTTTCCACCATAGTAGAGAAGAGCTGCCTCAACTAAATCATCCAGATCCTAAAAGGAACAAATAATAAACTTTAATATTTTGTGGATTCTTTCGACTCCTGAAAATTAATAGCAAAACCAAACAACTGTCCTGAACTTATCATAACTTTTAGGTAGAGAAAAACAACATTCAGGGTTACTGATGAATTTGCAGAGATTAGGAACTAATACCTTCCGGCGGCCCTCTCCGGCTAGCTGAGCAAGCATCTTACCATTGGGCCCAATGACAGCAAATGTAGGCCATGAATTAACACCAAGCTCTCGCCACATATACATCTCCCCATCATTGACAACCTAATCAGACAAGATATTTACTCCAAGCAAGTGAGAAAAGCAAGAGATACAGTTGCGTGATAAAGATGGTTTTTCTGATGACACTGGTTTGAGTCATAATCAGATATTTAACATTTTTCTTAAAGTTAAAGCATTTCACAGGATGTCCCATTGAACAGCTCAATCTAATCCTTTATTGAAGTAAGACACGGTCTAGATCATTTGGTATGAGGGAGTGATATGTATTTTGTGATAAGATGACTGAAACATGGTTGCACATGGGCAGATAACAACTTGATAATGCACATGCTCATAAATAGTTCTTCATAGGCAGATGACTGAAACACCTAGCGACATGTTAACAACTCACAACAGAAAAGTGTAAAAACACATAAAAAGGCATTATACTCCTCAACGACATAATTACTTTGGGAGACCATAATGTGTCACATATCTTAATTCAAATGTCGGACTTACCGGATGACTGATGTCATAGCGTAATACTGCATTGCGGATGGCTTCTAAATCTTTCTCATTATCGAATTTAGCAGAATGCACTCCAACGACAACAAACTGCCAAGTCAAACATGATTATTTGTCAATGAGCAATATATTATCATTAGATTCTACAAGTAAATAAAGTGGGAACAACAGTTACACAAGGAAGTATGACGCAATGCAAATACTATCTGAAATTCTTTAAAATATTTGGTGTAGATTATGTATTGTTACTACCATAGACACGACTTGCTAGAACACTGTAGTGAGTTCATAATAAGTAGCATAACACATGCCCAGCAAGCTGCACGCAATGTGTCACAGCAGAAAATATATTAACATCAACAAATGACAAAGTACAAACAACAACATATTACATTCATAAATTGTAAAGTATAGAGTAGACTTCTCAAAGGTCCATAGACAACTCAACCAAAATGCACAGACAACTAAACACTAAACAGGTGGAGACAAAGCTTTAGCTAGGTTCCATCAACACCACTCCCTTTTTTGTCCATCACTTCCTTCCCCTTTACTAATCAGAACTATAGTTTACAGGCCGAATCTGACATTGGGTACTAATTCCTAAATCCTCTTGAAGGACAATGAGCCGTATCTTTTTTTCCTTTTTTAAATTACATGGAGAACTAAGAGCGAGTGAAATAGCTTGATAATAAGTAAAAATCATCATTTGAGGATACATTTTAATTTATTATTGCCAATTTCCAATTACTTCAATTTTATTCCAGTAGTCTGTATCTGGGTAATGAAATGAGGCCTAAGGATAGTCGAAAAGGTACATCCAACACGGCTAGTAAGTAAAAGATGAAAATCCGTATCTGTACTGAGAATTAGAAACAGGTCACATCCTCCCTGCCTCAGTCTTCATCAAGAAAAGGCTCCTGATCTAATCAAAGAGGGGGAAAAGAAATAGAGAAAAAGAAGAGTAAAAGCAAAGGCTACATGTTGATGTGCCTATTCAGTATTCACTGAAACGGGATTGTTCCTCAGTATCCTAAGGTGAAAAACTGGTCATAGCCTTTCACTTCTTCACACATGTTGTGGAATATCTAAGTATCATGTACCCTAGAATTAGATCCCTATATTTCACGATCGATAAATTGAGGGTATCTTGGAAGCAGTGGATTTAACATGGACTAATTTTAAACAAAGAAGCTGCTCATTTATGCCAGCAAGGTTCATCACAAGAAAACACACGTCTATGGACATCTGTGGGATTTTACATGAGAAAGAACAGAAACTTACTGGCATCTCTTTATATTTTTTCTCCAAGTAGTCTAGATCTGGTAAAACGTGCATGCAATTTATGCAGCAATAGGTCCAAAAGTCCAACACCACCACCTTTCCTCTCAAATCCTGCAATGAGAGAGAGATTTAAACACACCATATGCCTATGCCTGCCACCTTGCAGTGGGGAAGGCTGACTGGCTAAAAGCACAAGCAGACTCAAACATCATAGGATCAGAAAGTAAGAATCTATGGACAATTATTGTCGGGACGGCACTAGCACTAAACAATTCTGCGAAAGTTCATTAATGTTCCCAGTATGCAGTCCCTTTTATGGGGGCCATATACATGGCTCTCTCTTTCCAGTCCATTACATGAAAAAAAATCATATTCTAGTGCTTGGACATTGGATTTGCAACTTTATATTAGATTACCAGGTGCAAAGCCATAAACGGTGAGCTCCTAAATTTAAGAAAAATAGCTGTCATAGTCAATTACAACCTGAAATCTGCATAAGCTTCCACTACTTGTCTTGGGTCCTGTGGACATGAGTCATGGACCACTTCAAGCAGTCAATGAAGGTCTAAAACTATTTATACAGCATACAGGAAAAAAAGAATGAACAAGTGGCAGAGTTGATTGGTTGTGCTAAATTATGTCTCGAGTTTAAGCTGTGTATTGTTAGAATATTTAATAATAAATCACGCCTTCATCTAATAACTCAAACTTTTAGAACAGTTGATTGTGGTCCTACAAAATCTCATATAATATCAGAGTAGGAAGTCTCGAGTTCAAATCTTCGAAGCCCCTAATTGCCTCCCCAATTATATATTTCCACATTTTAGGCTTAGGCCAAAGATCAACCTATGCAAGGGGATTATTAGAATATATATATATATTAAACTACACTTTCATCTAACAACTTAAGCTTTTACAAACAATCAGTTGTGATTCCATAAATCCTCACATAGTATCAGAGCTCGAGTCTTGAGTTCAAATCTTTTCAAGCTCAATTTGTCTCCTTGATTAAATTGTACACTTCATACTAGGCAAAAAAAAAAAAAAAAAAAGACCAAATTAAACATGAGAGGGAGTGTTAGAATATTTAAATAATAAATCACGCCTTCATCTAATAGCTTAAGCTTTTAAAACAGTTGGTCATGGTCTCACAAAATCTCGCATGTATAAAACCCACCCCGTTTGGAGGATTTTGCTTGTTCAAATCGGTGTTCTCTATAATCTGAATAAAATTTGGATTTCTTGGGTGGTGGAACCTAATTTTTCTTCCTGTAGGAGAAGATTATCTAAGTTTGACCGGCTTGACTTCTTGGACTCCAATTGCTGCACAGGAACTTCTTTTGGCCATACAAAAAAGGAGGGGACTCACATATATCCTCTAAAAATATAGTTACTTGCACACCCACAGAGTAATCAAAGGAAAGATAATAAAAAAACAGGTTTTGCTTTAATTTTTCAAAACCTGCTGCAGCCGTATAAAAGGGAAAAAGAAGTCATGGATTCCTTCCACAAAAGAAAGTGGTGCACAATACAGGGACGTTTTTTGTACAGTTGTACAAAGAGCTTTTGTTTTGCTAATGAACAGCAACTTGAACATATGGTGATTTGTGGTGTGAGCTTTACATCCAAATTAAATTGTTTATTTGTAAACATTGTGGGCTTGGGAGTGTAATCTAGGTATAGCAAACACTCAAGCATAGGAGCAATTGTAACTCTAATTCTCTTGTAAGATTTTGTGGGACCATTGCCAACTGTTTAAAAAGCTTAAGCTATTAGATGAAGATGTGATTTAATATTTAAATTATTCTAACACTCTCTCTCATGCTTAGTCTAGCTTTTTTTTTTTTTTTTTGCCTAGTACTAAACATGGACATATTTAATTAGGGAGGTAAATAGGGGCTTGGAAAGATTCGAACTCGGGACTTCCTGCTCTAATATCATGTGAGATTTGTAGGACCACTGTCAATTGTTCTAAAAGTTTAAGTTGTTAGATGAAGGCGTGGTTTGATATTTAAATTATTCTAACAGCTCTCCCCGTAGATAAGAGTAGATACTAACAATTGTAAATCACTGGTGTTACTTATTGTTCATCATTTATTTTTCCAGTGATTTTGCATTAATTAAATTGGAAGATCCGATATCTTCCGTATTAATTTACAACAGGTTGGCAAAAGCAACTGTTGTAATATCAACTACCATGCTAAGTGATAGAACAATCATAAAACAAAGACAAAACAAGAGAGTTAAGGGTCTGCTATTGCAGTAGTTACCCTGCCAAACTGAAGGGGAGCTGTATTTAACCAGTCAAGCTTAGGTGGGAACTCTGGCACAAGAGGAGCAGATCCCCTTCATTATGATAATAAAAACCTCGTCAGTTCAACTAGTGATGAAGGAAAACCATGATAGAAAAATATCACGTGATGAGTATGTCACATGAATGACAAATCACTGAAAAAAAATCAGGAACAAGAGAAAAATTCAAAATTCTCACTTTGATTCCAGATCTGAGATGTAATTCACAAATTGTCGAACTCTTGAATTGCGTGAGTCACCTGAAAAAATATATGAAGTATGCAATTACACCATTTCTCTCTATCAACCATTCATATATCACTAGGAAAATAAAAGGATGAACAGAGTCAAATAACTTTGCCAGCAAATAATGTAGAATACCAACTGTTCACACATTGGTGCAATTTGAGCAAATGCAAATAAGTTATCACGACAGACGTGTTATTACCTTCACCCTGCTGAAAAGATGGCTGATTAACTCCAAATAGCAAATTCCAAAGTGCTTTAGGGGATGTATACTGCATTGCCTACAACCATACCTTCATATCAAACGTTGCTACATAGTAAGTCACTTAGAGTTAATCCAAATTGCTCATGATAGAATTATTCAGCATGAGAGGACATTCTTGATCAGAAGCTGTACCTTCCAATTTGTAATTGTGAAGACGAGACAAGACAAGGCTACACCCAAACTTCCATATCTTACTAAGTCCCGGCGAGAAACCTGCAACCTGTCCAAAGATTATCTCCTACCTCAAGCTGAAAATGTTACTGAGGCAAGTTTCCAGAGGAAAGTTATGACAGCGTTCCAGTAGACTTCACCCATAAACATGCAAGAGAAGAACAACTACAGGATCTTTGGCTGATAATCAAACATCTCTCTCAATTTTAATTTTAATTATAGCATAAGCAGTAGAGGTCATAGAGCACATAATAGGTTAACCTCCACAATCAGAGTGGAATGTCATAGATGAAGAGGTAGAATGCAGATTTGTAATGCAGGTTAGCAGGAAAACCTCATGACAAAAATAGTATTTTAATTTAGTATTATGAAAACCGGTGAAGAGGAGAAGCAATATAAGAAGATCTGTTCACTTTCCATGTGGGAATTAAGCCATGGAAGTTACCAAAAGAGATTTTCACTTAGCATCTAAAATGAGGAAGAAACTGCATGGAGGAGTTCCTATTTGATTTTTACAATTTACTAGGTTCCTGACATCAAGTAAATCTCAAATGCTATTATATCATCTACTGCAAGTAACTTGAAAGGAACGGAGACTACTGGAACATTTTTCTGTAAGGCTTGGATCATCTTAATGATCTTCCTCACTTTTGAGTCCACTCTCTCATCTTTGCACTTCAAATGGTGATTCAGATTAGTTGAAGAAGATATGAATATATGCATGCATATCTAAGTAATAGAGATTCCAGTTGTAGCATAGAAAGAAATAAAGTTTGATCCACAATATAAAAGCCATAGGTCATATTTGAGATAATTAGCGGGTTGTTGAAAACATAAATTCTACTCAACATCATCAACATTCAACATATACAAGGGGACTTACCCTACAGCGGATGACAAATTTCCACTGTTAGAATATTTATCCTGTATTGGAATATTATCACTTCGATCTTTCAGTTCTGATGAGATTTGAGTGGACAACTCATAATACTGAGGTTCCCGCATCTTCTCATCTGCAATAATTTATTCTCATTAGAGTAACGTCAAGGGTTTTAAACATTGCCTGTAACTTTTTTGATATGAGAAAATCTTTCAACATGCTGGCCTATCTAATTAATAATGGCTTTGAATTGACAACCCAAGTAAGTTATTGAAGTAAGCAACAAAACCACTGTTGAAGAAATTAGAATAAAGCTGAGCCAGATCAACTTGCATCTCAATTGTCTTTGATTAAGAAATGCCCACTACAAGCAAGTAGGTTAAACATATGTTCCCAATACAAAGTTCATCATAATGATGCTACATAGAAACAACAGTAGCATCTCAGGACTACATACTAAGGTCACCAGAACCACCACTGACAATATCATCAAGCGAAACACTTTGAATCTCCTTCCTGACAAGGGATGGACCAGCAACTTTTAGTCTTTCTTCAGATAATGTAGTCGTCAAAGCAATACATCTGCAAGCAACAGAAACTTATTTACTGTAGGCAAGAGAAGATAGCTTATGATTGCTATTTCAAGTGAAACTGAAGCAGTAGACTATCTAGACAACTATATCATCAAAAGACAGATATAGTCAGTTGAGAAAGAACAGAATTGCGCTACAACAAATAAAGCAACTATTACTTCTACCTCATTTGTGCAGCTTTGGCAGCCTGAACTCCAGCTAGAGCATCTTCAATAACAATACACTGGAACAGGACAGGCAAGATCAGTTTTTCTGGTTACAGCACCAATGCTGCATGAAATATTTGAACCGCATAGCTGTTTTGCAAACATTTCAGTTTGTTCTGATTTTGAAAACAGAAAGCACCTGAAAATTCTTCTAGCAAATTGTTTTGGTGGGCCAGTTTTACTATATCTTCTCTTAATAGCAGATCTTTTTGTGAAACAATGAACTGACAACTTCAAACTTCAACCTCTAATATTCTTTCATTTAACTGCTAGCGATAATATATGTAACCCTGATTGCAGTGAAGTATCACTATCATGTTAGACTATAACCATGACTACGTTACACGTCCTTCTGTGCAGACACATAACAATCTTCACTATCATGAATTTGTCTCCATTACCACAGAATACATCTGTAAGACTTCTTATTGTTCTGGAAAGTACCCTAAAACTGAGAATCTTAAATTTTGCTTGTCTGTGCAATCCATTTAATAAAGACCAACAAGACAGAGTAGATCTTTTTCTGTGAATAAACAGTGAAATATGAAGATGAAACAATCCCTTCTAGTGCAATGTCTAGTGATATATCACTCCTGAGCTGGTAACAAATCAGTGGGATAAGCTTTCTTTTTTTATTTTTCTAAAATACTTGAGTAACTGCAATTAATAATATGACAGGCCTTCCAGAGGAGCTTTCCTTCTGGAGTGCTGAACATTTTCTACCAGGAGAAAATGTAATTGGTCACACATGATTAATCTTCTGTTGATTGAGATGCTGTGAGCATATTAAGCATCTAAAGAACTTAAGGATGCATACCTCGTTCGGTGGCACATTTAAGATCTTTGAGGCAGCTAAGAATATGTCAGGAGCAGGTTTCAGGTTTTCAAAAGCATCGGCAGGCACGATAGCATCAAACCTGAGAAAAAGAAAAATAGGAAATAAAATACAAGGTTAAAACTCACATCAGAAGAAAAGTCTCATGCCCTCTCAATGCTTGAATAGTTGTCGAGACAACTGCATCGGAAAGATAATGCAAAAAACTCATTCAAGTTCATACCACATAAGTTAGCAACTGCCTGTTTAACGAGAGAGAAGTACCATTAGAGAAAGAAAAAGGGAGCATGTATGACTGAAAGAGTTCATGAATAAGCTATTCAACTGGTTTATATCTTGGCACACTATATTTGTCCATCTACTACTGATTGAAGATTCCATCCCACCCACAACTGAAATTAGCCATAATATTTCGCTCACACAAGAATCAAGACACAAGTTATGACCAAGCAATTGTAACTGGTGTAGCTTACATTGACAAGGGTAAACTGGCAGCAGCCAAATTTGCATCAACCTTGATGCGATCAGCACTAGAGGCAACGGCAACTTTGAGGCCCTTACTTTTACACTGCATAGACATTTCGTTGAATGAACTTATTAGCAGATGCAGCAATGAATTTTGTTTTACAATTGCCTTGAGCTTTATCATCCACAAACCTGAGAAATGAGTTCCAGGGCACCTGGAAAGCCAATGCCAGAATTCGGTTTTGCATACTGACGATAGCAGAAAGTTATAAAAGCATTAATGGTTCTTCAGGCACAAATGCAAGTCCACATGAACTGTACTCACTTGTTCATAACTTCAACTTAGGACTTTGAAGCACTACCTTATCCAAATATATCTCAAAGAACCTCTTCTTTGCTGCTTCTGTGTCAAATTCCTTGACCCCTTTAGCAGAAGCAACGCCTCCTAGAAAATTTGCCTCACCTGATCAATGAGGAAACAAGTGATCAAATGAAATTGAAATTCCAGTGTTGCACCAATAGACTCAGGGTAAAGAAACAATAATATGAATGGAAACGTACATTTCCAATATCAAAAGTTTCTTCCCCAACAATCCGAAACAAACAAGACAAAACTTTTAGCACAGGATCAAAGAATAAGAAAAAGACCACTACTTGTCATTCATGTTAAAACTGAGCATTGATAGCAATTATACAAAAAATTACTGGAGGCAAATGAACATGGAATAGCCACGGAAACGCCAAAAGAGACAGCCTACTCTGATACCGCAGCAGAGAGAGAGTGCACAACCAATTGCTCTAGCTAAAACTTTATATACCACATAACCGCGTCTTCACATTCAGATAAAATTTCAATCTTCACATTGCGTGCCCAACCTTTTAGAACTTCACAAATGACCCGCCTCCTCAAAAGAATACTTCTTATGCCCCAGCTACAAATATATGTATTTTTGCTCAAGATAAAATTTAACAAGAAAATCAGAAATATACTCAGTATCCTGATCGTGAGAATTTTCAAATATACCTGAAATTGAGCTAAATCGTATTATACCATGAAGCAACATGAAAGCAAGACTTCATTTTTCCGCAGCCAAGCAGCGATTCTTCCCTTTGCGCATATAAATACACAAACAAACACGTCGATACCTGTTCCCATGAAAGGCACGAAATCCTCCACCGTGACTTCCACGCCCATCTCGGCGAACACGTCGACGGCCGCCCTCCGCGACGGCTCCTCGCTGTCGCAGAGGACTCCGTCCATGTCGAACAGCACCGCCGACACCTTGCCCCACCCGCTCGCCGCCGGCGCGGCCTTCTCCTCGACGCTCGCGCAAGCGCGCACGGACGACATCCTCCGCCGCTCGAGTGCGGCTGCGGCGGCGGCGAGGGGCGGCCGGCACCGGGCGGCGCCGGCGGGGGCGGCGGAGCGCCCGCGGGGCCTCGAGGCGGAGGACGAGATGGAGAAGAGGAAGAGGGCGTTGGCGCGAGAGAGGGAAGGCGGCGGAGGGGAGAGGAGCTTCATGGCCGCGTCTGCTGTAGAGTGGCGCCTGGTTGTAGAGAGAGAGAGAGAGAGAATGGCGGGTGAAGGAGATGATTAGAAAAACTCTGAACTCCGATTTTTGGCCGTTTGGTGTCGGTTTTGTCTTTGTTTTTTTCTTTTTCCTGGTATCAATTTTTCCTCTTGTCCAAACATCTAAATTTCAGACATATGATTTTTGTTGAAAAATGATTACATCATAGGCAATAACAATATGTTTTAGATTATAAAAAATCAAATAATAAATAATTATAAATTATTATTACTCATTTTTTAAGAATTAGTACTCACAATACCTCTAAAAACTGTTATATTAAGAAAGACATTTTTGTTTTATTAGAATGACCTTACTCACGTCAAATTTAATATATGAACCTGAGTTATTCTCTTGGAAAAAGAAATATTTAATTAGCAATACCAAAATGGAAGAATTCTTTTAACCCTTCTCATAAATCCCCTGGTTTGGAATTAGGAAAAGACTTACACAAAGGTGGACTTAATTGACCAAGCGATAAGTGGCCAGAATATTGTCTAATTGTAATCTCTTTTTTTCTTTCCTTAAATAGAAAAAATTTCATTTTAAAAACGGTTATCTAACTTACTCTTTGTTGTGATTTTGAGAGTAGATTTCTTGGACATCTTTTTCATTCATGTAAGGATTGCATGGATCTGTGGCGTTATAAGGGAAGTAAAGCTAAATGAAGAATTTCTGGATGAGAAAACTCAATTCCTTTTTAAGTGGTGGAGAAGCATTTTTGGTCCAGTTGGATTGATGGCGAGGCACTTGACATAGCTTTGCATTATCCACTCTGCGGACCACTAATTTTTTTTTTTCTCTCTTTTGCAACGGCTTCATTTTCTTGGGCTGTTGCTAATGGGCCGGACAGTTTCTGGACAAGTCAGCAAGCCCAGGCACTTTGAAGATCCAACACTGCATGACCCGTTGTTCTACTAAGGAAATGTTTATGAGCGCCCTTAACACACCACTCAAACTCTGATCAATGTGCTTATAAAAAATATTAACAGTATGGTTAGAATGAAAGGCTGATGATATGTTGTTGGTCTGTTCAGCAATGAGAGCAAACATCATGATTTTCAGTTGAGCAGTCTAATAGCAGATCTTAGATTGAACGTCAACACTGATAAAAGATTGTGCATACTAGTATAAGATGAAGCTGTTCAAGTCCATTATACTTTTCGAGAGCTTTCTTGAGGTACAACACTTGCTCTGACCTCAGCAGCAGATTCCAAATGCAGTGTCAACACAAAGGTAAAGGGATAAAGAATAAGCCATGATAATCGGCTAATATAAAATAAAAGGCAGCTTGTTTTTTTTCACATTGTACTATAGGACACAAATCAAACGGTATATGCAAGCTAAAATGCCTTAGCTTGTTTAAAGAGAAAACAAAGAAGTGCATAGCAGAGCCTCCATGCCAGACCAAAAAACCCTGACCCTTGGCCAAACAATATTGTATCCTTAAGGTATTGCCAAAATGACGACGGACACGAACTTCCTATAGAGAGCTATGGAAGAAAAAAAGAATTCCCGCACTATTAGATCACCCAAATTTGAACCCATTGCTGGGAAGGTTTGGTACGTTAGCTCCAAAAGCAAAGCCTTGAGCATCTCCATTGACAGCATCTTGTGTATCATCTTCTTCCCCATCTTCCTCAGCCCAATATCTCTCCAAAATCTTCACGGCCTTCTCATATATCTCGTTGTTGTCATGGGTCTGCAGACTCTCGATCTTATCCAGACCCTCGCATTCATCTATCATCTGTCCGTAAAGATTGACTCCACCATTCAGTCCCATTTCTTTATCCGCCTCCCCAATTTTCAGTATGTTTTCGAGCCCCTCGAGGCAAACAGTTACTATCCGAGGGTCAGGACAAATCAAAAGATCACAAAGGGGCTTGATGCAACCTTGGCTCACCAAGAATCTGCAGGAATGAAATCGGCTTGTGTTAGCTTTAGTTATCTTGATACAGGAACACATATCTCCTCAGAAAGCCATAGCTGAAATAGAGACTTTAGAATTTCTCCTACTAATCATCAGCACATGCAACCTATAGAAAGCACAGGTTTGAGGACACGATGTATGACATTGTCTGTCTTACAAACAAGATGACAAATAACGGAAATACAAGTTGAATTTTATGCATAAAAAATTCATTCAACAGGCCATAAGATGAAGAATAAGAAAGGAAGTTCCAAAAAGATACGCACTGAATTTGCTCATGAGATCCTCCAGATGTGGCATTCGAAATTGCCCATGCAGCCTCCTTCTTGATCTCAAACTCCGCATGCTGGAGAAGGTGCACGAGAGGATGGATGATGTTGGCCTCTATAACGGCCTACACATAACATACTGTGTTAATTTCTCTGTAAACATGCCACCTCACTCAAATAACAGTTCATAAGATGATCCAGAGACTACATGACAAGTAGCTCCTGCATCGCTTAAGAAGTATTAAAAAAAAAGAGATTGTCAAAAGAACTAACACCTGATGAGCTGTCGAGAAAAACTAACATACCATATGCACAATCGAGTAGCTTGCAATCGCTCCACTCAAAGCAGTCATGTCTAACTTTTATTTTTAAAAGCCGGTCATGGTCATAATTGAATCAGGCAGAGTAACCCACCATCATCAATTTGGTGTGGATTTACAATAAACATTCGGTCCATTTGAACATGCAGAAAAAATCGTCAATGAACGCATTGCAATACCTGTATTTGAGCTCTATTTCCAGCCGTGACATTCGAGATTGTCCAACAAGCCTCCTTCTTTATGCTTTTTTTGTGATTTTGAGTCAGTAGTTGATATAGACAAGGGAGGGCTCCATTGTCGATCACAAACTGCAACATACATGTGGAGTATCACTATGAGGAGAAAAAATAATCTGAAAATCTAGGCACCAAAGCAATACCTGTGTTTGGGCATCGTCACCAGTGACTATGTTCCCTACGGTCCGTAGGGCAGGTATAAGAACAGTAGCCGAGGGATGACTGTCAAAAGATAACTTTAATCAGAACATAAGCTTTAGCATGTGTCAGAAGCTACAGAAGAAAAAACTGAACAAACACATGCAAGTAGACTTGGAGACAAAATGACCACGTGATTTGACAACATGCCATGGCATTCAAGAGAACTATCAGAAGGAAAAAAGCCAGAAAGCAAACAAACTATTAGCATATTCTGGAGAATGGATCTTACAGCAAAAGCTGCACCAATCGTGTGCAGACACCTGCTTCAATCACAGCTTGAATTTTGTCATTTGGGCCATCAGAAAGGTATGAGAGAGCCCAGCAAGCGTCTGTTAAAACTTCTTCATCATTTACATGGATCAGTTGCTGGAGAACTGGTAATGCAGGCTTCACCTGAGTTAAACAAAACCAATCAACAACGGAGTAACTTATCAAAAGTCATCATGCAAAACACGTGCTACAAAAAGGCTTCTTACAAAGAGTCTGCCCCTACATAAGCATGAATACCTGTTCAAAAGGTGTAGGTGGCTTGCCCCGGCAAAAGTTAGATAAAGTCCATGTGGCATTCCTCAGCATGGACAATTTTGAGTGTTCATTTAACTGCGATAACAAAGGAACAAGTGCACCATGACCCAGAACAAGATCTCTACAACTTGGAGAATCACCTGCGACATTACCCAAAGCCCACACTGCCTGGTTCATCAAAACAAAACACGCATCGTATGTGTCAGCAAGCATACCTAGAAGGTTTGCAATTGCATGAGAAAGGCATAATGATATAATTGTAATTGAAAAACATGTGACAAGATGATATCAGCATTGTTATTGACAGAATCCTGACAACATGATAATTCAAGGAAGGGTGAAGAAAGAGTCTGAAGCGGTAAAAAGCACAAAAAATTACTATAGCTCAAAAGTCCTTAAAAAAATTAGGAAGCTTTCAAAACCAAAAACTGAAAAAAGAAAAAACAATAGAATAAAGAAATAGGACTACATGCTTCATAGATGATCTATAATAAACAAAGCATATGACAGGAAGGGGTAGAAGTGGTAAAGGCAAAGGCACCCTAATTTCAGTGGCATGGGTATATGCCATCAGGAAATACTTCTAAGGCAGTTCTTTCATACCCAGAGGTGGCAATGCCCTCCAAAGCATAACTAAATACACTACAGCATGTCCCAATATGCTGTATTACACCTTTTTTCCTTCTTTGTCAATTTTATGCTTCCCTGATTTCCTTTTTCTTATGTGAACAGATTATTTCTTAAGTGCTACAATAAAATTCGAAGGAACAAACTTTTGATGAAAACTGCTACAACAATTAAGTAAGTAAAGAAGAGAAAGAGAAACAGTTAGCAAGAAGTACCTGCTCTCTAACATCGTCGCTGGCAGAGCTAAGAAGTTGCACAAACATTGGGACCGCACCATTTTCAATGACAACTCTGGTATGCTCAGATGTGCCAGAAGCAACATTTGTCAATGCCCATGCAGCCTCAAACTGCAGATCGAAGAAAGTAAGTTATGTAGATACTTTGGCATGCACTCCACTATACTTCAACAATAAAAGAAAATAGAGAAACAAGAGCAGCAAAGAGAGCCCTACTTGCAGCTGCGGTAGATCATTCCTTTGTAGAAATTCTACAAACCTCGGGACAACACCGGCTTTGATCACCTCATCTATAGGTGGGCTGCGCTCTGCAGATAAAGGCACCAACATAATCAACATATGCCAGGACTAACTATCGTAATAGAAAGCACCCCAGGATCAACCATCACACCAATTGACAGCAACTTTCTAAACTGAGTGGTAGCTTCCAACTGAGAGGCAGGATCATCTGAGCATACTCCTTGAACCAATGTTGGAAGACTTTCCAACTGCATGACAAAACAATAGAGAAGGAGATGGAAACAATAAGTAGATAGTCTGCCATTTGTCAAACATAGTAGCAGTATCCATCATAGTCAGCCCACACAACCATACTGAGAAGCACAGGACCCCCTGGAGGGCTAGGTAAATGTACACAAACATGTTGACTGGGCCCAAAATAAAGAAATTTCCATTAAAGAACACAACAGCACACATGCATTCAGATAACATGTCCATTAGGGGGATAATTGATCCAAGTTGAGACAATGCAAAGACTAGTCAACACAATCCGATATCCTAAACTTGACTTGACTAGAAAGTCTAGACTCAATACTCAACTCGAGCTTGATCAAGCTTGAATTTTTCTAAGCAGAAGCTCGACTAAATGTCACGTTCCATGTGCTTGAACCCAACTCCACATGCTTGATTCCCCCAAAAAAGCTTATAATATGAACTCAAGTCGATCTAGAATTCAATTTTCCAAAGTGTGATAAGAATTTGAATAACAACATGATTCATATATCCTTATGTTTACTATTATCAGATATATAACTCAACCACTTGACAAAAATCATAAGCTTCTTAAGTCGACTCAGTTCGGAACTCAAACTCGATAGGAACTAAGTCCAGTCAAGCTTGAGAACTTGCAAGTAGCTCAATCCATTCACACTCCTCACAACTATGCTTGGATTTGAAAAATGACAATTATAGGATTAGGAAGAGAATGAAGACCAAAAGTTCAGGTTTAATTCTACTCCAACAGAGCTTTCAACATTATGATTTTTACTTCCACTCATCTTATAAGCATTCTTCAATGTCGAACGTTCTCATGTTCCTTTCTAGGCAAATCCAATATTTACTTTTCAGAAAAAGCAAAAGATTAAAACTACTCTGATCATTTTCCAGATTGACAGATAGTTTCCCCATTATAAAAGTAGCTAAAAGGCTATCAACAGAGTTAAACAGAATGGAGTAAAACAATGAAGTATGCGGTGACTGGAGACTGGATCATACAGCATAATAATGCAATGTACAAGAAGGTTTATTTAGGCGACTGTGACTATTTGGATAAAAAGATTACTCGATTTCTAGACTTGTAGTTGGCTTTATCTGACTCCATAAACATGATAAAATTACACTTTCATCAGCTGAAGTTGAATAAAAGCCTCGGCAGGAAGATATTTCCCGAGGAACACATCCCGATAACGGGAATGGCCTTTCCAAAGCAAATGGGGCATCAGACAACCACAACTAATACAAACAAATAACAAAAAAAATCTGCACTTTATTTACTTAAGACCTACAAAACTACTGGCGATTATGCCCATGTGTCTCAGGAAGCCCGAAAAAGGAAAAAAGCAGAGCAGAGTAGACTTTGTTGTGCTCCGGTGACCAGTCACTTTTCCACTTCACCGTAATCAAAGATAGATTTGCACTGGCTAAATTCTTCATCTTACGTCGCTTCACATTTAGCTCCACGAAATCGTGAATCTCAAATCCCATACAAGATTCAATATACACCGACATAGATGTTAGCCTTCATGATCTGATCATACACGTTAGCTCGTGCTCATAAAATGGATCGATCACCCAAATGGTGAGGTCAGTTGGACCCTCAATGTGCAGCACTCAAACAGTAACTTCGACAAGTTAAGATCCACAATTCTGCGAGTTCACTCGATAGATCGAGCACTACAACATCCGAATGACCCGGTCAACGAATCAAGACACGCACTTTAAACGCAGCCAAAGAGAAGATCCGAATGGGTCAAGAGAAAAGCACCCTCTTTTCGATGTTCTGCGATCCATCGCCGAATTGCTGGGGCGGCTGCTGCTGCTGCTGCTGGTGGGGCTGGAGCAGCAGGCCTTCCCTCCGCTTCTTCAGCAGGTTGTCCTCGCGCTTGCTCTTCCTGATCTCCACCAGGTTGTCCTCCCTCCGCCGCCGCGCCTCCTCCGCATCGACGCCGGTCTTGTAGGCCTTCTTCCTCGCCTCGTTCCGCGTGCTGGGTCGCAGAGACATTGTGGGTTCCTCGCCGCCGGCGCCGGCTGGGGACTGCCTCCACCCACTGCCGTCGAAGTGTTCGATGAAATGCGCGACAGGGTGGAGAGAGAAAGAGAAGAGACGAGGCGGTTTTTGGGAGGAGGAAAAGAGCGAATGGAGAAGAGGAGGAAGTAGTGGGTGATTTTTTTTGATCTGCTGATGGATGCAATACATAGATTGACCCATAAATGCATGATCCAATCTAAATTCTTTTCATTTGAACTATTTTTCGAACAAACAAACAAAAGAAATTAACTATTTACTAGATTTTGTATTTGATATTGTTTACATACATGTCAAATGGGAGAATTTGGCGGATTTCTTTCCATAGATGAATTTATCGGATCGGATCGTGCATATCATTGCTCGAGAATTCCAATTTGATTGGCAATATATCCGAACTCACAAAATATCGTCTGTTATTAAATTAAAATGTTTTGGTAATAATAACTATGCCGGATTCATCATTGACATATAATGTGGACCTACTAATTTTGTGGTGCACACATACAACCAAGTGTTCTAGATTTATTGATATTTTAATGTATTGCAATTTATCTCACAAATTTGTGATTGAAATTGCCATTGCATCTTGTATAAGTGATCCCATTCCAAAGCACATACTAAAGCAAATTCACTCTTGAAAAGAGTGGATGGAATATGGAAAAAAGCAAAATAAAAAGAATTCTCAACTTCATTTGTTTCACGGGAGATCAATGATTAAAAATGTATTTTCCTCAAAATTATAATTTATATTACTTACAAAAATGAAGAGGCAAAAAATATTTTTACCATCCACGAAAATATTTGGATTTTGGCGATAATAAAAATATATTTATTCCACTAACTATTTTTAGTAACACAAATTATTATTTTTAGAAAGATACTTTTAAGGGAAAATGTCACAAACAGTCCCTAAACTTCTACTTAATGTGCAATCTCATCTCTACACTTTTAATTTGTTCATTTTGGTCCATGAATTATCGATAAATGTCTGAGCTAGTCCCTGACTATTTGAAAATTGACCAATTTCGTCCTTCCATTAGTTTAAGTTAATAGAATTAGCTTGCATGGCTTTTAGTCTCTTAAATATATATAAAAAAAAAAAAAAAAGGACGTATCATGTCTACAGAACTCGAAATTCTTGAAGCACCTGTTTCTCTAGCTCCATTATCCTCAATCCCTTCTGATTTCCATGTTTCTAATGCTTCTAAGATAGACTATCTCTACGAAGTCTCTCTTGGTGATGAAATCAAGATCTTTGAAACCCAACTTCCCCTTGAACCCTTATTCCACTTTTGCCAAACCCACTTCATCATTTTCACCTCCGCTCCATTCGACAGCTCATTCGTCAAACTCCAAAGGAAGTAAAGGAGTATGTTCAGTCCTTTAAGTTCGACCAACATCCCATTCCTGCTACTGAAAAAGAGTACTTTGTTACTCTTCAAATTCCCCCAGAGTTTCCTAGACAATGGACTCAGCAAGGATATTCTCATGTCCATTATGGGGCTGTTTGTCTTGCTCTCACTTTTCACGGTCGCAAAGGCTTACCAGTTGTGGCAAGAATAGCGTTGTTGGATACTCGATTCCTAGAATACCGGCATGCTTGCATTGGCACAATCCAAACTACTCTAAATGCTGGAACAGTCTTCGTAACTTTGTATCCAAACTTCAATATCGCTCTTTCAAACCCCCAATTACTTTCTTTTTTGAAAATACAGATCCAACTCACTGGAGCTCCCCAAACTTCTGACTCTGTTGCTGCAACACTGCACTACCAGATGGTTTATCGTGTGCAGAATCATGCCCTTGATCTAAATTTCTATAATGGCAATGAAGATGCTTTATTCATCTCCATGCAGAATGATCAGGCGTCTTGCATCCATGTTCCTAGACAAATTCCAAAAGAAAAGTTGGCCAAGCTTCTCCTAGAAACTTGGATTACCAACTATGAAAAGTTGCATCGAACAACAAGCTTTTCCAAATCAACGGACTCGAATTTGTCGAAAGAAAGATGGAACTGTTTCCATCAAATTTGGTAAAGAAAAGGAAGAAAGTTTATCTATCTTCCAGACTCTTTTTATGATCGAACCATGTGTTCCAGAATCAATTTCCGAGCTAGATCCAAAGAAGCTTGTTCGACATTTCAACAGTGATGGACATCATGTCCATTACTACAAGGACAAGTATGGTCACTATTTTTGGGATCCTTTCTGTCGGTGCTCTTATTGCATTAATTCTCGAGACGAGGTAAATCCAGATGACCTTCCTCAAAGAAGGAAGAAAAAGCCAAAAGACCTTATGTACCAAAGGTACTTAAACGGAGATCCCTCCGTTGATACTCTTGGTGAGTGTGATAAGTTCAAGTTTATGGTTTCTTATGCTCCACCCCCACCACCAGAGTTCGTCACTCCACCTCCAGTCTTATCAACTCCATCTCCGTCACCTCCTTCATCTCCTCCCCCGAAAAAGCCGGCTCTTTCACTATTTTATAAGCCAATCCTAAAGTGGGCTAGGAAGCACTCTTACCCACTTGAGGTTCTAGCAGAAACACCATCCACTTCTTCCATCGCTATGTTTCATGACATAGACTTCCCTCCTCTTGTCCGAGAAAGTTCCAAACTCTCATTTCTTGCTCTAGAAGAATTTATTGATCCACAAAGCAGATACCGTCATACTCCCAAAATACCTGCCCCCACTGATGTGGATGAACATGGAAGACAGAAAAGGACTCCCGCTGCTGAAGTCGTCCTAAATTGGCAATCGGAGACTCTTCTAGCACAAAACAATGCGTTCAAAGCAATTAATTCCAAAATTGGGAATGTGCAACAAGATCTTCGAAAGTATGATGAAACCACCAAAAAGATGCTTTCCAAGTTCTAAAATAGGCTTCATGCTTTGGAATCAGGACAACATCTAGGGTATCATCATCTTGAGAGCCCTAAACTGGAAATAGAAAAACTCAAAAGGCATATTCAGATCCTTGAAGAAGGAAGGTTCAATCCTTTCAATCCATTTCCAATTCCAGCACGGACAGAGTATCCGCCTCTAGGGGTTCCACCACCCCCAAAATTCTTAGGACCGAGGACCAACCCGCACGGTCTATCTTTGACCAAGGACCGACCCGTCCCCGACATCACACAAGATCCTTATAGAAAGGAAACAAGTGTCTTTGGACATCACACAAGATCGGACAAGTGTCTTAAAGAAAGAATTGGATCGAGCAAGGAAAGAAAGAGAAAGAGAAAGTTCTTCCGAGAATCTTCAATTGTTATCAAAGAAAGACCAGAACAGATGATGTTGTCCAATCCATTAGAATCATTTTTAAAGGATTTGAGCAATCAGGAACAACAACCTGATCCTGTTATTCAACAAACTGCTCCTGTCATCCCAGATAACCAGAGTATGTTCCCAGCAGAACAAACTTTCCCAAATATCTTTGATACTGAATCAGATTTTGTATCTATCTCATCCTCCTCATCATTCTCAATCCCTGCCATTGATTCCTCTCCTATTGCACCAATAACGTCATCCATATTTATGGCTGATCCTCCAGATCAGGATATGGAATCAAACTATTCTGAACCAGAGTTTGTTTAGACCAGCAATCCAGGACAAAATGTGTCCACAATATCAAAGCAATTTTTCACGCTTGATGATATTCCTTACCACAAATGGCCAGAAAGACGTGAGGAATTTCATACCTGGTTGAATACCCAAGCTATCACCAACCATGATTCAAATGATGTTCTTTTCAATTTCGTCACAAGATTCACAGGTAGTCTCAAACTTTGGTGGAAATCAGTAGGAGAACAAGACCAAATCCACTTTCTTTGCTCATTAGATTTTGGTCATGCCATCACCGTTTTATACCACTTTTTTGTGGGAAAACCTACTGATCTCATTGAGATAAAAAGGAGAGAATTCTTTGAAAGAAAATGATGTTCCCTCCACAAGAAATACCTTGATAAGCATTATCGAGAAATGCTTAAACTTTTTTACCAGATTGGAGTTGATCCAAATTTAAAGCATGTCTACCTGACTTCCATCCCCAAAGAATTATCTCAAATGGTTGAGAGATATTTTTTTGGAAAACAAGGAAGAATACAAGAAATTTCGTTAGGTGAAATCCAACAAGAAATCCATTTGTGCCTTGAAGAATTGTGTTTAAAACGCCAGACGGTCTGAACTTACATTACAGATGACAGAGAACTGTTCTTGTCAGAAGCTAAAGATCAAATGCTCCAAGCGTGATTGCGATGGTACTTGTGGAAAAGCCTCCCGAAAAAAGAAGCATTCAAGAAGTTTTGGATAAAGAAATCCAAACATGGCCCCACGAACTTCCGTAGAAAGAAGAAATGACGATACTTACGCAAAAGGAAAGATCGCATAGGCCACAAGAAATCAAATTGATGCTTCATCTGCAACCAAAAAGGACACTTTGCCAAAAATTGTCCTCAAGCAAAGAAAGGCCAAAATCGTTTGATACATCATATAGATAATGAAACAGGTATTTCTCTTGACAATGATGATATCGAATCTTTATTCTCTACTGATGAAGAACCATCCGAACAAACCCTTTGTGTCATCCCTTGTTACCAAACTCCTAGTGAAACCGATTTGGATTCGATTACAAGACATTTTTCATATATCTCCCACTTCTTCAAAACAAAGCCATGATATATTTTCAAGCCAAACTCATTGTCCCCATTTCCCTGTGAAAATCTTCACTTCAAAGTTTGTCAAACCTATCACTGTCATTGCTTTTATGGATACTGGAGCAAGTTGTTCAATTTTGGATACTAAAGTTTTTCCTGAGGAATATTGGACTTCTTATGTCAGATATTTCAACTCTGCCTCAGGAGACACTTTCTCCACAAATGTCAGAACTACTCCAGTAACTGTCCATTTTTTCCCTCAGTGTTCTATAACCACAAAAATCTTCTGATCCAGTCTCCTCAACAAAGATTTGATCATTGGTTGGGACATTATGACTCAGATTTCACAGCTTCGTATCATTTTTGAAAAAAGCCTTAAGTATAAAGACCAATTCTCTGAATTTGTCAATATCCAAAGACTTTTTTCCATTCAAATGAGTTTGTTAGATCTGATCATGCAAAAGTTGTTGGAATCTTGTTCAGAATCCCACTCTGAATTTGCCCAGAAATGTTCTTATCCTCTATGGGAAAATCCAGAATTCTTTGTTCGTCTCCCTTTAAAAAAGAATGAAGATATCAATCCAACAAAGGCGAGTCATATGGGAATGAAGCCAGAACACCTAGTTTTGGCCCAAAGGGAATGCTCAGAACTATTGAAATAAGGCCTTATTAAAATCTCAAATTCTCAATGGGCTTGTGAAGCATTTTATGTTAATAAGCGTGCCGAGCAAACCAGGGGAAAAATGAGATTGGTAATCAATTACCAACCTCTTAATCTTTTCCTACAAGATGATAAGTTCCCTTTACCATCTAGAGATTCCCTCTTTACTAGTTTGACCAAGACCCACATCTATTCCAAATTCGATCTCAAAGTTGGATTTTGGCAATTGAGCATCCATCCTGAAGACATATCTAAGACATGATTTTGTATTCCAAACCAACACTTCCAGTGGAAAGTTCTTCCTTTTGGCTTAAAAGTAGCACTATCTCTTTTCCAAAAGGCCATGTGTCAAATTTTCCAACCCATCCTGTCAAGTGCGGCAGTATATATTGATGATATCCTGCTCTACAGTTCTGATGAGCAGTCGCACTGCCAACTCCTCAAGCAATTTGCAGACATTGTAAAAAAGCATGGTATTATGCTTTCTCAGAGAAAGATGAATATTGCCCAGACAGAAATTGAGTTTCTTGGTATGCACCTTAACAAAGGTACATACTATCCAGGGCCACACATTACTTAAGAACTATTGAAGTTTCTTGAAGATAACTTCATCACCAAACAAGTTCAGCAATTTCTTGGGATAATCAATTATCTCAGGGATTTTGTTCCTAACATTGCAAAACTGTTGATTCCAATCCAGTCAATGCTAAAGAAGAATCCCCCACCCTGGGGAAGATCTCAGACTAAAGCAATTGCTGAACTCAAGGAGATTATGCAGAATCTCCCACCATTGAAGATACCATCAACAGGCAAGAGAATTCTCCAAACTGACGCTAGTGATGAATATTGGGCGGCCATCCTCATTGAAAAAATTGATGGTAAGAGACATCTCTGTGCCTACAAAAGTGAAAAGTTCTCCCAGGCTGAAATGTATTATCACTCCACTTTTAAAGAAATCCTGGCGGTGAAAAATGGAATAAAAAAGTTCGAATTCCATCTCATCGGCCATCACTTTCTAGTAGAACTAGACATGGCATCTTTCCCTCAGATGACCAAGTTCAAGCACAAGCAAATTCCAAACTCCCAACTGCTTCTATGGACTGAATGGTTTTCAAAATACTCTTTTGAAACCAAACATATTCTTGGAAAAAAGAATGTGCTTGTTGACTTCTTGTCAAGGCCAAAAGCACCAGTCGAAATCAACATGTACATCAAGAGACCTGTTTTCCATATACTCAATTATGGCATAAAATACAAGATTGAGAATATCAAAGATTTGTCAAACTAGAAATATCCCCAGGAAATTATTGAACAAATCCAGAATGACAGTCTCACCGAGAACCTTAGAAACCTCATGTGGCAATGCCATACAGATCTGTTCAAACTCAATGGAGGTTCCATTCTTTATCCTTTTGGATTAAATGCATATTCTCCGTTCATACATCCTCTAATTTGGAAGGAATATGATTTCCCTTATCAATTCAAATGGTTATTATGGTACTTAATCAATAAGTATTTAATAGCTATTAAAGTTCCAACTAGAAGATTCATTGACAACCTCACCAGGATATTCTCACTCGGCAGAAATATTGAAAGAGAAAGTGATAAGAACCTCTTAGACTTTCTCAATTGGTTCTATCCTCCTACTCACTGGAAATACCTCTTGGAGAAAGAATTAAGAACCATGACACCAAATCCTGAAGTCCATACCATCTTGTTCTTCCGACGCCCATGGCATTTTCTCAGAAATAATGGTAACATAATTAATGTCTCACAAATTGTATGAACCACATCCTACAAACCTCACTTAGACAATGAGAAAGCTCGGATTCACAAATCTTATCCAGACCCGTTGGATGTTGTGAACACCAATACTGAGAACTCTAGAAGATTTTGTGTCAGGAAAACAAGACTATTCCTGAAGATGTATGGAATTATAATGTACCCACTACATGGGATCATTATAGTCTAGCACTAGAAGCCAAGGAAGCACTCGAAGATTTCAGACAAGCTGCATCATCACAAGAATATGAAATGACAGAAGCAGGTGACCCAGCATAGTCCACTCAAGACCCCTATGCACAATGGGGAGGCCCTCTTTCCCAGGACCCCTACGATCAAGGATCCTTGTCCTTATCCTCAGGCATGGACACATCCTACTATGCTCAGCCATCCAATTGGCCTCAGCCATGCATAACTGCCGACACTTCAGATGTTGACAAAACAGATTGGGCACAAGAGGAAGCATCCGCATCCGCATCTACATCACATCAGCTGAACCAAATCCTCTCACCAGAAGACCTTGAAACTTTTGAACAAAAGTATGAGGAACATCTTCTAGCAACAGTACATAACTCAGATGACTCGGACTATGACTACAATGCTTATGACGGACGAGACCACCGATAAAACCACTGTCCGTACAAGTTTACTGTAGCAAGTTACTATTCACTTTTACTGTAACAGTAGGCTAGGGAAATCACTGTTCACTATCACTGTTCATAGCCGTGCGAATAATTCCCTACCGGAAGTTTCCGGTGCCTCTATTTGTATTCGGACCCGTGAGCTTGGTCATTGCTTGTGTGTGACCTCTTATTGTCTATATAAGGCAAAGATGGTGTAATTAGCTTTAAACAGGTCAAATTGTGGTCACCATCCAAAAAAGAGATACATAACCACTTCTCTCTACTTTTGTGACCAGTACTCTTATCTCTAGCTGACCCCCAATTTGTTTTCCTTTTTCAAGATATATATCGACTCATAATTCTAGTAACTCAATTTAATTCCATGTCATCAATTAATTCTTTTATGTCATCACTTAACGGTTTGAACAAACGAAAGATTAGATGGAATATTTGTTAATAGTTCATGAATCAAATTGAGCAAATCAAAAGCTCAATGATGAAATTGAATATTAGATAAAAGGTCATGGACCATTTGTGATATTTTCCTTACTTTAATTTCTTACGAAACAAAAGGAAATCTTATGAGATGTTTTTGTCTAGAAAAAAATAAATATGGAATATTTCTCACCTTCATGGGCTTAAGCCCGAGCCGAGTACAGGCCCATGTAGTATAACCGCTTAGCTCTAACGAGTCGCGACCGTTTTCCTTTCCGCTCGCTCCCGCGCCGCCGCCCCGTCTTCCCATCTCCGCCGCCTCCGCCGCCGCCGCTCATTGCAGCCGGAGGATCCCCTCCGCCATGTCCGGCCTCGAGCGAGCCGAACCGTACGGCGTCCTCCTGTACTACAAGTACGCCTCCGTCCCCGACCTCGACGAGCTCGTCTCGTTCTACGAGCGGAGCTGCAGCTCGCTCGGCCTGCTCGGCCGGGTCCGGCTGGCTCCCCACGGCGTCAACGTCACGGTAAACCTCATCCCCCCCCCCTCCTCGATTTCTCGTCGGTGTTTTCTTTAGGCCCTTCGACGTGGTGGATATCGACGGTGCTTGTTATCATTCTCTCTCGTGGTGGTTTACACGTCTCTGGTGTTGTCGGTGGCTGGAGAGTTACATGATGTAACTGTCATGTTGAATGATGTTTCTGGAGCTAATTGATGAGGTTTGGATTCAAAGTTTGAATTTTTTGTTTAGCTGGCCCCTGAGGTGTGGTGTAGAACTGGCATTTGTGCTGAGCCTATAGTAGGGACATTAGCTTTAGCTGCAGAGAGGCAAATTAATGGTCTGGACTCTCAGAGTGTTGAATTTCTGAAATGAGGTGCCGATAATGTGAAAGCTTGAGGTGATAGAAGAGACCTGATGTGGTGTTCGAATGCTTTGACAATGGTTCTGGCCAGGTTGGAGGCAAGTTGTCGGCGCTGGAGGAGCACATCAATGCGGTTAAGTCGAACGCTTTGTTTGAAGGGACGGACTTTAAGCTCGCTTCTTGCGATCAGCCTATGAATGACCAGGTCGCAAAGGAGTGCGGTTTCACCTCCCTCTCTATTCGCGTTGTCAAGGTAAATGAAGTAATAATCTCAGGATATCTTTTATTTCTTTCCGTGGTTTAGACTAAGAGACATGTCTGCTGTTTTTGGATGGGCAACTGCCCAAGAGGCAAATAAGTTTCTGTGAATTGCATGATCTAATATGATCAATCTATTTATGATAGCTTGGTATAGGATCTATTGACGGCATGATGAATTGTTTTTGGCTATGTACTTTATTTCATGGATTAAAAGTTATTCTTCTGTATCAGAGAATCACATACCTAATAGATTTGTGCGAGAACATATCTGAGAATTTTGTTTTCATTTGCTTATTCCCACAAAACTCCAGTCATTCTATAACTGTGAAAATGCAAGGACTCTAGAGTGTGAGCACTTGATGGGGTAATCTCCTTCTACCTTTCTGGTGGATGAAAGCCACAGTCCTCTGCTAGGATTGGAATTTATGTAACTGACAGATAGTGCCGGCTAACTCTTGATGCTGCCTAGTAAGTGCTACTTATTGGTTTGTTATTGTTCTCATGTTAGGAATTGGTAACATTCAGTTCTCATCCCCTTGTGAGATCACCCGACATCTCCTTTGCTGGAAGGCACCTATCTGCATTGGAATTCCATTCTGTCCTGCAAAGTGCTGGTAACTTTTCAGATTCATACCTCTGTTTGTCTTTCGCTGTATATTATGCTGCTTTTTTATGGTTATTCTATGTAATTGCAGAATTAGTTGATAACCTTTTATGTATAGCATATTTTCCTCTTATCCTGGTTCAATTGTTCAATTGTTCCCTTTGTCAGTTCCTTTATATCCTTGTTGGTGTGATAATTCTGAGCCTATTGTATGTTTCTGCTTTGGACAATTTGTGTGATGATGCACAAAATCCCTTGCCGGTCTACGGTGATGTCGCAGTCCTCCGATGGCCCTCAGATTTGCACACGAAAGAGAGAGGAAGTCCTCCTGTGTTTTCCTCATGAGGATCCTTCAATGCTTAAAGCTCCGTTTGTTTCACGAAAAAAATATTATCCGAGAAAACATTTTCCTCATTTTTTGGCATTTGGTTTGCTTAGGAAAATGAGTCAACGGAATATGTTTTTTTAGTCAACAAAAAAACTATGCTTAAGTTCAGGAAAATGATTCTCTTTAAAAAATTGGAAATCATTTTCCAAAATATGATTAGGTGTCAATGCTTAGCCTGAAACTCTACACTTGGACACAGAAACCCTAGCGCTGGTTATCGGTTCCTCGGCGTCCAGGATAAGATCGGTGCCTGGACCCATGTCCATCAAGGTGGGGCTGGTGCCTAGATCTCGGCACCCTTGCTCCCATTGAGGTAGAGCCCGAGACCCTGAGGCTTGAGCCTGGGCCCTGACACTTGCATCCTGGTCCATCAAGTCCGGCACCTGAGCTAGGGTCCACAAAGGCCAAGCGCGGGATCCTGGTACCTGAGCTCGAATCCCCAACACCTCGGTCGGGGTCCACGAAGGTCATGCCTGGTCCACAAAGGTCATTTCCGAGTCTAATGAGGCCAGGCCTGGGACCCAATGCCTGAGCCCCAATCTTCGGCACTTGGGTTGGGCTTCATTACGTCCAAACTTGGGATTTTAGTGATTGTACTCGGTTCCCGGCTGCCCTTGCGCAAAAGACTAGCGCTTAATTAGTGTATTTCTATTTGGGAAAATCAACCATACCAAATGACAGAAATATTTTCCATTTCATTTTCAAGTTTCAGCCAAACACCGGAAAATATTGTCATTTCTCCTGGAAAACGTTTTCCAAAAATGTCACATTTTCCGCGAAACAAATGGAGCTTAAGTCAATACTTGTGATGAAGATGATGAAGGAGAGAGAAAAGTGAAGTGGCTGAAGAGGTTAGACTTGTTAGGCCATATGTTGATTAAAAGTTGTCACTTGGTATACTTTGTGGGGGTGGATGGGCTGGCTCTCCTTGTGTGGTCTATCAGGTTGAGGTGTTGTACCTTGGGGGCCCAGCATAGTTAAAACATTTGTCAAATGTGATAGCTGACGAATTGGGCATAACTATGAAATTGTGTCCGAGTGAGTTACAAGCCCAGTCAATCTTTATACACATTAATTTGGTATTTGAATCTTATGTCCGTGCATCTCTTTTCCAGGTAAGCTTCTCAATGAGGGTAGTCCTGCAAGCAGTGAAAGGCTTGTCTTGTTGGATGCAAGGAATTTATATGAGACCAGGATTGGGAAGTTCCACACACCAGGTGTGGAAACTTTGGATCCACAAATCAGACAATACAGTGAGCTGCATGACTGGATAGATGATAATTCTGAACATTTGCAAGGAAAATGCATCCTCATGTCAGTGCCCTCCTAGAACTTGGTGATTGTAGGTTTTTCGATTTCTACTCCTTCCTACCTTTCATAATTTTTTTTTAAATTTACCTCACTGGTACATGGAATCATGTATGCAAATGGTTGCTGTGCTGATACTTCAAGGCGATAGTCTGCTTATTGGCTTATGATTGTCCTGGTTTATGTGTATCTGTGTATACATGTATGAACTATTGTGGCTTTCATATGCATTGAGTTGCTTTAGTAAGATTAAATATTCTGAGGAAATTGGGAAATTCAAGTAATATTTTCGTGATTTTCTTACATTCTCCTTATTTACCTGGTCTAAGCCATAATAGGAGTAACTTTTATCACTCATCAATATATGAGAAAACCAAGGGACATGTCTTCCTTAATACATTTACTAGGGACTGGCAGTGTCTTAGAGTGTCTGTCTTCCTTCTCTTACAAGTTCATTCTATCTTTTGATTCATGTGCTGAAAGTTAAACTAGATCAGAGTGTCCCTCAAAGGGAAATATCTATGTTTTTCCAGCAGTGCTGTGGTTGCATCATATTCATCCATATTTTTATCCATGGTTTTTCTATAGGTACTGCACGGGGGGTATTAGATGTGAGATGGCGTCAGCATACATCAAGGGAAAAGGCTCTGGGTTTGAGAATGTGTATCAGGTGGGTCTCTAGAGGAAATGGTTCAGATATGCAAACTTACTTTACCTGGTTCCTAGTGCACATTGGCACAATGACTTCATGACTTTAGAGGAAGTATATATGACTTCCCTGTCATGGTTGGGTCTCTTGGTTAAGGGTAGTGATGGGTCTAATTAGGTAGATTTGCTTAAAGATGAGATTATATAGAGTAAAATCAAATTTTCATACCAAATTGTTGCTGCTTCAGATGAGTTTCATATGCTAATAAGTTGGCCCGAGGATCATAATTGTAAAAAAAATAAAAATTTAAGAAAAGAAGTGTCAAATTGGTCTGCAAATGTGAGTCAAATGCTGCTTGATGACTGAAGGAATTTTTCACAATGTGCTTTTCTGCAGTTATATGGTGGGATACAGCGGTATCTGGAACAATTCCCTGATGGTGGATTCTTTAAAGGGAAGAATTTCGTCTTTGATCATCGGTATGTCTTTTGTAATCTGTTAACTATTTTGACAGATGTATAAAGTCTCAGTTTAACTTACTTTTCTTTATTTCCTTTTTTTAAAGCTTATTATGCTTAGAAAGGGATTCTTGTCTGATTTCAAGAATAGGTAATCTGAATGTTTTGTGGATTTGTCAAATAGAAAAGATAACTAGTTGCTTTGAACTGGAAGGGGCATACTAACTTTTGAAGTGGTCATGCTAATTGATGGGTTAGAAAAGAGTGTGCTTTACTGTGGGAACATTCTGCTGGAATGTTTAGTGTCTCGGATACTTGCTTTAGGCTTATGGCTTATGTATTTTAATAGCCTTCAATGTCTATACTTGAAAAGCTGAACTCTTTGCCTATTCGGCAAATCCCTTCCAGGCAGAAATTAGTGGGAACCTTACATATTGAGTTCTAGGTTCTGAATCTGGTTTGTGTTTCTTGGCTCCCAGTGAAATCTCAAGAAAGATTGATAATGACTCTTCAAATTTGTGGTAGTAATTCTTGCCTCTTTCATTGTCACTATAGGATCTCTGTTGGGAGCTGCAACGAAAATGTCATCAGTACATGCCTCCTTTGCAGCTGTCCATTTGATGATTACTCTTCCCGTTGTCGTTGTGCTTCTTGTAGGATGCTTGTTTTGGTCTGTGATGGTTGCCAGGTATGCTCAATTATCCCACGAGTTTCTGCAACAGTAATTAGCACTTATAAGTTCCTACAAAACTCCTAATAATATTTCTTTTAATTTTCGTTCTGAACCATGTGTTAACTACATCTTCCCAGTGAACTTGGAATTACATGCAGCGATTTTGCTTCTGTATGAACCAGCTAAGTTGTTTGACAGCAGGTGGTAGGTTCCATTTACACGTGTGAGCTTTGCCAAAAACATGGTAAACTTGGTCTTTCAACTCCAGCAATTGAAAATTGCAAGTTGGAAGCGCTGCCACAAGAGATTAAATTGAGCACTCTTTCATCAGAGAGACAAGGTAAGAATCTAAGATAGCCCTTATCTGCCAGAGGTACCCGATAATAGGTAGTATTAAATACTATCGAGGACCTTTTCCGCTTGTCTATTTGCACCATGGCACAACTTTACCTGGTCTTTATCATAAAATATGCACATTTTCTGGAGTTTGAGGTTGTGTTCAACTTTGTGCTGTTTGCTCCTATTGAGGATTTGATTTCTGGAGTTCCTCTGAGTCCGCAATGAAATCTTCTGTTTGATATTAATAAGAAAATATAACAGGTCTCAGCGCTTCTAGAAAGCTCAGGATATTGTGTCTGCACGGGTTCCGTCAGAATGCCTCCAGCTTTAAAGGACGGACTGCTTCCTTAGCAAAGAAACTTAGGAGCATTGCGGAACTCGTCTTCGTGGATGCGCCACATGAGTTGTGCTTTATTTTCCAACCTTCTGTTGTTGAGGGGCATTCAGAGTCATCAACAGAACACAGAGGTCCTCCTCCAAAAGAAAAGTGCAATAAGAAGTTTGCATGGTTAGTGCCGCCTGATTTCACTGCGGGGAGCGAAGCAAATTGGAAAGAAGCAGATGGTCCTTTTGATCCTTTTCAGTACCAGCAGCAGACAAATGGGTTTGATTCATCATTAGCATACTTGAAGTCCATGTATCTGCGGGACGGTCCATTTGATGGGATCTTGGGGTTTTCCCAGGGAGCAGCAATGGCTGCTTTAGTGTGTGCGCGCAAGGACGAGTTGAAAGGTGAAATCAACTTTAGATTCGCCATTTTGTGCTCTGGGTTCGCTCTCAATCTAGCAGTGTTTGAGCATGGATCTATAAATTGCCCTTCACTTCATATTTTTGGAAGGGATCATGGGAGAGATAGGCAGATACCTAACAAGGCAAGTGCGGACCTTGCGGAGTATTTTGAAAATGGAAGTCGTGTGGTTATTCAACATGACAGTGGTCATATAATTCCGACGAGGTCTCCATATATTGACGAGATCAAGAACTTCTTGCAACGATTTCTCTAGAGGAAGTTCGAGGCGAGACATCCATCATGTGGTTCTTGTTGACTTCTCAAATCCCCACTACTCACTGGCTATGCAATTTTATTGGCAGCGCCAAAGTAGTACAACTTTCAAAAATTATTGCCTGCTATAATGGGCTGTTTGACTTTGTTCCCATGGTATGTATTTCTTCTCATGTTTCATCACTTTTATATTACTGAAAGCTGCACTCCATCAGTGATTCTACAGAATCTGATGCCCTTGGGACTCGAATCATTATAACGTGGAAATTGGATGCTTGAATTTAGACTTTTGTCATGTGAGCTGAATGGCGAAGAGCTCTCGATTTAAGGTTGGCAGCTGTCAATATGGGTTACTGACCCACTTCATAACTCATTTTAAATGGAGTGGGTTATTACATGGGTCAGTAAAATGCTATAAATGGCTGGATATGGGTTTTGTAATCTACCTAGGGCAGACCCTGCCCAACCCAGCAAGTCTGTTAGACTATGACTCTCTCTCTCTCTCTCTCTCTCTCTTTTGCCTCTCTCGTCACTAAATCTTGGTCTCAAGCTGAGTGACGGCGTCAACGAATCGCCCCCTCCTCTCTCCTCCTCCGCTGCTTTCCGAAGCTGACTACTAAGGGCCTATTTGTTTGTGTTCTTTTTTTTGTTTCCCGGAACACAATTTCTGTTCTTTTGTTTCGGGAAACAAAAAGAACAGAAACGCGTTTGTTTACACTTTTGTTCCAAATTTATTTTTTGTTAAAAACAAATTTGGAACAGAAACAAAAAACAAGAAAAACTTGTTTTTTATTCCCGGGAACACTTCCAAGAAACAATTTCTCTCTTCTATTTTTTTCTTCTCTTTCTTTTCTTCTTCTTTTTTCTTTGGTCAGTCGCCGGCCTCGGTCATGGCCGGCGACTGGCCATCGAGGGCTGGCGACCTCGCCGGAGCATCGTCGGCCCCTGGCGAGGCTCGGTCTCGCCTTGGTTGGGCGAGCTTGAGCTCGCCCAGATCCGGCAAGGCCGAGCCTCACCGGTGGCTAGGCAAGGTGGCCGAGGTCCGCGACCGGCCAAAAGGAAGAAAAAAGAAAAAAAAAAAAAAAAAAAGAAAAAAAAGAAAAAGGAAAAATAAAATAAAAAATATTAAAAAATTAAAAGAAACAAAAAAAAATTATACAAGTTTACCAAACGTGTTTCCATTCTTTTTTTATTTCAAGAACATAAATTTTGTGCGGTTAGCGAACGTGTTCTTGTTTCAAAAATTGTTTCTATTTCCATAAATAATTTTTAAACAAATTTTTGAATGTAAACGTTACCAAACGCACCTAACTCCGCTGAGCTGAGTGATGGTGTCTATGAACGGTCAACGACTTCATTTCACTATGCCCACTACATTCTTGCTATTAGGAACAGCATCCTCTAATGCTCTTACCCAAATTTCGCTTTTTGTATTTACCTACAACCACTATTCGATGCCAACCATTGCTTGTGATAATCCGATAAGACCCGCAAATCATGTCTGCATCAATTTTATTTTGGATTCTGCTGCTGGAAATGCATCAGGGATCACCTGTTTGATGAAATGCTTCTATGAGATGAAAGGATACTTAAAAATATGAAGACTTGAAGAGGCGTGCGTTTTAGCCTTTAAAAACACACAGACAAGAAAATGTAGCCTCAAAACCTCCATTTCCTTATCCTTATATGTAAAAGTTTGAAGGGAAAAGGTAGAGCTGCCAACTGGAGAGATACATCTGGAGTTAAGGTTAACCGTCAGCAAAATGGAATGGCAGTAATCTAGGAGAGATGCATATGTTTGATAAACGATATAATTATTGGAGTGTGGTTCATACTCCTTATTAACCGTGTAGAGGCAGTGCCCCACGATATTAGAGAGCTTTTATAGTTTGAGTGTATATTTTATTGATAACTTGGACTTGAACTCATGAATAACTATAACTATTAAATATATATATTCTTTCTCTCATTTTATTAGCAATTTGGGTTTGAGTTTATGAATAGCTACTCTATATATATATATTTTTTTTTTCTTTTTCTTGTTATTGACGGATGTGATAGAGAAATGCGAAGTGCTCTTATAGTGGAATCCTCAACTTAATATAGCCAAAGTTTAATGGTGAACCAATTTAAAGCCTTACGTCTCAAACTTTCTTTTTCGCTCTCACTTTTTATTTTTCTTTATGATTGTGTGGCGTATCCTAATATATGATATCGAAGTTTGGCTTGAAGTTAGGGTTTCTTGGTGAAAAAGAGATTCGGAAAAAAATCCAATCTTTGGAAGATGTCGTCGGTTGGTCAATCACAGATTGAAGTAGACAAATTCAGAATATTTTTATTTTTTTTTGAGTTATGGAAATTGAAGATGGAGGCTCTGCTCATAGATAGACATTTGTGGCACGTAATTGAAAAAGATAAACATGAGGAAAAATCCAAAGGGAAGTTGAAGGAGGATGAGGCAAATGAATCCACGTCTACTGAATTGAATGAGTGGAATATTAGCGAGCGGAGGGTGCAATGCCTGCCTGATTTGACTATGCCTTAATGATAATGTCCTAATAAATGTGACTTTTGCGAAGACGAAAGATCTCTGGACAAAGCTGAAAAATCTTTATCAGTGGAAGTTGTACATGAATAGATTATTTTTGCGGAAGTGACTATACATGTAAAATATGGGTTTTTGACCAAGTCAAAAAAAAGGGGAAAAAGAGGGGTTGAACGGTTAAAAGAAGAGGAAGAAAGTGGAAGTTTTAGTTGAGAGAGATCGAGAGCTTTCGGGAGAGAAGAAAAAGAAGAGAAGGAGAAAGAAAGTAAAAAAAAAAGGAAGTTGAAAAGTCAAAGAGAAAAGGGGCAAAGAAGGGGATGCTCTCGCTTGCGAGGAAAGGAAGAAAGGAGAAGAAAGGAAAAGAAAGAGCGAAAGAAGAACGAAAAAAAAAAAAAGAAGAAGAAGAAGAAGAAAGGAAAGGGATTTTGTTCGTGTTCGCCACAGACAACTCGCCAAGCCGACTCAACTCCAATTTGCAACGCCCAATAAATGCTTGTGCCCCTTGTTCTTCTAATTGGATTAGTTTTCATTGTTAGGGGTTAAATTTTGAATTATTGGAGGTTTGGGTGACAAAGTCCGAATTTTGAGTCCTTAAGCTGCATATTTTTATAAAAATGATAGTTTAGGGTATCGTGAAACTATATGATTTTACAAATCTTGATGTGAGCTTGCTGTTTGTTTGAAACAAAATTTTGAAGTTTCCTGCTCGTGATGAATAATGCATGTCCAGTAAATTCGGGGCTGGTTTTTGTTGGTCTTCGGCTTGATTTTGGAATGGTCAAGTTAGGGTCTTTGTAGTATGTTGAAAAAGCTTTTTATTGACTTAAGAATGCTTGAAACAGGGTTCTATGGAAAGAGTTATGGCATGATCAAGCTTCGTGCTCAAGCTCCGCCCTATGGACAGTTTTGAGTATTTGCTTTGGGAGACCGATTTGTTAGCGCATGAGAGTCATTTTGTAAGAAGTCATAGTTGAGGTAGTATTTTACTGGAGTTTAACGTTGATAGGATTTTGAGTTCGATGGTTTAATTAATCTTTGATATTTGGTCATAGGCCTTTCAAGGTAAGTAGTGTTATCTCTTCTAAAATTTTGTAGCCTCATATCTTCAAGGTGAAGTGTTTTGTAGATTTTGATTGGTGATGTGACATTAATAGCAGGAGGTCAACCACTGGATATGTTGTTTCCTTATCCGGCGGAGCTGTAAGTTGGATGAGTAAGAGACAACATGGTTGCTTTATCGAATATTGAGGCAGAGCACATGGCATTTAATCATCATGTTAAAGAAGTAATTTGGATACGTAGATTATGTAAAGAGATTGGTTTCACACAAGGTGAAGTGAAGATTGTGTGTGATAGTTAGTATTATATTCTTGGCTAAGAATGTTGGACTTCATGCAAGAAGAAAGCACATTGATATTCAATATCACTTCATCCGAGAGAAAGTTGAATAGAAAACTACAATGTCAAAGGTAAATAGTGCAAATTTTTTAACCAAGACAGTGAGCGCAGAAAAGTATGAATGGTGTACAACTAGAATGCGTTTGAAAAAGCATGTGAGTATTCACTAAGTGGGAGAATGTTGAAATGTGCTTCATACTCCTTATTAACTATGTAGGGGCAATGCCCCACGACGATAGAGTTTTTATAATTTGAGCTCATATTTTATTAGTAGTTTGGGCTTGAGCTCATGAATAACTACTAGATATATATTTTCTTTTTCTTATTTTATTAGCAGGGCTCCTCATAAATAGGTGCGATGTGTTAATTATAGTGGAATTTTTAGGTTGGCGTAACCCTAGTTTAAGAGTGAATCATGATAAAATCTTGTGTCACAAATTTTCTTCCTCGCTCTCAATCTCTATTTTTCTTTATGATTGTGCCGCTCTAACAGTAATATCTTACAAATGCAAGATAAACAAAATTTATACAGTTTTATGGGACAAAATACCAACTGGATGAAGTGCTTGGAGGGCCAAACACAATACGCACACCTGCAAATTCTATGACACTAGTAACTTAGAATGTTAGCGGCTTTAATATTAGTCTTAAAAAGAGGGCATAAGCCCCTTATTAGTATGTAGGGTATTATCTGTTATGTCCTTCGGAAACCAGAGCATAGGAATCTTGAATTTGCTAAAATTGCTGCTAGAAAGTTTGGAAGGTTGGCAACTGGTTACCATTATCCTCATAATTTTTAGGAGATGTGTGTTCGTACTAGGGGTGTGCAAAATAATCGAGAACTGCCTTGAATCAGACCGAATTGGCTTAAAACTGGCGGTTCTTATGGGGACTGGTCCGATTCTTGGGTCCAAATTATTGGAACCAATGAATATCAATCTGGTTCTTGGGTCCAAATTATTGGAACTGGTGAGTATCGATTAAGTTTCCGATTCCAAGTGTGGAATCGTCTACCTGGAACGATACACACACATACACGCACGTACTAAGATGGTGGGCGACACGAGGAACTCATCTTGAAAGCCTATGAAACCCAAACAAATTCGGTATCTTAGTCACCAGAGCTTCTACGGACTCCACTCGTACTCAGCAAAGATTGCCAAACAGCTTTAGAAAGATGGACGCTCAAAGGAGAGATGAGCCCTAGATTCGTGGGCAAGCTACATAACAAACATGTGTCATTTACATAGTATCATTTATTGATCCTGTCAAAGTCAAGTAGCTTGTTCAGAACAGCAAGCCGAGCAATAATTCCAAACTGGAAACCACCATACCAATAAACATGCTTTGGGGTTCACTTCGTAGAGGTTCCGAGGAGATGAGAGGAGATCTATGCGGGATTATAGTGATTGTAGATCGATCTCGTAGATCCACCCGGGAATTGAATCGGATTAGGGTCAAATAATTTCAGGTTCTTATTTTGTTGAACTGGTCCTTATTGGGTGGTTTTTTGTTCTAGGGTGAGAACGAACCAATCACCCTTAGTTCATACAAATTGAACTGAACCTATTCTGATAGTTTTTTTTTTAAAAGACTGTGTTCTTATGAATCAAATTTGTTTACTTATTTCTCTTCCTCGGCTCATCTATGAAATCGTCTCCTGTATGGTTATTAATGCTACTTCACTGTTACACTGGCGACAGTGCGTTTCTTGGTGGCGTATGAGGTTACTGTGTTAAGATTGCAAAGTGCCTTGTCCTTTGGGTGAAGAAGCCAGCTTGACCTATCATCATCTACTATCTCCTGTTTGAAGTTAAAAGCCAAGAAAGATCAGCAGAAGCTGGTACCATATTTGCAAACATCACTAATTCATTTTTGTCCCGGCCTAACCTATCCATTTGACAGTCCTGGTCAGCACACATAGCATAGGACCATTGGTCGTGCTATCTTGGCCAGGTTGGGGGAGGTTGGGACGATGACCATTTTCATTACAGGCTGCCCAACCACCTCCAATTAAAAGGGATTAACAGCAAGTGTACCTCTGCAATGAAGACATCATAGAGAAAGGCTCTCGTAAGGTAAGTTCAGCCATTCATTCGTGCCCCTACACCGGGTCCACCAAAATCCTTAACGCTCTCTCGTCTAATAAGTGCGCATGAAGCAACATCGTTGCCTCCATTTTTCACGCCGGTTTCTCGCATCAAACGTGCGCGAAATTCATATATCCGATCGACGCGAGTTGTCTTGCGAAATGTCTTCATCTGGCAACACGAGCATGGTCGAGAGCGTGCATTGATTTTGATCTTGGCGCGGCAACCGCTCTCGACCCCTCTTCGTTCGCTGGTGCTGAGGTTCGATAGCATTAACTTCTGCATTTAGTAAGCAGCAGACTCAGGATTTTTGTGTTGGTCTTTCCTATGGTAATCGTACGTCTGAGGAATCTAGGCCAACCCACCCTACTCTCTCTCACCATAATTTAAAGGGGGTCAGCTCGCCATCAATGAGTTTTGAGACTCACAAACATACCAATGTACGTTACGCGTGTAATTGTGAACCATAAACAGCTTGTGGAAAGATGTCGGGGAAGCGCATTTGACGTGGTCAATTCTCAACTCCTCTTAAATTTTGGGGGAAAATACTAAAAGAGTTTTACCTACTGTATTGATATCAATTCAGTTATAAATATTTCAATTAAATTAATTTAGTCTTGAACCTTTAATATTTGTGTTAACTAAGTCTATCCGGCCAATTTTTACTGAAAACCATTGACATGGTATCGGCCATTCTACAATATACAACTGGTGTTAATGTGGATAATTTTATAATTTTTCAATATTTTTATGAATATATACTTTTAATTGTGACCAAATGAAGGCCTGTGAACCCTTGCTAGCCGATCGTTGGCAAGGGTTGCAGCCCTCGCCTAGGCCTCATTGGTGGTGGGCAAGGGTGGCCCTCATCCATGGGCAATGATGGGTTGGTGAGGGTCGCCAACAACAATAAAAAAGAAAAAAATTCAAAAAAATATTAAAAAGCTATAAAATTTGTCTATGTAAGATAGTCGACTTTTATATCAGTAATTTCTAGTCAAAATTGGTCGGATGGACTTAATTGACATAAATACAAAATGGTTTAATTGAAAGATTTATAATTGAATTGATAGCGGTGCAATAGGTCTAAGGCCTTTTTAGTAGGGAGAATTACCAAAAAAAGTCCTAAACCTATTGCAATTGTGTCAATTCAGTCATAAACTTTTTTTTTTTGGCCAATTTAGTCCTAAACTTTTTACAATTGTGCCAATTCAGTCCATTCGGCCAAAATTGGTTGGCCGTCTTGACGTGGACGTCGGCCGGGGGCAGCTAGCCGGCGAACGCTAGCGTGGCAATTTTTTAAAATTTTTTCGAATTTTTTAAATTTTTAAAAAAAAAAATTCCCTTCTTCTCCTTCCTCTAGTCGGCCAGCATCGGCCAGAGGTGAGGACCGGCGAGGCCGGCCACTGGCGGAGGTGAGCCTTGCCCAACGACGGCGAGGTCGACCCTCGCCCTCGCCGTGGTCGGCGAGGCCGCCGTCGCCATCGTCGCCCCCGCCGCCTCCCCCGTCCCCCGATCGTCGGCATGATCTCCCCCTCCGAGCTCAAGCGGCCTTCCTCGGCCGTGATCGTCGCCAAAACCCCGTTCCAACGCCTCGGATCGACGAGGACGAGATCGAGCTTTTCCGCGAGTTCCTCGACTACACCACGCGGCGCGGTGGGGCCTCGCCCTCGCTAGTGGCCGGCGAGGGCCGATCTTGCCGGATCTGGCGAGGCTCGGCCTCGCCCGGCCTTGGCGAAGCGAGCCTCGCCCGAACCACGGCGAGGCCGCCGTCGCTAGATCTGGCGAGGCTCGGCCTCGCCCGGCCTCGCCGCGCCTCGCCATGGCGAGGTCGCGCCTCGCCGTCGGCCGCAAGGCTTGCCGGCCCTCACCTCTGGCCGGCATCGGCCGGCTAGAGGAAGGAGAAGAGGGAAAAAAAAAAGAATTAAAAAATAAAATAAAATAATATTTAAAAATTCGAAAAAAATTTAAAAAAATTGCCACGTCAGCGTTTGCGGCCAGCTATTCTCGGCCGGCATCCACGTCAGTACCGGCCGGCCAATTTTGGCCGGATGGATTGAATTGGCACAATTGTAAGATGTTTAGGACTAAATTGGCAAAAAAATAAAGTTTAGGACTGAGTTGGCACAATTGCAATATGTTTAGGACTTTTTTGGTAATTCTCCCCTTTTTAGTATGAGTGAGCAATTTCACGTTTCACCTGAAACTAGCCCATCAAAACCAGTTTCCAAATTTTTGAAACTTAGAATCTAGAACCTACCATATCACAAGTTTTAAGGTCAGCTACTTAGGTTTCATTTGCATTCTTAATTGAATGATTATAGCATATCATCATTTTTAATGACAACTATTTATTATTATAATCATCTTACCATAACTCATTTAAACAAATGAAAAATTTAAAATATTAATAAGACAAAAGTCTCAATCATGGATATTACCAAAAATGGAAGTTTAGACTTGTGTTCTAGATTATACATTCATTATCGAATGCTATGAAATACTGTAGGATTACGCAAAGACACGAAATAAGAGAAACATAGGATTAGTCCAACTATAATCTAGAACTTGTCCATTGGAATCGATTCCCTAATTTTTTGAACTTGGAACTTATTTTGCGTAATTTGGAACTTGGAATTGAATCGGTTCCTATCAGTTTGGTTCTTCGATTCTCGATTCTACTCTCAAACCATAATACTTCCCATTGAAATTTTGCCATCGTCGCAAGTAAAATACCTACATCTTTAAAAATAAAAAAAAATTGCCAACATAGGAGAGTGCGCTTTTTATTATTATCTATCTTTGATACTCTTTTAAGAACTAGACCAATTCAGTTTTCAATTACGACAAGGCCTATCTCAACCTCTTCAATTAAATTGATTATATGGCGTCACCTCGGTTAAGTCGTCAACTATATTAACAATATAAACGATCATTTTTTAGAGAAATTATTTTTTCAATCATTTACTTTTTTCGAAACAAACGAAACTTAAGATTGATAAATTTTTTCTTCCCTCTGGAGTTAGGTCGATCTAGATGAGATTTCCACCAAAATATGAGAAATTCTCGATGAAACAACCTCAAACGGTGCAGACATGTGAGGGCCGGCGATGGCGCGAGCGCGCCACGTCGGCCCCCCAATAAATGGGGACTGGTTACCGTTCCCAACCACACGCCACGTGGGCGCCGCTCATTGGCAACCTCCATCAACCCCAGCCCTTCCGCCTTAATTCCGCCAATTAATGTTCAACCGCACAACCTTAGGCCCGCTCCGTCTCGGGTCGCATCACACCCCTCGCAAAAAAGCCCCTCCTCTTCAGCAATATTACACATCTGCCACCCCCAAAGCTTTTTGGCTCATGAAATTGGGAATTGCCTTGATCGGACCGGACTAGCTGATTTGGTCCGATTCTCGATTTCGGGAGGAACCGGATCAATGAACCAAACCGATATTTTTTAAAATTTTTAAAATTTTTATTTTTTTTTGCTAAGTGATCGATTTTATGGGACAAGACTGGACCGGTTGGTCTAGTTTGATTCCCAGTTAAAAAATTGGGAATCAACCTCCGGTCTGATTCTCGATTTCTAGGTGAGATCAGATTCATTTGGAAACCGATCACTTCATTATTGGACCGGTTAAGAGACGCGACCGGGACGATATTTTCGCAAATCGAGGGGCCCAAGAAGGGCATCTTGGGGATATTTGTCCCGTATTCTGATAAGGCAAAGTCCTACGCGCTCTCCACTATAAAGACGCGAACTTTATGCACCAGTTTCAGCTCACTTCGTTTTCGCTTTGCCTTCCCCAAGAATTCTTGCTGCGAAAAGGAGCAGAGAGAGAGAGAGAAAGGGAAGGGACCGGAGCGAAAACCAGGAGGAGGGGAAGGAAGAGAAGTTCGGGAAAGATGGCGGCGGTGGTCACGGAGGAGATCAGAGCCCAGGCCGAGTTCTACCGTGGGGACGAGATCTGCCAGGAGAAGTCCCGGTTCTTGCTCACCGAGATGGGGCTGCCCAACGGGCTGCTCCCGCTCAAGGACGTGGAGGAATGCGGGTACGTGAAGGAGACCGGCTTCGTGTGGCTCAAGCAGAAGAAGAAGGTCGACCACAAGTTCGAGAAGATCGGGAAGCTGGTGACCTACGCGCCCGAGATCACCGCCCAGATGGAGCACGGCAAGATCAAGAAGCTGACGGGCGTGAAGACCAAGGAGCTCCTGGTGTGGGTCACCCTGTGCGACATCTACGTGGACGACCCGCCCACCGGGAAGATCACCTTCAAGACCCCGTCCGGGCTGTTCAGGACCTTCCCTGTGTCCGCGTTCGAGATCGAGGAGCCGGCCAAGGACGGGAGTAAGGCCAAGGGAGTGGAGGGAGCGAGTGCAGCTGTGGAGGTTAAGGAGGTTTAGTAAGGCTCCTCCGGAGAAAAGGGAACCCGAAAACGGTTCTTGAAGTTCTCGTCTTTATCAGTTTTCAGTCTTTGGGTTTTTACTAGTCTTAGTGAAATGCCTTTGTGGCTAGGCATGTCTACCGTGGGACGCTCGTGATGATAGAGGGCCCTGCGAACGTGGAATAATTCTTATTGCTTGCTGAATCTCATCTTGAAAATTGTCTTTGCTTCAGTATATGTCTTTGCGCTTTGGTCTATGTTAGAACACCTTTGGAGGCGAAGTAATTGACCCCACTTTGCCGTGAATCCATGGTTTCTGAAAACTCATGTTGCAGGCCACACTGTTAAAAGTCCTTGCTGGAAGCAAATGCAGCTTAAATCAGGAATAGAGCTAGGGAAGGGGATACTCAAATTACTGAGGATCTGTGCACTAAAATCTTTGCAAGTTCTCATGTTCTTTCCAGTGTCTTTTTATTATCTTTTCTGATTTAAGCGAGGATGCTTCTGAGCAAAACCCACCACAGCATCCAGTTCAGACCAGACAGAGTTAGGAACAGGCACTAGGGTCATATGCCAGCAAGCTTGTATGCTTTTCCAAATTCAATATCTAAAATAAAGGTGGCTTTTCTATTTGGACAAATGATCTGCATTTCTCCATTAAGAGATGTAAGAACAGACAAATCTCATTAGCTAATTGACCCTAGTTTCATGGTGCAGCTGCACATCATTTCCATCACCCACGAAATTACTGCGCAAACACTAGCATTTCTCCTGGGTATAAGTCTTTGTCCAGTTCACTCTGGCAGCATCTCGATAGCTGTATCTAGGAAATGTACAACGATTGAAAAATGGCAATTTTCTCTTGGATAAGCTTTTAGCGTGAATGGCAGTGGGCAGATGCTTGCTTAGTCCTCAAGCAACTGATTTCCCATTTTTAGGGGCATTTCTCTTTCACCACCAGATTAAGCCATGACCTGTAATTATAAATGTATTATGACTAGTACCGGTGATTTTGTTTCGCTTCAGACATATGATAACGTATGGCTGGGGGCTATTAATAGTCTAGTGATGGAAATTCTGTAAATGCCGAACGCTTCTCCTATTGTTAGATTAGCACACGAATATAGGGAGGCAAAATGGTAGATGTGTCTTGACTTTTGTGCTAATTTTGCTTTGTTTAGACCATAGAGCGAGTCTTGAGTTGGGCCGAGGCCATCAGCACAACTAACAGTCCATTACTAGTTGTGGTGAGTGATCAAGTTGGAACATTTGTACAGCGCACAAGGTATATAGCAAGTTGCTCTTAAAATGGTGTTGCAACTGTAGAAGACGTTGCAGATTATGCTGAGATTGAGGACGTGCGACTTCCACACATATCTTGATAAGGAAGAAAACTTCATAATCTCCTCTGAAAGTGACTTAAAAGACTTTGGCTCGTTCAGTCAAAATCGCTACCGGGGCCAATGAGTATGCAGAACTCTTCAGGGAGATTTCCTCTGGATGAACTACTCATTCACTCATCAGCAATTGCCGACCAGACTGGAATATCACGCACTGGACGAGGATTTTACTACTTTGGGCAAGCGTGACAAATGAGATTGCGTGGAGCATTCAAGCACCGAATTCAGACATCCAATGTTTGCACCCTTTGTTCTTCCCGTTCGCATGTCCACGACACGCAAAACAGGTGATCCCTTGTTTGAAGGAGGAAAAACTCACATGCGGCATGTGAAAGGTTCGGTCATAGCAACTTCGCCGCTGCAGCAAGATCCGTCATAGTTTTCGTGTGGGGCACTCTCTTTTTTCTTCTAATCTTCCTCTTAGAGGAAGCTAGAGGGAAAATCAGAAGGCCATATGGAACCTGCGGCTATGCTACAACTTGCCATTAAAATATCTCACGCAGTTCGTGTGTCACTGAATCCTTTTGCTCCGGAACATAAAGTAAAGTTAAAAAGTAAGAAAGGAATGCACTTTTCTCGTTCTTAAAGTATGGTGTAAGATTCTATGCATGATTGAAAAGTGCCTTTGATCACTTGTTGGCAATACTAAAGCTTGACAATTGAGCTCCCTCCTTTAAGGAATTGTTTACGAAATCTGGGCTACTCCCTAATCTCTCATATTCAGCTTAACATGATAATGTTTCGATTAAGTTGAAATTGAAAAATGCATTTGAAATAAAGGCGCGTTTGTTTTACGCAAAATATTCTCCTTTCATGATCGGAAAACAAGAGCGCCCTAAAGTTCAAAATTGAGCAACTTCATTTATTATTTATTTTTTGGGTACTTTTTTTGTTGAAATTTGAATTGACTATGGCATTTAGTATCGAACAACTCAATCAAAAGTAAACGTGTTTGATGTCCAACAACCAAATGAACAAGAGCACACGTCTAAATTGACTGGGTTCGAGCAAGATCCGATTTTTCGCCAGTCAAACTGAGTTTGAACAATTTCTCAGTCCCTGCCAAGGTTCCCGACCGATGACCAGGAACTTGTCTGAGCTTCACCAGATGATTTGCGCCACGCTACAATGACACGGACTTAAGCGGTCGGTCATCAGCACTCAGTCGGCGTTCCATGAATTTCGCCAAAATTCGCAACTTTACGACGCTCGTCAAGCCAGGTCTGCATTGCCGTCCGTCTTTTGCTCCCACCATCACCCTCTCAATCCTAGAGACCCACTTGGGACGATGCCACAGCCTCAAGCAATTCAACCAAATCCTGTCTCAGATGATCCTCACCGGGTACATCGGAGACGCTTACGCAGCGAGCAGGCTCCTCAAGTTCTCCACTGACTCTCGCTTCGTCCACGTTAGTTACTCCTTTCGTCTCTTTAGTTGTGTTGAGAACCCAAATGGGTTCTCGTGGAACACGATGATGAGGGCCTTGGTGCAGAATGATAGCCCTCAAAGTGCCGTTTTCCTTTACAAGTTGATGTTGAATCAGAATGTGGGTCCTGATAATTACACGTATCCCATTTTAGTTCAGGCTTGTAGTTTGCGGTTCTCGGAATCGGAGGGGAAACAGGTGCATGATCATGTTCTGAAACTGGGTTTTGATTCGGATGTTTATGTCCAGAACACGTTGATCAACCTGTACTCGGTGCATGGGAACATGAAAGATGCACGGAAGCTGTTTGATGAAAGTATCGTTCTGGACACCGTCTCATGGAACTCGATTCTGGCGGGTTATGTTCAGGTGGGGAATGTAGACGAAGCAAAACTGATTTTTGATCAGATGCCTAAAAGAAGTGTGATTGCTTCAAATTCGATGATTGCTTTATTTGGAAAGACAGGACGTGTGGTGGATGCGTATGAGCTATTCAATCAAATGGAGGAGAAGGATATGGTGTCATGGAGTGCATTAATTTCTTGTTATGAACAGAATGTGATGTATGACGAGGCTTTGGTTATGTTTAAAGAAATGGCTGGTAGAGGTGTTAGAGTGGACGAGGTTGTTGTGATTAGCGTTCTTTCAGCGTGTGCACATTTGTCTGCTGGCGAGATGGGGAAGTTAATCCATGGGTTGGCAGTGAAACTAGGGATTGAATCTTATGTTAACCTTCAAAATGCATTGATTCACATGTATTCAATATGTGATGAGATACTGGTCGCAGAAAGGCTATTCAGAACTGGATACCCTCATCTGGACTTAATATCCTGGAACTCCATGATATCAGGGTATTTGAGAAATGGCTTGATCGAAAATGCCAAGGCATTATTTGATTCGATGCCACAGAAGGACATAGTATCTTGGAGCGCAATGATATCTGGATATGCTCAACATGACCGTTTCTCAGATACTTTGGAGCTGTTTCAAGAGATGCAGCTTACAGGAATGCAGCCCGATGAAACCATTTTGGTAAGCGTCATCTCAGCTTGTACTCACTTGGCTGCCCTTGATCAAGGAAAATGGGTTCACACGTACATTAGGAAGAATTGCCTCAAGGTTAATGTTATTCTAGGAACGACCCTGATAGACATGTACATGAAGTGTGGTTGTGTTGAAAATGCATTGGATGTTTTCCAATTAATGGAGGACAAAGGTGTCTCCACGTGGAACGCTATGATTCTTGGGTTTGCCATGAACGGCTTGGTAGGGAGGTCACTAAGCGCCTTTCTAGAGATGAAGAGTTGTGGTATAACACCTAACGACATAACCTTTATTGGAGTTCTTGGAGCATGTAGACATATGGGCTTAGTAGACGAGGGATGCTTTCACTTTGATTCCATGGTACAAGAATACAAGATTGAACCTAATGTCAAGCATTATGGGTGCATGGTGGACCTTTTGGGACGTGCTGGTAAGCTTAAAGAAGCAGAGGAGCTTATTGAGAGCATGCCTATGGCACCAGATGTTTCTACTTGGGGAGCCCTCCTCGGAGCCTGTAGAAAGCATGGTGACATAGAAAGGGGGGAGAGGGTAGGAAGAAAGCTTGTTGAGCTTCAGCCAGACCATGATGGTTTCCATGTGTTATTATCAAACCTGTATGCTTCCCAAGGGAATTGGCAGAATGTGCTTGAGATTAGAGGAATTATGGAGCAGCATGGAATGATGAAAACACCAGGTTGTAGCATGATCGAAGCAAATGGAGTGATTCATGAATTCCTGGCTGGTGATAAGACGCATCCTCAACTAGAAGACATTGAGAACAAGTTAGATGAAATGACTAAGAAGTTAAAGAGGGAAGGTTATGTGCCAGACATGAATGAGGTTTCTCTTGAAATCGACGAGGAGGAAAAGGAAACGACTTTGTTAAGACACAGTGAGAAGCTTGCTCTTGCATTTGGGCTTCTCAATATCCCTCCAGCAATGCCAATTAGAATAATAAAGAACTTACGAATATGTAACGACTGTCACACAGTTGCTAAGTTCACCTCTAAAGCTTACAACCGTGACATTATCGTGAGAGATAGACATCGATTCCACCACTTCAAGCAAGGAAATTGTTCTTGCATGGACTTTTGGTAGCCAATGATCTGAAACCAGAGTTACCTTGCTGGAGAGATCCTCGCATTTGAACTTTTGACCCTTTAAGCTCTTGAGGAGCACCTCCTTCTGCTGAATGCCCCAGCACGCCCAGAAACACAAAATCCAGTGTGGATGAAGGAAAGGCCTATGATTATTTGAGGTAAAATCTTCTGGTTTCTGAATTCCTTAAGATTTTACTTATTTAGGAGAAAGATCCTGAATGAGAGATCAAACACAACAATCTTGTGAAACTGTTAGGAATGGGAGGACAAATTGGTATCTGGGCATGACATTTATTTCTCATTTATTCCTTGCTGCAGCTTCAAATGATTTAGGACTTCTGAAGAAAGTTAAATTTTCTGAAATCAGCTTTGGGCAATGATGTTGCTTTCCAAGTATGAGATCGGAGTCTTCCAAGTGGAAGTTTCTGAAATCAGATTCAAATCGACAAATTGCTGCATCGGTTGTCCATACAACCTTGAATTGGATGCAGTTTCATGAATGCAGCCTGAGCAAGTGATGGAATGTCTTCTGTAAATGGTATTTGACTTTTTCCCTTGGTTACAAAATCTCTTTTATATCATGTTGAGAATTGCTAGTAAAAATAGATTTGACTATACTAATGGTGGAAAGTTGTGGAAAAGAGACAATACTTCATTTTGCTGGCAGGAGCAATCCTCAGAGAAGATTCCTGTGTCCTATTTAGCTGATTGGATTTTATGCCTACATGTTGCTGAAGACAAGGACTTGTTATTAGTCTTAAGTGAAAGTTGCATAGGATGCCTGTGCAGTGCATGTTTGAAGGGCTGGTATATGTCGCAGGGATAAAGAAACTCTTTCTTCTGATGAGTGGGCCACAATCTCTGCAGAGAAGAAGTCTGAGACTATTTGCCAGAGGACATACACAACTAGACATTGTTATGATCTCTAATTTTTCTTTGAGGCTGTTAAGTTTTAGTCCTTCTGGTTGTTCATATAGCTGAAATCGTTCTATTTGTCGTCCAAACGCAGGAGAGAGAATGTTTTCTTATGGGAGTCTACAGGAAGTGGTTCTTGATTTTTGCCAGAAATTGAATCTTATTCTTATAATTCCATAAAGGTTTGGTTTATTAGTTAAGAAATGAATGTGTGCATGTAGATTATGGGCTTGACACGTGTCCGGTTTATTGCTGAGTACATGCAATCTTATGTTCATCTTGAGCTCGCCAACTTACTTTGATGCCAAAAGGCAAACTTTCAAAGTGAACAAAGTTGAAGCTTGGCCGGCTAATACAGCATAAGCATCATGTCCAGGAGGGAATAGGTTAACTTCCTCACCTGCCAATCCTCAGGCCAAGAACTGGTCAAACTGGTTCACAATTTGCACCTGGTTGAACAAGGGCACAAAGCTGGCTTGCACATGATGCTGAAGTGAACTAGATGAATGACATCGAAACAGTTGGTCCCAGTCCGTTTTAAAAACAATAAAATGCACATGGTGGGTACATGACTTGCATCAGGATTAAACATCAGCAGCATTACTAAGCTGCGTAAGCAAAAATGCACACGGTGGGTACATGACTTGCATCAGGATTAAACATCAGCAGCATTACTAAGCTGCATAAGCAAAAATGCACACGGTGGATACTTGACTTGCATCAGGATTAAACATCAGCAGCATTACTAAGCTGCATAAACAAAAATTTCGATACGCGACATAATGAAAACATGACCTTTCTCAGGTCATTATCCTACCGTGGAGCATTCTCACATGTGGCAGAAGATGACAAGTATCCATCTTTACTTCATCCACACGCTGAATATGCTGGCTTGAATCACCATCTGCAGCAGCCACTTCTCTCCATGAGAACCAGACGAAACTAGTTGATTTCGCTTATGCGTAAGACAATCCAAAGGACCCATTATTCCAAGAGTCTGGTAAAAGTGCATTTACAAAGTAATGAGATGGATACTTATCAAACACTGTGATGTGATTAGCCAAAAAATGCACCAGTAGGTCAATTTCATATGTAGCTACCTTCAGTATTTCCCGCCTGGCAGACAATGCTAACTCGCCATGCAGCAACTTAAGCAGTGAGCCAAGTAGTGGAGGATATTTTACCTTCGTTACGTCAGATTCTTGAAATCGAAAGGAGAGCTATACATCAATGAAGCATACCCGGCACAAGGAAGTTGCAGAAGATTGTATTTTGCCAACCATGGTGCTGAATCGTGATTCTAAAGCTTACGATTTTACAATCCAATAACCAACGACAGCTCGACTCGTGCCAATATCAAATTTGCTAGAATCACTGTACATTAGCTTGTTTGGGTTGGAAATCGTCAAATGAAAACATTTACCAGAACAATCGAAGTTCATCAATTTTGACTTTCGCTATTACGTAAGTCTTCGATGCAATTTGACAGAAGCCCACAACTATTCCACTCCATGGTATGAATGGAAGTGAACAAGAACTCATATAATTATATTCGAACCAAGATATGGTCATGATTCATTAATTAGGTAAAATAAGCCCGTCAAAGTGTCATTTCTCACTGGCAAATGGGGTTTCAATAGGCTTACATATATGTGTCTTTCTTAACTGAATTGCTTAAGTTTTTAGATCGAACTTCTTAACATAGTATTATAGAAATTTTCCGCATCCTTCATACTCCATTTTAAGTTGGTTCCATGCGAATCCCCATTCTATAGTTGTCTGTGCATTCTTCATATGGTTGCAGTCTCATTATAACGTCACCTAATTCATGATTTTAATATCTAGTCCATTTTAATAGGTAAAGAAAAATCTATTGATAGAGCACCAAGCGAGTGCTAAATCCTAAAAGTACACTAAAAATAAAGAGATTCTTAGGCCTCCTTTGGATTAGCATTTGAGTAAAGTCAAAAAAGAGTTTTCAGGAAAAAGCAAAAATAATTTGATAAATTGTAACTGAAAAATGCATTGGAAAGCAATTTAAGAAAAATGTTGTTTGGTAAAAATATATTTAAAAAGTGCTTTGGTGTGGCCAATTTTAGCTTTTGAAATTTTGATTATTTTAAATTGGAAAAATGAATGATTGCAACTTTTTTATTTTCATGTTAAGGATAATGTAAAGGTCGCATATTAACAAATTTAAGAAAGGATTGGAAGTGTTGGATCGAATAAGGGATGGGAAGTCGGAAACTGGGTCAGGTATGAGCGATGGAAGGGAGCAGGGAATGATGGGATCACGACGGTGGCGGAGATGGGCTTATCGTTCGACCGACAAAACTACGAAGAAAGGAATGGGCCAATCCGGTCGAATTATGTGAAAATTAGATTTCGTTTGTTTCATGAAAAATGAATGATTTAAAAATTTTTTTTTTCTAAAAAATCATTTATTGTTTGAAATATTTATTGCAAATACTTTCATTATCAATTGTAATTCATATTTAAATATTTTGAGTGAAACGTTTTGTCCAAACGGGTAAGTTATGACTAGCGCCTACCATATTACCTTTGCAATTGGTTTATTAATGAGGATGTTTAAATTATGTGATTACTAAATGTTGCGTGTTTGCAAAAAATTGACATTTAGAGGATTGTACAGGATTTTCTTATTGCGAGAAATATTTCAATTATTAATTAATTGAAAGAAGTTATTCATGCAATTTGAAAAGAGAGAATAATTTCAAGATTTTATGATTTTTTTATAATACATAAAAGATTCACTAGAAGAATTATTGATTGACGATTCATTTATTTATTTTTTCTTTATTGAAAAAATCCTGCGAGTTTTGAGATTCAACTACCTAGAGGGCAATAGAATAACCTTGTAAGCCCTATTAATAAGTTTAGGCTTTTTTATCTATACGGATGCCTCACTCAAAATAGTTTGTATGCAATTGATGAGATGCAAACGAATACCACCCTGAGGGATGACAAATTTAAATCACTTAGCTCATTGGTTGACATCTGCAGAAGGCTGGCTATCTCAATAGCATCTGATCCTGTTCCTCTAAGTATATCAGGATCTTTCATACCCATAATCCTATGTTTTAACTTCTCTGACACTTGAATTTTAAATCAGAATACAGAGACACTGGACCACATAAACTCAAGTGAAGATTTTATTGAGGAGAATCGCACTAGCTGAGAAGTAGTGTCAATACAATCAATTTTTGCTGCTCCATCTGTTAGCTTCATCCAGATGAACATATATACTAAAAGGTATGAACTAGCAAACTTCATGTGAACAAACAAACATACCATAGAGACTACTCACATTTGATGTATCGCAAAGTCTTAAGTGCTAGAGTATGCATGATGAAATGACTGCTTTTATTCATCTCACTATTCTGGGAAAAATGGGGCTTGAACTGTACAGCTTCTACAATTTAATTCAACCTCAAATTACAGGTTGAATTCACCAAAAAAATTTAGCCCAAGGAGATACAAAATGGGGAACAGGAGTGATCAAACAAATTAAAGCTTCGATCAAATCATTTATCAATTTGCTACGATGTTCCTTCGCCCTTTTCCGCTTCTGACTGTGAACTGAAGTAGGATATATGTTTCTCAACTGAAATCACCTCAACAGTATAATGCCAAATATTTTTTTCCATCTTGAGCTGTTTGTGAATTTCAAAACCGCATTATCAATAATTGCCTCGACTGCGCTAGGCAAATTTGCAAATCATGCAGACACATAGGGTCAGTCTGAAGTCTCCGTGATTCTCAGGCTGTTCTATGTTACTTCTATTTTTCTTTTTATACTATCTTTCTTTTTTTCTTTCTTTTGCTAGGCCTGTCTGTATAATCTAGGTCAGGCACATATCCTGCTTTTTTCATGTCCCAAATTAGTAATCCAAGAATTTCATGCACCCTCGGAACCATTTTATCTCCAGCAACGAGGCTAAAAATCTGGTTTCCAACGTCAATCCAACTCCTCCCAGTCTCTTTCTTGCTACCCATGCCCCTCATTAATTTCCTAACTCGTGCAAACTCCCCCCACTTACCTTCAGCCGCATAAATGTTTGACAGGGTCACGTAGGTTCCAGCCAACCTTGGTCTCAATTCCAGTACCCTCTGTGCTACCAATTTTCCCAGCTTCTTAAGTCTGTGTGCTCTACAAGCTCCAAGAAGAGAACCCCAGACAGACTCATCAGGTCTAAAAGGCATAGTCTCTATCAATTGATAAGCCTCCTCCACTCTCCCTGCACGGCCAAGCAAATCCACCACACACCCATAGACCTCCTGGCTTGGGGTAACATTATATTCACTCATCAGTTCAAAGTACCTCAACCCTTCATCCACAAGACCAGCATGGCTACAAGCACTCAGAACGGCCATAAATACAATTTGATCAGGTTTTATACCTGACCTGACCATGTCATCAAACAACTTAATGGCCTCTCTTCCTTGTCCCATGAGCACCAAATCCAATCATCATAGATGTCCAAGAGAGCAAGTTCCTGTGAGACATAGAAATGAATATTCTCTGTGAATCATTTATGCTTCCACACTTGGCATACATGTCAATAAGTGCATTCGCAAGCCCCATGCTTCTCTCAAGTCCTCTTCGAATAATTACGCCATGAATTTGTTGTCCACATTTCGTTAGTGCCAAATTACCACATGCTGCTGTAACACTTGTGAATGTGAAGCAGTTCGGTTGAAACCCTTGGGACTCCATTTTAGAGTATATAATAAGGGCCTCACTAGAATCTGGTCTTTCATATCCAGCTATCAAGGTGTTCCATGTGATTACATCTTTCTCACGCATTTCATGGAAACATTGACTTGCCTCAGATAAGCAACAGCACCTGCAGTACATGTCTAAAATAGAATTCATGACAGGTAGATTGGAGAGAAACCCGTGCTTGACAGCTGATGCATGGAGTTGCAGGCCAAAGACTTGAGACCCAATTGAGGCGCAAGCTCTAACTGCAATCGAGAAGCTAAATGGGTTCAGTTCAGCTCCTTCCTGATTTGACATGAAGCGCATAAATAATGTGAAAAACTAGTTTAGGCTGAGACCACTTGAGAGGAAAATGAACTGCAAACATCATAAATGACCACATTCTGCTTTATCAAGTTAACTTAGTCCAAAGCAAATTAATGAAAGGTGGTTGTTCAAGACATGAAACACGCGTACCAATAACATTTGGCGAAACACGTTAAGTCCACTGCAGCCATCTCCTCGGTGGGTAAACCCGGTGATCAATGTAGTCCAAGAGACCTCATTCTTTGCCTGAATATGGCGAAAAACCACGCAGGCATCATCCATGCTAGAGCAGCACGTAGCATACAAGTCCAGAAGTGCATTTTCAACATACATAGACGCATCCAAGCCAAGCTTGATTGCCCAGCCGTGGACTGACGCTCCATGCGAAAGGCTTCTCATGCCTTTGCAAGCCTTCACTACACTGGATAAAGTAAACTCATTTGGCTCCTTCCCGCTCCGAACCATCTCACAGAACACAGCCCACGATTCGTCGTAGTAGTTATTAGAAGAGTAGCCAGCAATCATGGTCGTCCAAGCAACAACATCTCTGTGAGGCATTTCGTCGAACAGGACGCGAGCTTCCTTCACCAGCCCACTCTCGAAGTACGTTTTGACCAGATCTGTGGACAAGACCGATGGGTCCTTCGGCAAGAACGGTGGGTTCGGTTGGGTGATGCAGTTTCGGACCCGCCTAAGCGAGTTCAGCACAACATTTGGTATTGGCCGGTAATGGGTTGTGGACAGCAGTTTCTTGGCGCTCATGGATAGTGCCGTGCCCGCTCATAGCCTCCCCAAGCACGACCAAAGCTTCATCGGTTGGACCGCCAAAACCGTCTCGGATCACGCAGGTACGGTCGCGACGGAGCTTTGCGCCAAATGAAAATGGCTCTGCACGGTCCAGAAGAAGCAAAAAGCGGATGAAAATGTGTTACTGTTCTCTCAAACGCTAAGGAGGAACCAAGCGGGCTCGCTACGGTTTATAACTAAATAACCTGGTCGATGAGCTCACTTAAAACGGGTCAATGCTGATTTAAGATGTCTATGCAGAATAGACTCATTTTAAGAAAATTTTGCTTTTATCACGTCGACGGTATTGGATGAGCTTGCCCTGTGTCCTGTCGCTGTGGTCAAAGAGTCATGTTCTAGGTAACGAAATCTGTACTTTGTCACGAGGAACATCTTCTGGACCAGATTTGTGGGCAAGTAATTTCTTCCCAGAAGCGCTTTCAACCCCGAACAGCACGGAGAAACGAAACTATGGAATCTATCGGAACGTACAGCGCCATGTCAAATGTGGGTTGGCAACATATCATCTCTGTTGTCGGCGAATATGGGGCGAATATGGAGCTCAAATCGAGGAATCATGTAGATATGGCGGAAGAAGTAGCTGATAACGAGAGTTTACTAATACAAAATATAAAAAATGGGTGTTACATTACATAGTAGGATACAAATGACAATATCTCAGATAAGTTAACTAGTACTAAAATGCCAAAACACTCTCTGTGGTGTGTATAAGTTACCTATCAAGAATCCCATTCTTTGCTAATTTCCTGTCTCTATCACCACATTTCACTTGGACACAATTTATTCCAATCAACGTAGTAATTGATTGGCTAACAAGTTAACATATCTTATGTACAAATGACCTGTAACCCGTATGCTCTCGCTGTCGAGCAAGAATTTGATGCTCCAAGCTCTACTAGTCTATCCCAAACTCAGCAAACTGTACAAATACGTGAGGCATAGTTCCGCCTCCAAAAGAATGTTAGCCTTGTTAGACAAGAATCTGTAATTCAGAATTATGTGGAGATCAAGTGAGCCCCGTGTCTGGTGATGAACTCAGTCTCTCACACCAGTATCTGAGACCTCGCAGCACCTCGAGAGCATTTCCTCCTTCCTGACTTGCTCAGTGCACAGACGCAGATTTCAAGTAGCTCATAGTCCTCCTCCCAGAACAGATTAGATGCTGTCTCCGGGTTCTCCAGAAGCATTTTCGAAGTCAAGAAACCAGCAATAGTCCATGTTTGGAAGAGTCGTGATTGCTTTCCAATGAACCTCCCAGTTCTAGTATCGTAGTATTCTGGCCAACGGTCCTCTGAAAGTCTCTTCTCAGCCAAGGCTACTGCCTTCTCAGCTAATTCTGGTCTTCCCATCTTGATGCATGCCAACGTGAACTAAACATAAACAGAACGATATATGGATGAGTAATTTAAATTTGCATAACGCAAAAATCATGAATGGCAAGTTTGAGAAAACCATTTAAGTTGAGAAGTACTAGAAAAGGTAGGTAGATCAAGCTCACCTGCCACAGGAGGGTTGGCCAGGAGCCTCCATTATGATATGACCAAGAACTGAACGTTAAAAGATGGAATTCCTTGTTAGTGGATGGCAATAGTTCACATAATGCGCCACAATTGATTAGGATAAGAAATCAAGTGCAAAAGCCGGATTGCAACAAAGCAGAGACTTACGTGTTCTTTGGATCACTTCCAGTAATTATACGCCAATCTTCATTCTCCAAAGCAGGATAACAGATCTTTAGAGGCATATGCCCAATAAGATCATCCCATTTGGCTTCAATCAAATTCAAAATAGCTTCATTTTGCTTTGGCGTACCTAGTGAGGAAACAATTGACCAAAGATTCCCGAGGGTGAACAATCTAAAATCCATGTGAGCTGGCTGCAGGTTGCCAATCAGATAACCACCATTCTCAGGAATCCAATCCATTAACCACAACGGAATTTGGTCCGGATAGATATTGAACTTATTGGTGGCATCTGTTGAGTATTCCTCTGTTTTATAACGGTAAATCTCGTTGATCTTCCTCATATCTACCCAATAATATTCTCTAATGTGGAAAGAAAGAGCACTCAGCCTATTGTTGATTGCCCTCACCAAATTCTTGGAGCCATCATTTACACTAAGCATCTCCCGAGAGCATCGCAGTGCATTATAGAATAAAGCCTGTAAAATCAAAGCGCTTCATGATTGAGATGAACTGACTCTTCAGTGAACAAGTCAAAGCAAATTCCTCAGAGTTTCAAGAGAAGTCAGATATGATCAGAGGTCAACGAGAAACAGAAAATCAGCAGCCAAAATACAGAGGATATTCTAACTTCTGCTTTAAGGAATTGATATTTTCAATACGTCATGATGTTCACAGGGAAAAAATATTTCCCAACCTAGGTACCTACAAATCACAGCAGAATACAAAAACAAACAGTACATTTTGGTAACAATTTGAAATTACCACGGAAAAAAAGTTAAGTCCATACGAGGTACAAGATTCTTTTTGCAGAATTTCTTTAATGTTCAAAAAACAAGACCTTGGGTATTCTCCTGCCATCCAAACATCAATGGTATTAGAAAAGTCTAAATGAGGAATTTCCACTTTACCGATTAATAAGCAGTGACATGAGACAGCCAATATCTAATTCCATAAAACTAAATGTGGTACTGAAAATGTTTACTTTTACAAGCACGGACAGAAGATTGGAGTTTCAAATAGCTTAACTCCTAGTGCACTTACTTGAATTTCCAGAGGGTGACCATGGATGCCCATCCTCCGGTCTATCATACAGGAGCCATCAGTAACAAGCAGAGAAGGGAACATATCAAAACCATCAGTTAAACACAGGTTCATAATCAATTTGATGCCAGTCTGGACATCCACTCTCTCCTGTAATGCATAATCACCAGTGATCTTCCCATAGGCCCTTAGCAGGATAATCCACCACAGCCCTACAAATAAAAGGAGTAGCAAGCAACAATGTCAGGTCCTAAATAGCTACAGCAGAATGGAGATTGTTTGCCGATGGGATACTCAGCAGAAAAGTCAAAGTTAGACATTTCCCTATAGTTAGATCATGATCAGGATCGGGATCTAAACTACAGAGCATTGTCTATATCTTTCATAGCAGACTAACCAGAATCTACAGGGGCAACACGCCCAATAGCTGACTCGCCAAAATCAGGATCTAAAACCTCTTCAACTTTATTTTCATCAAGAGGCACAGTCCTAACTTTAAAGCTTGCAGGCATCAAACCCTGTCCAGGACTGTAACAATCCACTGTCTTCTCCCAACTCTGAGAAAAAAATGCCATAATCAGAATTCGGCCCAATTCAAAATTGTTCCACATACTGGAATCCAAATCATAGACTACCTTCATTACTTCAAATACTCAACTCACAGAAGGTGCATCTCTTGAAATCAGCCCTTGAGCTAATTAAGAATTTTCCTTTATGATGAAGACAGCAGGTCAAAACAATGAATTTTCAAATCGAGCAGAAGAAAGTTTCAGACCATAGAGAAAAGAATTGTTCTCGGAGTTTAGGAAATCAAAATGCATGCATCCTGGAGAATCAAACTATCATGTGAGCACCTTATATAACCAGAAGTCAGAAACTAGCTCACAGAGTACAAAGCCACAAACTCGTGGAGCATTGCACACCCATAATAAGTAAAAACACCAGATATTACATGACAGAGCTTTCAATAGCCCAAATAAGTTCACACTAAAAGCAGCAAAATCTCAAGAGTAGAGGGGACTCTCGCTGGCAAGTGACGCTCGATATCAGAAAAACATATTAGTTATACCAAGCAGCAATGTAAAGGGAAAGTTTTAAATTGCATTCAATTAGTAACTTGAGAGAAACTAGCAGCAAGACACGTGCCTATGAAATTCAGAGATATAGACACATGGGCACAAGGATTAATTGGTGAAGCACAAACAATATGAAGACGGACCTGCAATTGCAATGTGTGAAGGAGAAAGTTCCTCACAATCTCTCCTTCTCCCTTGAGCAAGAAGGCTAGGGCAGACGGCACAAAGTCACGGATAAACACCTGATCATAATTCAGTGGCTGCTTATCCCCTGGATCATTCGCCGCCATGGTCCCCACCGGGCTCCCACAGTACATAACAATAGCATCCTGCAATAACCTCCACGCCTCCTTTTCGACCTGACTTTCCTCTCTCTTAGCACCAACATCATTGAATTCATTCAGACTAGCCTGAGATTTCTCCAAATCTATGTTATCATCAACAACTTCTATACTAGAATCCTCCCCTCCTACAATATTCTCATCCTTATCAATCCTTTCAACCACCAACGGCTTCACATTCATTCCACCCTGAACATAAATCCTCTCGAAATTGTTATCATTCACGCGGGTTTCCACCGAAGTCGACAAACTCCTAACAGCATTAGCAACAACGACAGCCCCTCTATGACTAACATTACCACGAAATCCGCGCGATTTCAATAAATCCCCGGACCGCCCGAAACCCGACCCGGGAAAGCAAAAACCGGTCCGGACCTCATCAACCGCGCGACCGACATTCACAGCCCGACATCGATTGGCGTGCAAAAGGCGTCGACCGAAGTCGAAGCGAAAGCTCGACAAAGCACCCATTGATCCGGCGTGTCTACACTCAGCAGAAACGAATCTAAACGGCGCAGGACATCTGGTGGCAAACAGAACTCTACAAGCAGGCATCATGGCCGAGCTACCCAGATGAAAAACCGCGTTCATCACGAGCAATACCGATCCGGGTCGACACGACTAGCCAATCAAAGTCGCATAAACACGACGACGTGCTCAACAATCCACTGAACCTACACGCGCACGCCAATACGGCACATTGCGGGCGCCACCGGACGCCGAAGAAAGATGGGATTTTGAGATGTGGGTTTCGCTTGCGAAGGGAGATAATCGCGGGAGGGAAGAGAGAGGAGATTCTGCGGATGCAGAAGGAAGAGAAGTTGGAATTTGACGTCGGTGGTGGCGCAAGGAAACGAAGGGCGCAACGGGGTTTGCAGAAACGGAAAGGTCCCGTTTTTATACAAGCGGCGAGGAGAGAACGAAGGCTTTTTTCTTCTGCCTTGGAGACGACGAATGGCCAAGGCCAACGGTGGAAAACCGGGTTTACCTCGCTGTCCCTCCTAAAGAAAAACAAGAACAAAAAAAAAAAAAAAACTTGAGTTTTGACTTTCAGATGATGGATGACTTTTCGCTCAAAAACAATAAAAATTAGTGGCGATATTTACAATCAAATTAAAGTAATATATTTCAGCTTCTAATAATTCACGTTGAGAATAAAAATAGCATATTTTTTCTCCATTTTGAGTATCATGGCTGAAAACCAACAAAAAAAGACGTGAGCATTGTCAGATATATTAAGACTTTTTGCTAAACGAGATGGTTTTTTTTATCATTTGTCCAAATGAGTGGAACCCATATATTACGTGAAATAATGGAAGACGGGCATAACACTAAATAAAAGGGTTTCAGCAAAAGGAATTAAATTCCGACAATTTTTTCGTTTTGGAAACATTTAGTTAACGTGATTAATTAACAAAAGAGGGGATAAGGATTGATGACGAGGCATCCACCGTTGTCGGGCTCCTGCCTGCCTGTAGCTCGTGGTGGAGAACTCCCGACCATTGGCATGCCGCCACGTTGCGCCTCGATAATCCCACCCACCCCGCCGGTCGTTGGATTTGCCACGTCATTGTCCTGAAACTTTGTCATTGGCGAGGAGAGGACGCCACGTCGGAAAAGTGCGGCGGATGGCTCCAAAACCGGTGCCGGCCACGTGGCCACATGCGGCCGGCGAGCGCGCCACGTGGAACGTCGGTCGGAATCCCAGCGGATATCGTTCTTTCTCAGCCATGGAGAATCCGAAGATTCCGAGCTGCCTTATAGAACACGAAGAAAGCTGAAATTTTTAAGCTCGTGGGAGTCCCGAAATTCGTCGAGCTCGACTTGAGCGACGTGGCGAGTTCGACATGCATCGTTTTCTAAGATGTGAATTCTCGACGAGTTGCTGGGTCTGATGCGAAGATGCCTAGCCTTTGCTGCATTCGCGAAGGAGTTGATGTTACGCACGAAGATTCGGCATGGCGAGTGGGGGAAGAGGGATACCGTGAGCTTCTGCTGACGTTCACAATTTCTGTGGCTTGTTACTTTGTGGGTAAGTTTTGTGATCTTGAAAAAGAAGGGGCGTCATTCATTTGTCAGATCGTTTCTGAGAATCTTCGAAAATGACGAACGTACGACGACTTGTAGAATCTTATGGAACCCGAAAAAAGACGACTTGTCGAGGGTGGCCGTCGGGCACCGCAAGTTGCTCTTGATTTTTCGTGCATTTTCCACTTCGTGTCAGGTACTGCTCGAGGTCCAGTGATTTCCGGTGCCCTCCGACAGAAATAGAACTTAAGGGAATTATTTATTTGACTGGGACACGTATCTGGTTTAAGCAAGAGTGTGTTAAAGAGTTCTTAAGGGCGTTTAAGCTCTTCTGCTGAATCCAAAGTGCTTGATCCAATCACTAACATGTTGCAAATCCTGTGTATTTCCTGCTTACTGCGGAAGATCACACGCGGCATGATAGATAGAGTAGTTTATCGCAGGGATACATCTTGATGAGCAATAATCCCTTTTTACTTGATGAATTTGATTGATGTTGCAAATACTGTACAACAAGCATGTGACTCGTGTGAGATTTGATTTATCTCAAGGTTCTTTATGGTGCTCGAGGAAGTTTCGATCATCTTACATGCCTTCATTTTGCTTTGGCATTTCATCTCGATTCCGATTGTCAATGTTAGTTTGGTTTTCTTAGCTTACAATCAAATTAATACTCATGATTACATGTAGTCCATGACAGATTATTTACACTTTCAATTTGGCATACTCTAGAATTTGAAATCCATCGTGTTATTGATCACCATGCATGAATAGTTAGGTGATGTTCACGAGATCCTTATGCTTGGCATAAGGATTCAGTGCCAACCTCATCATCAGAAGCTGAAATAGGGACTCAGAATTAGTCGTTGAGTATTCATTGGAGTGCCGCTCTCCTTACCGATGATAAAACTGCCATTCGAGTTTTCATTCACAACTGACGGATGAGGTTTATTTCACATCCCAGCTTGCACATAAGCCGCAAGGGCACATATGGACTGTTGGTTGGCTGCATGATTGTTAAGCTTGAACCATGTACTTCCATTTGAAAACTTCTGATTTATGGCCAGACTTCAGCTTTTGCAGTTTGAAGGAGGAATGTGATTGCCTTGATCTTGTCAAGTTATATCTTTCCACAAGTAGGTTTGCTGGACATTGCACCTGTACAGCTGTCTGTTCGGTTCAGAGTGTACATCAATAGACCTTCAATGGCTAATCTCAGTGAATTATGCTCCTTCATAATCCAGGTACGAAAGAGTGTTGAGGACTTGGGTCCACCAGAAGAAGCTGGAGAGAAAGTACTCAACCAGTACTTGACAGGATTCATGTCAACTAGACCTGGTGTTAGGCGCGAGTCCGGCACGTGTCCAATATCATTTCAACCTCATCAAGGATTGCACATGATTGGAAGATGTACTAGCAGTCGAGTCTATTCTTTTGTTATTTCAATTTTCAATCGCCTTCATTTGAAAATAGGAAACCATCTACTACGTGATTTGACAGTTTTGTATGCCTCCCTGACGACTGGTTCCAAAATAAGTAGTTGAAAGAATCTCCTCTTGTTTTCAGGTGAACATAAAATCATTATGACCCCGGATCGTATGCTGAAATAACGTCCTATTATTATCATGGGTTGAGGCTCTGTTTTCTTCTTCCCTGCATCAATTTGCAGTAGTATCGCCAAAGTTTTGTCTGGAAGCTGGTCTTTGATGCTCAGTTTTGCTTCTTTCAATTGATGTGCATGGTTCTAAAGAAGAGTTACAAATAAAGAAACACACATGGAGGCGAATCAGCTATTTTGATTAACTGTGTAATTCAATTATATGATTGTGTAAAATTACATACTGAAAGGGCAAAAAGAAAGAAAAAAATAAACTCTCCTGAACCTGAAGCACTCTGCAGTCAAGAATTACAACATTAATAAGGAATAGCGTCACAGACAACACTTGGAAAGAAACTGTGCCCAGATCATTTACAAAAAACAAAACAATGTTCCTCCACGTGATCTCCAGTTTCTCTGAGTTAAAAAGCCTCCAGGTTAGAACCTCACCGTAAATTAAAGCACATCATGCCCTCACTTCGTAGTGCCCTGCTCGAGTGAGAGCTCTGAAACCTTTGTATGGACGATGAGGTAAGTTCTTTAGATCTAGCTTATCTATCTGCAAGCCAGACAGAGCAATGCCCATTATCCTGAAACCCAGTCGGAATGTAGGGAAGACATGAAGACGTTGCAGTCCTGGCTCAAGGACTAATGTTCCCGACAATGAAGGGGTTTTATCTTTTGGAATCCGTCCAATTGACCAAGAGCATGTCTGCGGAAATGGATGAATCAAAAGGAATACAGTCTTCAATAAAAGAGCGCGAGACAAACACCATGAACAATCAAATGAGTGATCACTGTTAAATTACACTAGCAAGTACCTTATTTGAAAGAATGTTAACTGTTCCACAATTTGAGCTCAAATCAGCAGTTGAAACGCAAGGAGGCAATTGAAATTGCACATCGATTGAGTCAACTGTCTTTCCTGGATCATTCCGCATTCCAACTAACAGGCTTAGTCGGCAGGTCCCAGCATCTGAAGTCAGCTGTGGCTTTAAGTACAAAGGGATGCTCTTCAATTTTTTAACTCTGTACAGCAAAAAGACGAGAACTTGAAACATACACATTGATAAACAAAGGACAGAGCTCCAGATTTTTCTAAGTTTTCACCTAAAGCACGGGGTTGTTTCTAAATAGAATCTATCTAAATGAATACATATTCAGTGTGGCAGTTATATATTTGAAAGAATTTACCTACAATCTAGGATACCACTTAAATCAAGCAAAGGCCATTCACATTCAAGCTAGGATGCCACTTAAATTAAACAAAACTCATGATGTTTTGACCATTCGCAATATTTCTGGATATGGACAACATATTTTCACACCTGTAACTCATGAGCTGAAATTGTCCATCAGGAGGGACGAATGAAAGAATCTGATGAGATTCCCATGGTCGATATCGTACACATGGATGAAATCTCACATCGTCCAGAATAGAGGGATTTGCAAATGAAAGAGTCAAATCAGGAAGGCCAGAGAGATGAGAGTTTACTTGAACTTCACCATAAATCTCGCATTTAACAAGCGTACCATCCCTAGGAAATGCATAAGAGAGTATTCATTAGTGTCAACTGGGTCAAGACAGGAAATATACAGCTAGATGTAAGTCATTAAAACTGGAAAGAGACAGAAAGTGGTAAAGTCAGCTTTAAGGAGAAAGATATGAATCTTTAACAAAGCTCATCGAGGTTTTCAGCTAAATACCTATTAATAACTGCATCCATTTCTTCCACGAGATCAACATAAACTTCATTGTTGGCATACTTTGGGTCTGATGTTCTCCATGGAACACACAATGCTGTTGCAGCAGGAAGTGTCTCATTCACATTCGAACTATTGCCAGTCACAACACTCAACATTTTGCTAACAATATTAGGTGCAGCTATCATTTCTCTGAGAATGTTGGGTTCTGTAGTGAGTGGGAACCCATTATCTATCATCTCGTCCATAAGCTGCACATTCCACCACAGAACTTTTTACTTCTAACTCAATGAACATGACAAGGCAAAACGAGTGGATGACTTGCCAAAAGCATTAGAAAATAAAGAAAAATGATGTCACAAGCTCAAAATTACAATAGGGGATGTAGTTCATAATTACACAATGCAAACGAACAAAGGACAGAACAGAATTTAAAGAAACATTTCAAGAAGAAAACCGTAATCATCCTACAAGTAGTTAAATTGGCCACTTTGCATATCAAACTAGGTATCTGGACAGCATTTAGAGAACAGTTTCAAGATACCATGCACACATAAGTTACAAAGGAGACTACCTCCGGAGCCACAAACAGGGCATTATTCAGATCCTTTTAACCGATGAATAAATTGGAGTTTTCAGGTTATGCAGATTAGTGAGCTGGAAGTAGGCTACAATTTATCCAAAAGAAGAACGAAAAAATGCTAGGCTACAGTTCTCTCTTGCAATATTGTAAAGCAGCCACTCACCTTATCCAATTTACAGTCATTCGCTGTGCTCACTAATGTTTTATAAGAATGATACAGACATGCAACCAGATGGAAGTTCAGGCAATGAGTTTCAGTATATATGATAACTATAGCTTCAATAATGCAAAAAATCTGGCTACAAGTGGCTGTAATATACTGAAGCAACTGAATGTAAGGCCCTGTGTTCCATCCTAGTTAATATGGAGTCTTAAGGTCATTTTGTCACAGATAAAATGAAGACGCCAGTTACAGCAAGACAGTTTATCAACAATGTCGAACTTTACTCAATATCCACATTACTCCATTCCAGTGACAGAAGGACTAAATGCACTTGGAAAAACATAAAGCAGCCTCCTGCATATCCAATTTTCCATGTTTCTAGAACGAAATCATACACTGACGTATATTTTGAATATAAGCCTCTCACCAAGACGTGCTGGTAAACTTGAACTGCCAAAAACAGCGAGTCATAAAATTTGAGGGGAGAAATAGCAAACGATGAGCAAAACACATTACCTCATAAACAATAACAAAATTATCCTTTATCACATCCTCATTTAGCCCTCCAAGGTAATCCGCCAGGACATCAGCTACTCTGCATAGAAACTAAAACCAAACAATTAAAACTCAAAAAAGTCCCCATCTTGTTCGACGCCTAGTATCTCTCTATCCAGCAGCTCATTGATACCAGCCTAAAATGTATTGTACCTCAATGCCCATCAAAGGTGGCATTTCGACTTGGCTACAAGCTAAAAACGTGATGCCCTCGCGAACAATTTGGAAAAGGTAATGCGTTGGAGAAGCAATCACGGGCTGTAGCTGTATTGGGCAACAACCATCCAATCCCAGGAAAAGAAATGTAAAACCCATATGAGCAAAGAACTATCTCCATGAAATGGGATCAAGTAATTTACCCAGAAGAAGAAGAAAAGCCTAGCGAATCTGCACCATCACAGACACACGAACGAAAATGAACTTGTATATATAACACGCGAAGAACCTGGTCTCCTTGAGAGATAGCGTGATCCCAATACCAAGCGCATATGGACCGATCTACGCGATGCCCAGTGAGCTGTTTCTCCAGCATCACTTCCCTGCGACAAACCCATGTTCAAAATCCCCAAAATTTACATTCCGTTCGAAGATCCACCCATTTCATCTCTCCGTTTCAAGAATCCAGCATCAACTCCGTAAGAAGAAGAAGAAGAAGAAGAAAGCAAAAATAATTTTCATCGCAAGAAACGTATCGGCGCAGGATCGGTTGATGTTTCATACCCGGAATCCGACAGAAGAAATATGCACTGCAACATCTCGCTGTACCTCCGTCGAGCGCTCGGCGAGAATGAACGAGCAGCGATGTCGAAAAAGCTCGGACCTTTCACTGATCGAAGAAAAGCTAGCTCAGCAGTGAACGTTTTGTTTATTGTTTTTATTGCAGAGTTACATTTTTTTTTTCATATTTTAGTGCAATTTAAGTACATTTTCTTTTAGATGAATCTCCAAACGTTTGATTTTTTTTTTTTATTAACATATCCTTTGTTTTTTTTTGTTTTTTAGCTTTCTAATTTATACGTGAATTGTATGTTCTTTTACTAGTGATAAATTACAAATCAGGCTCTAAATTCAAGCTTAAGTCCATGTCGATTATAAAGATCAAAGTAGAGATCAAACAACATAAAAAAACTTTACCAAATAATTAGATGTGCGAGCTTGAATTATGAAATATTTTAGCTTATTCCATATTGATAGACCAACATGTTCTTGTGACTAATCTTAAAAATCAAGTAAGAAAGTTTAATAGTTTGGTTGATGCATAAAATTCATCAATTTTCAAAATTTTAAGAATACAACGTATCATATTCATAGAAGGACAACAAAAGCAATCTTGTCATTTATCAATAGTCTGGTTAATACATAAAACCTATCAGTTTTCAAAATTTTAGGAATACGATATATGATATTTATAGAAGAACAACAAAGGCAAACCTGTCATTTATCACAATTCTAAGATTGACACTCATTTATGTATTGACATTGTGTCATGCAAGACGATTTTAGGTCTTCAATGGATATGTTGTCCAATCAAGCTAATAATCTTGATGGAGAATAAAGAACAATGAGACCTTTTATTATGGAGATGATACATTGTTTGGGGTTTACTGATAGCATGCTTCTTTGGTACAGAACTTTGAGAATGGAAAAAGAGGGTTAGGAAAAGGGAAACGAGTGCCGTGGCTTTCATGGTTTTGTCAAAGATGTGAGAATTCAGAGTCACTTGGATGAATGCAAAGTATCACCGTGATTTGTGGCTAGAGCAGGCTTTCAAGGTCATGGCACAAAATAAATTGTTAAAATATTAAAAACAAGAAGAAGTGAAGAGGAGAAGCAGAATGTGAGAGGCTGGGTTGTGTGTGGATATAACCGAAGCTGGCTGGGGTGGGTCATTGTCTTATCCCAATTGGACAGAAATGAGAGAACCATTGCAAGACCAAAGCATGGACACACAATCAAATACAGCAAGAATTCCCCTCACCAAGAAGTTTTCTGAGTCTCATAATAAACTTGCAAGAAGAAGCAGAGGGAGGGGCATAGTGAGAGAGTGAGCCATGGCAAAGTTGGCGGCAGTGCAGCCTCAACACCACCCACCTTCCTCCCTCTCTCTCCTTCCTTCTTCTTTCTCTGACTTCAATGGCACCCGACTCCATGCTTGCGTTCAGGTCCCCTCTCTCTCTCTCTCTCTCTCTCTCTCTCTCTCTCTGAGTAGTTCGATCATGAGATTTCATGAAAGGTTGGCATTTTTCTTTACTGGGTGTTTGCTCAAGTTAGCATTGATCATCTTGGTTTTGGGTTTTGTGTTCTGTAATGAATTGACTAACACACATTCTGTTACTAAGGAAAAGACGAGCATGTCATTTCATTCTCCCATCAATTAGAGTATGACTGAGCTGTTATGATTGTATCCTTTCCCAGAATTCATGATCATTTCCTATGCAAAGTGACTCTGCAAGAACAGTCATATAGCTTTATATGCCCAATGGAAATTGACACCGAGGGCTCAAATTTGGGCTTGAAACTCCTGTTATACAATGCATTGACGATCTTCTTGCATTTGAACATTGTTTTGGAGAACCCTGAAATGGAAAATTGGGAAATATAGTTTTGTTCAGCTCAAAGTAAAGCTGATTGTGTGTTGTTATAGTATAAGAGGAAGGTGGGGCAGCCTAAAGGAGCACTGCGGGTCACTGCATCAAGCAATAAGAAGATCCTCATCATGGGAGGCACCCGTTTCATTGGTGTGTTTTTGTCGAGACTACTTGTCAAGGAAGGTCATCAGGTATCGGCAAGTTGTGTGCCATCCTTTCCTCATTGTTTCTCATGTCAATAAACACCTTTCATTGCCTTTATTGCTTATCTAGCTATTTTGGTAGGTCACTTTGTTTACCAGAGGAAAAGCACCCATCACTCAACAATTGCCTGGTGAGTCGGACAAGGACTTTGCTGATTTTTCGTCCAAGGTAACTGCTTTGGGCATAGTCAAGTGTTGCAGATGATTTATTCAACAAAATTCTGCTTCAGAATGATTTTTGCTGAGCTTCTTTTTTGTGATGTTAATTTTCTCTGTCAGATCCTGCATTTGAAAGGAGACAGAAAGGATTTTGATTTTGTTAAATCTAGTCTTGCTGCAGAAGGCTTTGACGTTGTTTATGACATTAACGGTATGCAGTGATTTCTTGTTCAGTTCTCTCTCAATGCTTGATATTCACATGATTTGATCCAGCTAGGATGCTCAAGATCCTGTGCTTTTAGGTATCATAAATAAATCACCATCTCCTCCAAATAATAAATAAGATTTCTTTCACATTTACAGGACGAGAGGCGGATGAAGTCGCACCAATATTGGATGCCCTGCCAAACCTAGAACAGTACTATCTCTCTCTCTCTCTCTCTCTCTCTCTCTCTGGCGTGATCGGATTTTTTTCATCTCTATCAAGTTACTCTAAAGTTCCTGGAACTTATCTGATTCTTTGAGCAAATTTCTTGCTCTTAGGCTCAGACTACTGCTTCTCAGCAATCCAATTTTAGCCACAGATCATCATACAAACTGTGAAAATTTTGTGATCTCAATGCTTATGAAATTCAGCGTATAGCTATAAGGTTGCTGGGCTCAAGTCATAGGACAGAAATGCTATTCAACTTCCTTTCCCCCTGCCCTTTATCTCATGCAATCAGACCCCTTATGAATGATTGCATGCTCTGAAAGTTTCCAAATAATGCTTTCTGACAAATGCAGAATTTAGTGACCTATGAAGCTTTTACTTATCTTCAGGTTCATCTACTGCTCTTCAGCTGGTGTCTATCTCAAGTCTGATTATTTGCCTCACTGTGAGGTATGTTCCTTAAGATACTGTAGCTTCAAATACTCTCATGGCATGCGTAAATAATTGAGGTCTGACAGAAATTCTCGGACTTCATTTCTTTTCTCCTTTTATTCTCGGGTTATCTCTTGATATTATTTTTACGCTCCTCGTCAAATTTCCTTTTGCACAATGGTAGACAGATGCGGTTGACCCGAAGAGTAGGCACAAGGGTAAACTTGAAACCGAGAGCTTGTTGGCCTCAAGGAGTGTCAACTGGACTTCACTGAGGCCAGTGTATATCTACGGGCCCTTGAACTACAACCCGGTAGAAGAGTGGTTCTTCCACCGCCTGAAAGCAGGTCGCCCCATTCCGATTCCCAACTCTGGAACGCAAATAACTCAGCTTGGCCATGTTAAGGTTGGTAGTTGCTACTTTTCTCTTTTGTCAGTCTCCAAATTTGTGACTGACCAACTATCTTCGAGTTCCCTCCGTATGATCCTTATTATCTTCTAATTCTTTGAGCTAGTTAAAGCTGAAGTAGATTTAGGATAGATAATGAGAACATCTTGCTTCTATGAAATAAAAAGAGAATGTGCACAAGTCGATTCTCCTATTTCCAATACCGTATAGACTAGACTTGTGTTTATGGATGGAGATATGATGTGATTGGGTTGTGAAACAGGATCTGGCAACAGCATTTATTCAGGTTCTTGGCAATGAGAAAGCCAGCAAGCAAGTGTTCAACATTTCAGGAGAGAAGTATGTGACGTTCGAGGGGCTAGCAAGAGCATGCGCCAAGGTATTTCTGGCTACCACTCGAAAGTCTAAAGGATAAGGAATTAACTAGTGTTCGGCTTGAATTACCCAGCAACATTAACCTTCTGTAACATGTCTTTTTAGGCTGCTGGTTTTCCAGAGCCTGAAATCATCCACTACAATCCCAAGGATTTTGATTTTGGGAAAAAGAAGGCATTCCCATTCCGTGACCAGGTATACATAAGAGAGTGTGCTTTTTTTTTTCTTTGATGCAGAAAATGGAATTAATAGGTTCCTCAAGTATCTATACAGAGTGATTTATAACCAACGTCAAAATGGAACAAAATATCTTGTTAACAAAAATCGCACTTCACCTGACGTGCCTTCACTGCCACAGACCTGTCATCCTGCAAGATCTCCGATGAACTACCCCTTTTCATACATGTTCTGAAGCTAAAACTCAAACGCCTACCTGGACAGTTCTACATGCATTTGGTCATTCATACATCACATCAGCAGGAAGGTGGAAAACTTGAAAATCACTTCCAATGAGGGCGGTTTTTCCCCCCCTCTCCAGATGTCATAGACTTGCAGAACATATAAAATTCCTGTCAACTTTTTAGGTTGCAATAGAAAGTACATTTCCTCAAGAAACCCTTCAAGATACAACACTATGGGCATTAATATGTGGCTCACATTTCAAAATTCATGCAGCATTTCTTTGCGTCAGTCGACAAAGCGAAGAGTGTGCTCGGGTGGAAACCGGAATTTGACCTGGTGGAAGGCCTTGCGGACTCCTACAACCTGGACTTTGGGCGAGGGACATTCAGAAAAGCTGCTGATTTCACCACCGATGACATGATCCTCGGAAAGAGTCTTGTTCTTCAGAGCTAGACAGATTCAAACTCTCTGTCGTCATCTTACAGATTTCTCTTTCTTTCTGCTCTATGCTATTCTTTTCCCTCTCACAAGGCCTCCATGACTTCATGATCTTAATTGAAATCGAAAAGTTTTCCTTTAGGCAAAGTCATCGGGGTTGCATTTTGTAGCTTTAAATCGAACTAGAAAGAAACATATTCGGAAATGCTTTCTGCTAGAGTGAGACTATGTTGCTGATTTTTGCAACCAGAAGGTTTATTACTTGGACCCAGCTGAACATTCAGCATTATATCAGCTGAAGATGAGAAGGAGCAACATAGAAGTCTTTCGGGATCGACTAAACTCTAAACCCATATACATACACCAGTTGCGGAGGCCTACTAGTTGGTATTACGGAGAGGAAAACACGAGTGCCAAACAATGAGAAGGCTGTGATCTGAATCCAAATGTATAGCACGAGTCATGACCAATGAAGTAGCAGATCTTACTGTAGCTCAGCTCAAAGCAGCGGATTGCAAATTCATGTTAGCACGTCTTAATCATGTATGTGAATTTGAAATCTGTGTTTTATCTATACTTCGATGCGCCATTGCTAGGTAGGAACTCTTTGAGATTAGATTAGACCTCTGCTCAAGCTTTTCTAATCTTCTTGCCAAGCTCTCTTATCCATGTCGATACATAAGTTAAGCACATCATATCTTATCATACCAAATCTTTTTTTCTCTAACTTTCTATGCTTTTCGAATCTTGCCCTTGAAATCTCAAATCACTGTTGCTAGGGATGTCAAATTTGGCATCAGACAGGAAACACCAAATGCACAAAGCTTAGGCCTGATCTCATTTTCTCCATCAGGCCTAGAGGAAAAGTCGAGGGCCTAAGCCATCCTCACAAAATGTCAGCCCTCTCCACTTTATTCTTGGTCCATTTTTTTGGGATTGGGGGTTGTGTGTCAACAAAGGAATTGGAGGGGGGGAGAGAATTTAATCGAAAGGTGTTGGATGTATGCCCTAAAGCTACTATGTAATAGTTACATATTAGGGATTTCAGTTGTACTTTCATTATTATTATTTAATTAATGGCAATGACGTATTCATTCATTTGTCCAATTGTTTTATATTTATGAATGATTCCATAAGATCGATTCAGAACTGTAGGCTATTCTCGAGACGTCGAAGAATATATGTGACGGGTTCATAGTTAGATCAATCTTTAAATCGTTCCCTTGGTCGATGGATTATTGAGTGGATATTAATAATCTTGTTGAGACCGGTGTGTTCTTAACTTCACCATTAAGTATTGGATACTTAAGGGAATGATGAGTCACAAGTCATTAGGTATTGTGATGCCTAAGTTAAGAACACATGTGTTTGTATTAGACAGTATCACTGAACGTGACGATATTGAACGATTAGCAACATGGAAGCTTTTAGCGTGGTCAATGTCTAATTGTTCATACTTTGGTCTTGTGTAAATAATCCTTAGACCTGAGGCATAGTGTTAACTTGTATGTCGAACAACTATGGTTCACGGGTGCACATAATGTCGGGTCGTTGATCCGTTTTTATACCGATGGTCATAGTTTGTTCATATACGAAGTTACACATGTGCGATATGGAATCTGTCTCCTTGTTATATGCAAGGTATGATAATGATGTCCTATGCGATCTAATTGTGACAATGCATTGAAATCCTCGGCCGAGGTTGTAACGAGAATAAATTGTTTATGTCTCGAATAAAATGCATGTCAATTAGATTTGTGCATATGATCGAATTAATGACTTGACAAACATTCCATGGTCTTTGTTTGATTGGGACATAGTAAGACAGAGGATTGAATTACACTGTAGCCAAAGCTGACAGGTTCATTATGTTCTTAAAGCATTCACACTATCTGGGTAGCCATGACATATTGCTAGATGTCAATCATGGCTTGTAAGACCCAAAGATTAATTGGGACAATTAATTCTTTTGGAAGTACTAATGTGTTAGTACAAGTCTTACTACCAAATTTAGTGATGAACCTAGGGATGTCACACACCATAAACAATTGGGATAACGTGGAACAAGAGAGAAATGATGTTGCAAATTTCTTTGCACGAATTGAGTCGATTTAAAATTAAATTAAATGAGATTTAATTTAATTTGTATTATGGTCACGAGCCTGCTTGCATATGATGCACACGCATACCTAAAGCGGATACATGTTAATGTATTTCATTTGTACATATAAAGATTATATATATATATATATATATATATTTATATTTATTTATTCTTTAAAGGGAATTGATTAATTAATTATTTATTCGTATAATTAATTAATTGCTAACTAATTAAATCGTGCACAATCGTGCACATGGATCGTGCATGAACGGTCGAACCGCCGACCGTTCTTGCACGATGGTGCATGATCGTGATCAAAGAATCGGTTCTTGATCCCACGATCAAAGAACCGTTGCCGATTCGTGGAGGTTTTAAAAATTAACATGCCGCAAAAGGTTGCGTGGAAATGTGTGATACTTTGCTGAATATAGAGAGCATAGTGTGTGTGTTCTTGTGGTGTCTTCGAGACGCAAGAAAGAAGAGAGTTCTCTCATCCGGGCGTGACTATTATACATCAAGAATACGACGGATTGTTTCCACATGATTGCTAGCACAATCGAAGTGGTGAATATCCGAAAGTTCTCTCTTCCGTTCGACGTTCGTTGTTGGTGTGTCCGAACTAGAGGTCCGATATTTGTGGGGCTCGAACCGTAGAACATTCGAACCAATTCGTGTAAAGCGCGCTCGAGAGGTAATTCGTGTAGCTCTCTTTTTTACATTCAGATTTTTTGATTAAAACGCACGAACAACGCCTTCGGAGAATCATATAAAATATATCTTCTTGTTTCCGTTGCGTTCTTTTTGTTAATTTTAACTATACATGATTCATGAAACCCCAACAAAAGGCTCCTTGATGAGCTCCCAAATTATTGGTAAGAATGCAATATTTTCAAATCCTACTTGAGATAAAGTTGGTAGGTAATCATGGTGTCCGCCGATATGAAGGAACTAAAATCCCTGAAATCCTGGGAATCTTTGACTCTTCAAACATCATCCAATATTGTCCACGTAACAGAAAAAGGACCAATATCTTGACGGAAAGAAGAAAAACAGAAAACACAAGTCACATAACTACCGCCAATGTAATTTATATTTCACACAAGCAGCATGTCCTTGATTCGAGAACGTACCCATCCACTCTCTCTGACCAACGGTGTATGGAGTCGCTCATATACCATTTCCTTTACACCGTCGGTGCAGATCGGGAAAAAATCTTAAAGAGAATAAAACATCACGCGACTTTCGAAAGTCTAGATAATTACCGGGGAGTCAAAAAAAGAAAAGGGGTTAGTAGTAGATCACTCAATTGTCAGACCGTGATAATCACTCAACTCACTTTCGGTCCCAAGCTTGGAAAACTCTGAAACATCATCACCCTTTATCAGGTCGGCTTTTCCTGAGAAAGTGCAGAGGATTCAATCCTCGGCAAAATATGTGGTTTTTTCAGTTGACGGGAAGTCCTCCTTTAGGACCAACTGCCAAAACCTAAGTCACGTCACGAATCATGCTTAAAAGTCCGACGTTTCATTTATTCTTTAAACTATCTTTTTCGTTTTGCTCCTCCTCCTCCTCCTCCTCCTCGTGATGCAACTTCGGTCCCACCACACGTCTTTATCCAAAACTTAACTTGAACCGTCGCTTTCCGTGGGAGGAGACTAGAAGAAGTTGGAACCATGGATGGGAACAGCGTACCGGAGCGAGAACCGGACGAGAACCGGACGAGCCGGCACCGCTAAAAACCTAAAGCCAAGTGTCGACCGCTACGTTGCATGCGCGCAGAAGGACTTTTGTCCAGTCAAGATCGCCAAAATAAAGAAAGAAACGACAGAAAGAAAAGGAAAAGAGAGCGAGAAGGTTCTGGACTCGCTCTGGGATGGTTTCGGCTGGCCGTGCTTAAACGATGGCGGTTCTGGCAGCTCATCTCGTGTTTCACGCAGCGCTCCCGAAATCTCTGCATGTCCATAACGTATCCAGTTGCCAAAGCGTGGTACGGCAGGCCATTGAGCCCAAGCGACGTTGCGTTGAGTTTCTATGAGACCGCCTTTGGTGAGGATGCTTTCAGGTCGGGTCAGGTCGAGTCAGGTCGGGATGGTGGTGCCTTACAAGGAGGCGGCACCGGCAGTAGTAACGATGCCCAATTTAACTCCCATAGAGTCGAAAACTCATGCTTTTAGGAAGTTCAATGAAGCTCAATTTCCATAAATTCGACATTATAATCACTTACATCCAAATCTTCCGACAACTATAACTCAGCATGACCTGAAAAAATCTATCTTCCGCTCCACTCTTTTGCCATTTTGCGTTGAGTTTCTACACGACTGCCTTTGGCGAGGATGCTTTCAGGTCAAGTCGGGTCGGGATGGTGGTGCCTTACGAGGAGGCGGTGACAATGGTAATAATGATGCCTAATTTAACTTCCACAGAGTTGAAAACTCATGTTTTTAGGAAGTTCGATCGAGCTAAATTTCCACAAAGTTGATGTTATGGTCCCTTACATTCAAATCTTCCAAGAACTATAACTCAGCACGACCTGGAAAAATCTATCCCCCCCTTCACTCTTTCGCCTTATGTTCTTGTGATGTCTCGAATCGAGGACAACGTGGACGTTATCGTTTCTCAAGGAATTTTAATGAATTTTATGGATAACGCTTAGCATAAGGTTTTATTCGGACACATGGTGGATATGAATGAAGAGACCTAAGCGAAAACGACTTCGTCAAGTCAACCCAAAACGGTAATGACACGACGGAGTTTTTCGTCCACGTGGGGGCGCGCACTAAAATCGCCAAAATTGTAGGGCGGTCTGAACATCCTAGATTCACTCCACCTTATGGGATTTTCCGAAAATAATATTATATCCTTTCATTTAATTAGAATTATTCTAAATATTATTTTCCTTACCTTAAATAAATTAACCCGAAGTTTCTATATAAACGCCCATCCCTCCCACCTTCTCAGTCCCCTCAAGCAAAACCATATTCTCGAGCCTTTTTTCTGGAAAAATCGAACCTGACTTTGCACCATCATACTGTAACCCACGTCTAATGGCGCCCGATGTCACCAGGGCCGCTGCCGCCGCCGCCAAGACCAGCGAGGACGAAAGGCCCGCCGGTGCACGGAGCTGTGCGTACGTGACGTTCCTGGCGGGGGACGGGGACTACGTGAAGGGGGTGATTGGGCTGGCCAAAGGGCTGAGGAAGGCCCGGAGCGAGAACCCGCTCGTGGTGGCGACGCTGCCCGACGTGCCGGCTGAGCACCGCCGCATGCTGGCGGAGCAAGGATGCGTGGTGAGGGAGATCGAGCCGGTGCACCCGCCGGAGAACCACCGGACTGAGTACGCCATGGCCCACTACGTCATCAACTACTCTAAGCTTCGCATTTGGGAGGTAAAGCGCCCTGCATGCGCTACACGTATTACTTTTTGTTTCGTTGCTTTGGCCTATTTGGGTCTACGTTTATAAGGTATCTGAATATGGTCCTTGGCTATCGATGGGGGTTATTTGATAAATTTATAAACAGGTTTGGCGTTGTTATACTTCCGCTATGTGTGAACTTTCCATTAAATTCCGAAAAGGAACGGATAAAAACGAAGAAGAATAAATCTCCTTAATTTCGTTTTTTTTTTTTTTTTGGTACTTACCACATAAGATCAATTTCCAAGTTATTCTCCACCATGTTTTTATCGATTTTAGGCATTAGCTAGTGAAATTAGCGTCAAGTTAGGTAATTAATTAGATGTTGCTAGTTTTCTAACTCCATAAATACAACTCTTATGTAATCTTTCGATTTATCCTATAATTACTATGATTCGCTAGCCTTACAATTGGTCATCATTTGAATTACTAATTTAGGCATTTTTTTTCCTATGATTTTGATCGAAATTGACAGTTTGTCGAGTCTAGCAAGATGATATACCTCGACGGAGACATCCAAGTGTTCGACAACATAGACCATCTCTTTGACCTCCCGGACGGCAACTTCTACGCCGTGATGGACTGTTTCTGCGAGAAGACATGGAGCCATACGCCTCAGAACAAGATCGGGTACTGCCAACAGAACCCGAACAAGGTCCGGTGGCCCGAAGACCTCGGCCCGAAGCCGCCTCTCTATTTCAACGCGGGCATGTTTGTGTTCGAGCCGAATCTCAACACTTACCACGACCTGCTCGAAACCGTCAAGATCACCCCTCCAACCCCTTTTGCTGAGCAGGTAGGGTGAATCTTGATTCGATTCGAGTGATCTTATGACATTAATCGTTTCGAAATTGGACTATGTAGTGACTTTGATTGCTAGATGTTTGATTCTGGTGTCCCGAAATTCGTTGCAGGACTTCTTGAACATGTACTTCAGGGAGGTGTACAAGCCAATCCCGCCGGTCTACAACCTCGTCATGGCCATGCTGTGGCGTCACCCCGAGAACTTCGACCTCGACAAGGTGAAGGTGGCTCACTACTGCGCGGCCGGGTCCAAGCCGTGGCGGTTCACGGGCGAGGAGGCCAACATGGACAGGGAAGACATCAAGGCGTTGGTCAAGAAATGGTGGGACATCTTCGACGACGAGTCGCTGGACTACAAGAACTACGTAGGGCAGGATCGCGCCCCGCCCGTGGACTTGCAGCCCTTCCTGGCGGCGCTGTCGCAGGCCGGGACCCTCGATTATTTCTCCGCTCCGTCCGCTGCCTAATGAAGGTCGCCACGGGTGTTTCCTAAGTTCGTGCGCGAGTGAAAGATGGTTGATTATGCTTATGTTTAATTAATTTTCTCTTTTGACAAGCAAGGCCTGTGTCTTGTAAGGCACGCGAAGCTTGGGCTAGACAATATTATAGTTCTTTACTTTGGGTGATTTTGGAAATGTTCCCACTAGATGGAGAGCTATGTTTGGACTGTGTATGCTTCACTAGATGATGTCGTCATATATAAAATTTATACACGTAAATGTTGTTGCATCACATTAGTGCAAATTAAATTGGGTCAAACCCTAAAATCTGTCTAGCTGGGGAACAGCTAAATTGTGTATATTTTGTCCTGAATACAGAAGTATAATTAAATGTTTAAATGATGGAAAAAGTCCACTACCGGTTTTTCTTGAATTGATCAGTCTGATTTTCCATTTTATTTCCTTCTATGAAATCTTCCTTCTTTAGTGAAAAATAGAGTAAACTTTGCAAAGATATGTCTGGATCTTGAGCATCTTTTACCATATGATAATTTCCTCGGCTTAGCTACACTGCTTCTTTACATGCTACAAAAAATTAATACCAATCCTAGTTCCATTCATTGTGAGTGATCAAAATAGGAAAAAGGGAAACAAAATTACACAAGTAGAATTGGACCAATTGTGGCGTATTTAAGGTTTTATTTGTTTCGCGGAGAGTAAATGATTTGAAAATTATTTTCTTTAAAAGGTCGCTTGTATTGCTTAAATTCATTATCGATAATAAGTTATATCTAATTATTTTTGTGAATGATAAAATTATTCTTTTTTCAAGATTAGATGCACAAACTTTGCGTGTCTACAAGAATTGACACTGAAAAGATTTTCCATGATCGCCTTACTACCAATATGCAAATTATTACCCAACAAAAGACATTATTGGCGCAATAAGGCAAATCGCATGCATATATACATGGAAAATGAAAATATTTCTAGATTTGAAATTGTTTTGGTAAGTTTGTTTGTAAAATAGGTAAGATTCAAATTTTAAGAAAGCAATATGTGAGAGAGAAAAAACAGATTTGTTAATCTATGCATCTGCCCGTAGATGGAATCTTCATAAAATAATTACTGAGGATATCTCGGGAAGAAAAAAGAGGATTTTGATCCAGTAGGAGATCATCTTTGCTTTATATATTAGTATAGATTAGGGTTTTTGCATTCGTTTGCTCTAATTTCTTTTTATTACACTCTCTTTCCATTTTTACTTATTTTGTTCATAATAAACTGTGAGTAAACAAGATAAACATTAACCACTTGGGTCTGTCCTAGCAGCCACCATTCCCACTTCGGAAGAGAAGTCTGAAGTGGGGATTTCTCACATCCTCGGGGCTGGGGTGAGGACACGTAAGTGAGGGAATAGGGTTTCTTATCTGCATACGAATATAGATAGGACTTGACCCAAATAAAAATAAAAATAAATAAATAATCATAGGTACCGTTTGTTTCACGAAAAAAATTTTCGAGAAAATATTTTTCTTATATTCTTACATTTGGATCGCTTAGGAAAATAATTCAAGAATGAGCCAGTGGAAAATGTTTTCCTATCAAAGCTTAATTTTAGGAAATGAATTTTTCTTTAAGAAATTGGAAATCATTTTTCCAATATAACTACATATTAACGTTCGGACTAGAAACTCTACACTTGAATGTAGGAACCCTGACGCTTGTTCTCGAGCCCTTGGCAAAGGAGTTGTGCCCCTCCCCCGCCCCCCCTTTCCCCCAAAGCCCGGGCTGAGCCATCGAAGCAGGGCCTAGGACTTTAGCGCCCCAACCCAAGTCCATCTAAGCCATGCCCAAGTCCATCGAGACAAAGCCTGTGTTCATGGTGCCCGTGCCTTAGTCCATCGAGGGCCCAGGTCCTTGACTTCCAAGCTTAAGTCCATCAAGGTCGGGCCTAGGACTCTTGTGCCCTTGCTCAAGTCCCTTGCGCTCGTGCCCTGGTCCATCAATGTTGGGCCTAAGGCTGGCACCGTCGAGGGTCTAGCCTTGATGGATCTAACCTTGATGGACTTAGGCCTAAGTGCGGGGGACCAAGTCTCGGGCATTAGGTTCAAGGTCCGGCCTCAATGGACTCAAACGCAGGTACAATACGAGTCCTAGGCTCGACCTCAATTGACCCAAGCCCAAGCACTATGATTCGGATCCTAGTCCCAGGGGTCCAAAGATTGGTCAAGACGAATCTAGGGGGACTTGGGCTCGACCTTTGTAGACCCAAGCTGAGATGCTAGGGAGCTACACATGAGCGCCAAGTTCTCGGGCTTGATTTGGTGCACCCAAGACCAATTCCCATGCTAATGCCCAAGAATTGAGGATCCAAGCTTTAGACCCGAATGCCCGTGCTAAGTTTCTTGGCTACCCATGCACAAAAATTACTAGCACTCGAGTAGTGTGTCTATATAGGAAAATCAAATGACATTTGCCTTACCAAACAACAAAAAATAATTTTTAGTTTATTTTTAGGTTTTAACCAACACCAGAAAATATTATTATTTTACTAAAAAATGAATTCTTGAAAAATATTTTTAGAAATGCCAATTTTTTTGCAAAACAAACGGAGTCATATATTTGATTTCACTTGTTAGATGGCAAAAAAAAAATCATTTTTCTCAAATTTTGTAATTGCATTACGTTTTAGCCTCGTCTGACTTATCATTAGCCGATCTACATTGTAATTGTATTACCCCTTTAACCTCTTTTATTAAGTCCATCATTAATGGATCAACCTGATATAATTTCTTTAAGGACAATGCTAATCGAGTTTAGTCTAATTCGTGAAAATCGAAATATTTCTTTGACATGGCAAATCAACCTAATATAAGTTCCATATCATTCATTTTCCTTATTTCTTTAACTTTCATACTTTTTGTAGACGGTATTATTCTTGTTCTAGTAACAGACAATACAATGTTATTGATCAAAACTGGCCGATTTGGCACTTGCTAGAGGGATTAATATTACAGTAATCATGTTCAAAATATGAGAATTAAGTGAGAAATTAAGAGATCGTTTGGTTACGTTTATTTTTATTTTTATTTTTCGCTTTATTTATAGATAATATAATCATTTAACGCATTTCGAGTTTATTTAAATGTTTCTTAATTGAAAGCGGTGTTTGTCCGTTTGGCAACGCCTAACAATAAGTGCTTATTCAACGTCATTTTCGTCAACGAGCATTTGTCACATCTGGCCGTTACTTGTACTTTGTTTAGTTTTATTAAAGTAATAGACAAACCTAATAGCTACACATAATAGGACACAAAAAAAAAAAAAAACCCATTTTTTAAATAATTTTTTGGACAATAAATTACTCATATTTCTTACTTCAAAACAAAAGCATTATTGTTCATCAGACATAAACATATTCTAATTATCAAAATGAAAATAAAAATCTCGGAAAAACCAATTGGCTTTTACCACATTATAGGAGGAGATCACAGAGCTGGTGGCTGCTATAAATTTTGCAAATTTAATCCTTTCATTATGCAAGCTACCTCATCCAAGGATTAGGAGAATCTACTTCGACGGTTTATAATCAATTCAATCTGAAGAGCTATACCGGCAAACTGTTAAAAGATGTAGGACCAAAATTGGTATAATTGAAGAATTTAACACTAAATTGGTTATCGTACAACATGTTTACAACCTTTTGGATAATTATTTCCTTAGCCATTATAGATATATATTATACAAGGATTCCATATAATTTATTTCCAGAAAGAGACATAACACCAGCACAAGATCCGATACCACACAAGCTGTCAAGCACAATCAATGAAAGAAAAAGCATACAAAATCCAGTCCAGTATCATATATTTATATTATATCTATCTATCTATATCTATATATATAACACATAATATACGATTAAAATCAGAACACCCAGCATAAGACAATGTCCTCAACTCTGACTGCTCTCTCCTTCTTCTTCTTCTCCGCGTCCTTCTTCATTTCCCACTGCAATGGAGTCTCTCAGCAGGCGATCTCCACCGTCTGCTCGCAAACCCAGAGCGACGAGCTCTGCGCGTCCCTCCTGAACAGCGACCCCCGGACCGCCTCGGCCGACCTCCCTCTCTTCTCGCTCGTCTCCATCGAGCTCGCCCAGAAGCAAGCCGCGCGGAACCTCGAGACCTTTGCCCGCCTCCGCGACAACACGACCGGCGACTCCCAGCTCCAGAAGGGGTACGCGAACTGCACGTCGCTGTACGGGAAGGTGGAGGGCGACCTGAGGCGGGCGCACGAGCTGTCGGAGGCGAAGGAGTACGAGGAGGTGATCAAGGCCGGCCCCGGGTCCTCGCCGGCCTACGACTGCTTCAACGGGGTGAACTTCACGCCGGCCCTCGGCGAGATCACGAGGGACATGCTCATCGCGCTGGAGACGTTCGCGAGCGTCGCCTCGTACGTCGCTCAGCAGATCCGATCGCATCTGGCTTAGAACGAATGTTCCCTTTTTCCTTCCGACCCTCTCGCTCATCATTGTATTTGACCATTTTCGATCAAGATTTTCAAGATTGACATATGATTTCAGATGCGAAGACCATCATCACGGCCTATTAGCTCAGTTGGTTAGAGCGTCGTGCTAATAACGCGAAGGTCGCAGGTTCGAAACCTGCATGGGCCATGCAAAGATGCAACCATTTGTCCTTTTCCGTCTTTATTTTTGCGCTATCGCGTGACTGGCGGCGACTTTCTAGGCCGGCCAATTACGGCGCTAATCGCGCCTGCTCGGTCCCGTCGCTAGTGGGTTTCTAGATCCAAAGCCCATTTCTAATTTTCTATGCCCAAAACGGAGTTATTCTTGAGTTAGGCCTTCCTAAAACCCCTAATAACTCTTGCTAGTTGCTACAAATTCACACAAGCATTTAACCCCCCTTGGATAAGAGTTTATCCGGTAGATCGGGTTTGGCCCTCTTCCGAACAAATAAATCCATAATTTTAATGTTATGATTGACTATTAAATTGCCTTTTCTTTCCTTGCGAATAAAGAGGTAGAGCTCGGAAATTACATCAACGCTCTTCTGATAAAATATGTTTCGATCTAATCCCGAAACATCAAATCAAGTCATCTTTCATCTTTTTGATTGATTATTAAATTCCCTTTTCTTTCCTTGCAAATAAAGAGGTAGAGCTCGAAAATTACATCAACACTCTTCCGATAAAATATGTTTCAATCTAATCCCGAAACATCAAATCAAGTCATCTTTCATCTTTTTGATTGATTATTAAATTCCCTTTTCTTTCCTTGCAAATAAAGAGGTAGAGCTCGAAAATTACATCAACACTCTTCTAATAAAACATGTTTCAATTTAATCTCGAAACATCAAATCAAGTCATCTTTCATTTTCTTTTTTAGCGATGTCCTATAGTAAGATCAAAATATTTATACTATCCATTTGGATAAAAATTAATTTAAAGAAGAATAGACCAAATTATCCATCGCCATACATTCGTATATCTCCACAGTGCCTTTTTTTCTCCTTTTTTGATTGTCTTGTCTCGAGTAGGATGTATTATTGTCAATATTTCGCTTAGAGTAGGTGATGAACGATACCTCTTCTGGTTTGTAGCATTCTATTCCTTTTTCTTTAGGAAAAAACTTACAACAATGATTATTGGGAAGTAGGTAGCGTAATTTTTATGTTTCCGCCCACTCTAGAAGCACTCCTAGAATCATAAGCCAAATAGTCACTTCACCTGATATTGCAACTCATCTAAATAAGCTTTGCAAACATAATGAGCTACAAAACACAAGGTACTAAACAACTAAGGACGATTCTGCCTTTCCGTTTTTCAAAAGATGGATTTTTCATGTCGGACCGGTAAATTTTTGAATGAGCTGGAAAGTAGCAAATAATTGTTGATAGAAAATTACCTATTATCTAATTTCTCAGTAAATTTGTTGGTAACTCGCTAACACTTTTATGTAATTACCAACTCTTTTTTATACTTTGTAGATTATCAATTTTTCTTTTTTCTTTTTACCAATTTTTATTTGTCTTTTTTACCAATACCTTCAATTTAAAAACTCTTATATGAATTTACCATTCTTTATCTAAATGATTACCATTTTTTCCCGATTAAACTACCAACTCTTCTTGAGTTACTCATCAGAGTGACTTATCAATGCTTCCTCTTTTTTTTTTTTTTTAAGTTATCAACCTTTGTCATTGTTCATCAACTTTTGTTTTCTTAGAAATGCCTTAAATACATCATTTTTTTTTCTTTTTTATGAATTTATCAACGTTTATTTGTGTGACTTACCGTCTTTTCTTTCAATAAGTGACCAACTCATTTTGATTTACTAATTCCCATTTGATGTGCTAAGTTGCTAACTGACATTTACCAATTAGACACAAGTACCTAACTACATCCATCTTTTCTTAATCACCATAAATCGCAAAACAAAGAGAAGACTAATCTATTAGGGGCATTTACGAGAACATATTACATGCATTTTCACATCTCACCTTCAAAGACTAGAAAATGAACCGAAAATTACAGCGATATGTTCATAAGAAAAACCGACGAACCTAGAAATGGTGAGAGAGAGAGAGAGAGAGAGAGAGAGAGAGAGAGATCAGAGATTCTGTTTGTCTTCTAGGGTTTGTGTTCTTGAAAAGGACACGTAAAAATAAGGTCGGGCTTTCCTTATTTCTGGTCCTCCGACGTTTCTCTTCATCAATGATGGCCCTCAAGCTAAGATCTACACAGGAAAAAAAAACTACAGAAACGTTAAAATTTGTGTGTTCAAAATACAAAGGAAAAAAAACAAACAAACAAAAAAAGAATCAAGAAAGACGTGTTGCCACTGTGACTTGATAATAATTCACGCACTCTAATATTGACGGTCATGCTTGAATATATGACTTTTAGTTAGTCATCAAAAGATTAAAATTTTCAAGCATTTTGGCTTGTGATTGGTCATCAAAAGAGTATTATTTTCAAGCGGACCTCGAAAAGTCAAAATCCACCAACTTTTGAAACCTCTAGGCCCCCAATTCCTTCGGTTCATTTGGAAAACCTTCTTGTAGTGTTTGGGCTTTGGATGTGTTATTTTCTTCTCTACACTGCGCTCTATCAATACATACGACGCTGGCGAAGAGCAATCATAGGAAAGCGGTTGCTTAATCAGAAATATGCTCGACATGCATCGCGACAGCCGTCTCTAGCAGCGTAAACTTTTCATACTAGCAGTCACGAGTGACGCTAGAACAGTAACAAGGGAAAAATGGAAGTTCCAAGATGTTTCGGGCGACTGACTTCGACGCTCAATCGATATACAAATTGGCTTCGAAAGCCATGGATTGCACTATCATGCTTTGGCTGATCATGTTGTTCACATTTTCCACGCTTATCAACTCTCTCTAATTGGTCCATGTCACGACCCACTATATGCATGGAGGCACTCATACGATCTTAGTGTCGTTGGTCAAAGAGAGATTCGATTCGATTCATTCCATTATCCCAAGACACATACATTTCATGTAGTGGGGGGCTGTTCCTAGACTCTTCCAATAATGATTTCCGGGTCAAATTGAGAAGCCCATCAATGGTGGAGCCCTCCCACAAGTCCAACATTAGGAGCAATGGATTTGTACATTGCTTTCGTGTTAGCCAGCACAAGAATTCAAGTGGTATTATTAAATGATTACGTTCAAGAATTCAATCCTCAATAGAGCCTCATGCTTTTATTGTGTGATTGGAGAGGAGGTTCAGTGCATCAGTTCAATCGCGTGACAATGATGGTGCCGGTTATGCCATGTTAGTAAATGCGATCGACGTGTAAAATATTTTTTTCATTGATTGAACGGGATAATAAAAAGATGGCATTGCATCAAGGATTCATTGCTTAACTTGTGTATACATGTGATGTGTTTAGAATTTCCATATAAGATTAGAATAACGAGAGTTATATTGTTATCTTTGTATTTTTTTTAAGTAAAAGAAGGTCAAGACGAGATATTTATATTTGGTGAGATGTGATATAATATGTAAGAGATTATTAGAAATAAGGTTAAAAATAAAAGAGACAAGATATTGAAAATTAAGAAATCTTAAAATATATTACAATTTGACTACTTATAATGTGTATTCTTAATTTCTAAATTTGACCATCGGAAATGATTGCTAATTCGAAATCCATCAAAACGTGATTGTAAATCTAGCCTGTTCGCATGCGTGCCATTGCGTTCGACTCTTCTTGTGCAACTAACAGATCTACTAAGAAATTTACCTGATATTTTTTTTTTCTTTTTTGTGTACTATTTAATTTATATGTATATAATATGGTGAGAAAATAAAGAGAGTATGTGGCATCATAAATATTTCTGTAGAGATTTAAGTGCATCTGATATGTGAAGTAGACAATGCAAATTAAAAAAAAAAAAAAAACGCGCGTCATAATTTATATTTATAACACGTACATCATGACTTGAGATTTTTGTTAATACAATGATAACACGTTACTACTATACATCTTAACAAAAGACATGGGTACCAAATGGATATTATTTTACAAATGTTCGAAGTTTAAATCCTTACGGAGTTTGCTTTCTATGTACTAGAGACAACGCAAGACGCGTGAAATAAAAGGAGTGGGTACATTATCAAGTAAGATTAACGAAGTAGGTGAAGCGATTTTGCATACACCTCAACTACTTCACTAAGATCGTGTCAATTACAGATGCGAGGATATAATGGTAAATTTGGGGTAAACATCAAATTTGAAAGTTTGCTTTATATAGGACATATACAGTAGAGACTAACCAAATTAAATAACTTGTTAATACTGTAACTTTTATCTTTTCACTAAATTGGAGTAGATTCAAGTGAAACCATGCCAAAAAAAAAAATTAAAAAATAAAAGATGCAACATCGAGTTTGATATGGTGCCTTAGAAGGCAAAATATCGTGACATGCCTCTTATTATTTGCACTTGATGATAGAAAGTGTCAAACCTATGTCGTGCACTTAAGTCACACATTCATGTTGAGTTTCAACTAATCACGAAATTGACACTTATTTCATAATAAGGGCATCTAGGTCTTGGTCTTGGCACAAGATGTATGTCAAGGAAAGCTAAATATCATATTTCATGGAGCATATAGGATCCAAAAAATGGCGATTGGTTTCTTCTCTGGGTTGAATTGGGAAGCTCAAGATTTTCCCTTTGTTTTCTATTATCTCGAGTTTTATTTTATTTGAGCCTGGTCTCGCAAACTCGATAATATATTCAAGCTTTGAGTTGCCCGAAATGTCACTTTGTCCTGCACATCCACCACGCTAAATATGTGCCAGTTTTAGGACTAAATTAGTATAATTAAAAAGTTTATGATTGAGTTGGCCACCGTACAATAAATTTATGACGTTTTGGATAATTTTCCAAATACTCTTAACGATATAATATTCTGCTTTCTAATATATGTATTTTACTATGGAAAATTCGAGGTTGAATCGGTACACGAAGACGAGAGTTCCGGGTCGGAATCGATGGCAGTTGCACTCACTCAAGTACTAAAATATTCCATCTAAGTTGAAAAATGGAGAGCGGTGGCCAATGGTAGGCAGAGCGAGAGAATGCATACATCGAATCATATTCTACGCACCATGATGGCGACCCCATGCACTGCGATATGTCAAATGCTTCCGCATGTAAGTAAATGAAAAAAATGGCGTTTCCTTGGGGGGGGAAAACGACGTGCATGGGCGAGTTGTCATAAGAGGTCTTCCTTGACGCATGTCTTCGCTCAGAGAAGTCATCCAAATCTTCGATCGGTGTCGATCGAACGATACGAGAGATGACCGTTTTCTATACGAGAGATGACCGTTTTCTCTCTCTCTCTCTCTCTCTCTTGAAATATACAAAACCCTAACCGATACACGTATGGATCGGTTGACTCGATCCACTTGAGAGCTCGTAGCTTCTTGTCGATTCTAGGAAGTTTTTTGCCGAAGTTGGATATAGTCCAAAGGCACGGACTTCTCGCTTGGCCGAAACATGAAACTTTGCGTATTTCTTCTCTTGGTGATCATCGATTGCTTTCTTCTCTTTGAAAAGGAGTGACAGTGACGTGCGTTTTTGGCCTTCTAGTTAATGAAGGAGAAATTAGATTAGGAGATGGGAAAGTGCAATCGCTTATCTTGTCGGTTTACATAGTCGGGTCTAATAGCTTTTGTGTTATGAGAAGTTAATCCCTATGATCATTTCCACGGTTGTTGAGTCAAATTTGGGGATAGTTACCAAATCCTAAACTTATTGTAAAAATGTCAATTCAGCTTTAAACTTTTTGATCTTGCTAATGTAGTCCTAAATCATTTGCGTGAAGTTTCAATATAGTATGTCCCAACAACTACCATCTTTTTCATGACCTCTAGCCATTGCCAGCCATCCTATGTAACATGTTGACATGAACAACTTGTGAGTCATTGTATCAACAATTTTCAGCGACAATTAGCGGAAATGACTACATTGGAATTTCGTGTGAATGGTTTGTGATTCGAGAAAATTATTCAAAAAGTCTTTATCCTATTGCATTTTACCCAATTCAGTGATAAACATTTCAATTTGATCAATTGAGTAATGACATTTCCATATTTTGTCAAAAAGTCTTGGTAATCATCAATTGCTTTTCCCACGCCATAAGATGTAATGGACTCTACGCTCTTTGTAAAGGAGTGGGTCGGATGTGCGCTTTTGGCCTCCTACTTTTAAAAAGTTAGATTAGGAGATGGAAATTCTCACCCATTTACATCACCGCGTTTTATAGCCATTGTGTTATGCACAATGATATCTACCGATTTGAATGAATCTTAATTTATTTGGGTTACGCGTTGTGAGAATTATATGCCTCAAGTTATGAGAAGTTAATCCCTACATGATTTTCACATGCAGCTTGATGGCACGGTTGTTGAGTCGAATTGGGGAATAGTTACCGAATTCTAAACTTATCATAAAGATGTCAATTCAATTTTAAATTTTTCAATTTTGCTATATAATCATAAATCATTTGCACGAAGTTTCAATATAGTATGCCCCACCAACTACCATCCTGAAAAAGTTGACGTGGTGTCTAGTCATCAACAATTGTCCTATGTAACACGCTGACATGAGCAACTTAGAAGCCATTGTATCAACAATTTACAGCGGCAATTAGCCGAAATGACTATATTAGAATTTCGCGTGAATGGTTTGTGATTAGCAAAAATTGTTCAAAAAGTCTTAATCCTATTTCATTTTGTCTAATTCAATAATAAACATTTCAATTTAGCCAATTGAATTTTAAACATTTTTATGTTTTGTTAAAAAGTCTTGATGATCATCGGTTGCTTTTGCACGGCATAAAAAGTAATGGACTCTACACTCTTTTGAAAAGAAGTGAGAGGGATGTGCACTTTTGGCCTCCTAACTTTTTTTTATTTTTATTTTTTATAACAAGTTTGGCCTCCTAACTTTACAAAGTTAGATTAGGAGACGGAAAGTGCAACCCACTTATCTCATCCGTTTACATCGCCGCATTTCATTGCCATTGTGTTATGCACAATGATATCTACCAACTTTAATGAATCTCAATTTATTGGGGTTACGTGTTGCAATAATTATACCTCTCAAGTTATGAGAAGTTAATTCCTATGCAGATTTTCACATGCAATTTGATAGCACGGTTTTGTAGTCAAATGAGGGGATAGTTACCAAATCAATCTCGAATACATTGTATAAATATCAATTCAATCTTAAATTTTTCGATGTTGTATATACTTATAAACCATTTGCGTGAAATTTCAATGTAATTCTTTGAACCAACTGCTGCCCAGAAGTAGCTAACGTGGCATTCAATCATAGTCGGATGTCCTTAGTAATACACTGACGTGGACAACTTATGAGTTGTCACGTTGGCAATTGATAGAAAAGGTTACATTTAAATTTCGCGCAAATGGTTTAATGCTATATCAACAAGATTGAAAAACCTATAACTGAATTGATATATGAACAATAAGTTCACGACAACTAAATTTGTTGTTTCCCCCAAATTAGGTATATGAACAGGTTCGGGTTAGACTTAAAATATCTCTTCATCAAAAAGCTAGGTAGAGTCAGAAATAAAGACGACTGCATAAATAATCAAAGACCACTTTGATCGTTCATCTTGATCTTACTGAGTCTCTCTCTTTACGCTTTGAAGAATTCCACACCAACCAAGAGAAGCATGAGACTTCACATTTGATTACATTTGGATACTCTCCAAGAACGTCAAAACAAAAAACCCTTATTAGTCTAGAGAAAACATTAGCGGAAAAGCATGGCGTTCAAATTTCTGGTCAACTCCACGATGCCACCCCGGATTATACATTTGCACATCTTGGGAAAGGGCACTTAGGAAACTGTCGTGAGAAGGATCTCAACATACTACAAGTTGCGACCCGCGTGGAATTCTCATTTAAATTTGTTATTTGGCCCGAAACCGAGTTGGTCGATTTTGAAGTTCTTATTTAGGGACCGCGTTCTAGAGGTCTGAAACCGAGTTTCCTTAGCCCGACCAGACTGTTTTCTACGTAGGACTCGGATTCGTTGGTTTTTCCTCGTAGGACCGGACGCCTTTTGACATTGCAGGAAACCGTGATTAAGACGAGAGGACATTATGATGAGATTTTTGTGTCATTTTGGATGGGAAGCTATGCAATAATTGTCTGTCTTTTTGTAGTAAAAATTCAGACTTGGACTTTAGCGGGCTTGCCTGTACTACTGTCTTTTTTCTGTTGCCTCTCTCTCATCTTCTTTACCAGAAGGAGGGAAGAAGGTGAAGAAGGAGAATCTTCCAAGCGTACCCATGTTTGCAATGGCGATCAACAGAGCGTGCGCGTTGAAAGGTCAACCCTCGTAGTCAGCGGGGCAAAACCCACTGTAGGAAATGGCGAAAAATCCGTGCTTTCCCTTCCCTTCCGATCGAGACGTCCACAGGAATCGCGGCCATCACCGGCCTGTGACGCTACCTGACTTTTGCCCCCACCTGTGCCATCACTTGAAAGCGAAATGATGGCGGGACCCCATCATCATCGTCGTCATCTCTCTCTCTCTCTCTCTCCCTCTCTTAATTTCAATTTATCTTGTGCACGAGCAAGAAAACCCAATTGTGGTGATGGTTGGATTTCATTTACTTTTGCGAAATCTTTCTTTTTTATAAAGACAAAGCCTTCGTTTTTTGGTGGGTCTCTCTCTCGTTGTTTATATAAACGCGAATAATATCATTTTGCGTCTCTCTCTCTTGTTGTTTATGTGAAAGCGAACAATATCATTTTGCTTCCCTCTCTCTCTCTCTTCTCTCTCTCTCTCTCTCTGCCTGCAACAACTTTGTTGTCGTACAGGGGACGAGCTGCTTGATTATCTTTTGTAGACATACAGCATCACGTAGCGAATTATGTTCCCTTGGGGATAAAGATACCGCAAAAGAAGGACGAAAAGCTTGTGCTGTTTAAGAGTCAAGTTGACAGGTGTATCTGTGCTCTCTTGTTGTGTGGTTCTTGAGAGGAGATATTTTTTCCCCACCTTGTTCTTGCTTTTCAAGATTCTGGGCATTTCTGGGCGTTTTCTGTCCATCATCAGCCGAACTTCCCTGAGGTTTTGATTCATCACTGAAGACTTGGGTATAATTGGAAGTGTTTTTATGGGCTAGAAGATCGTGGTGCTCTGATTATGGGTTCTTTAAGAGGTTTCTCTTGTGCTGTTGTTGGCTGTCCACTTTCCTGTTCGGTGTAAGGATCAAGAGAAAGATAGTTTTGAGGGGGTTTGAATTCTATTGGGAAGTTGGGTTTTTTCAAGGGAGGTGGAGCTAAATTTCCTTGGGTCTGCCTAATTTGTGTGTGTAGGTAGTGGTTGGGAATTTTAAGTGGAAAAAGTGGTCGCTGGGTTTAAGTGGTGCCTCAATAGTTTTTTTTTGATATTCTGGAAAAGCAGCAGAGAGAATTTGAGGGGGCTCTATTGCTTAAGCAGGGACAAGAGTCTTCTTGGTCACTTCTGTTGCTTTACTGACCTGGTGAGTTCTGCTCTAATTTCAACTTGTTTTTCGGTTCTCCAAGACTTTCTGGTGTTCTCAGATCAAATTCAGCGTTACCTTGGAGTATCTTATTGTAGGATTGTAGCTTCTATTGGAACTGATTAATTTGTTTCTCACAAGGTCAAACTGGAGTCTATTTCTTATTGTGCGGTGAATTGATTTTGAGGACTTAATATTTTCCATTTTCAAATAGGGTTATGCATGCTGAAAGTTTAGTTGCAGAGTTTGTCTCTGGTTCTGGGTAAATTTATGATTGTTCCTCATGCTGTTCATAGGAGGCAGAGTAGCTACCATCTCATTTTCTTTAGGAGAAATCTAAGTATATGTTTTTTACTATTCCTATGATTATCAGTTTAAGGAGTCTTTCTTGTTGCTGTAATCGAAGTTTGTGAATTTAAGTTAGTGCAAGAACTGATAGTATGTGGTTCTTTTTGTGCCTCTGGAATGGCAGATTCAGGACAGACTTTGTGCCGGATGGGAAGTGATGTCGGTGAAGTTGTGGAGACATCATATCCTTCATCTTTTAAGGTAGAGATTGCTTTCAGAATTACACGGTCTCTCTTTTGGAGTAATTTCATCAATGGTAATAGGCAAGTATGTGGTAGATTTATCTGAATGAAGGCAGCGAATAAATATCATCAAGTACTTATAGCTGGGATTGAAACATGTCAATTTACTGCAACCTATAAATGCAGGTTCACCATGCATTGTGTGCAGAGTTCATGAAATTAGTTCACAAAGTTTCAAGTATACTGCCAGCGATCGAGGAAGCTCGACCCCGATGCTCGGCTGGAATACAGGCACTATGCTTGTTACACCGCGCAATTGAGAAAGCCCACCTAATTCTCCAGCAGTGCAGTGAGTCTAGTAAGCTCTACCTGGTAGGTATCTAATGAAGAAGCTAGATATGGCCATTTTGCTTAGAATTATAAGAGCCACCGGGCAAAGGATCACTTCTTGCTACTACCTCAATCCTCATTTTTCTGCAATGGTGCATTATATGTTATGCATAGTATCACGATTCTGGTGTGTTAAGTTAGTCGAGTAAGTGTGCAACTTGAAGGAATTAGTTTGGATACTCTGATCATGTTGCAATCTCCAATGATTCATTTGTTTGATTTTGGTACTTCCTTGTCAGTAGTTAATTTTGTGCACTCTGTTGTTTTAAAATTACAATATTCTGAGAAAGAAAGGAGGTTAATGTATTTATAATGTAAATCAACAGAACAAAATAAGGTTTTCTCAAGCTGGTTATCTTCTGCAGATCATGCTTTTCCTCCTTCCATAATGATCCAACTTTAATCGTTTCAGGCATTAACTGGGGATGCAATAGTCGCAAGATGTGAAAGGTCAAGGAACATGTTGGAGCAGAGTTTAGGCCAACTTCAAAATATGGTTCCGGTATTGTTGGCTATAGAGGTTAGTTGTTACACCATAGCTATAAGCTTAATAAACTTAGTATATGCTACGGTTGCTCTCTGGTGAACAAGTGTTGCAGATCATAATAATTTAATGGTAGTAAGCAACTGATCTTTCTTCAGATATCCAAGTTACTAGATGACCTGAGAAGTGCAACATTTATCCTGGAACCATCTGAAGAGGACGCAGGAAAGGCAGTGCATGACTTGATTCGGCAGGGTTCTTCAGAATCTGGTTCAACCGAAAATTCGGAACTAAAAGCTCTTCAATTTGCAGCATCGAAGCTTTTTATTACTTCTCCAAAGTCGATATTGGTGGAAAGAAGATCAATCAAGAAGTTACTTGACAAGGTTGGTGAAAGTGATCCAAAGAAGAAGAATATTCTTCTTTATCTTTCATCTCTTCTGAAGAAGTATGGGAATTCTATTGCAAGTGGGCAAACGCAGAGTGTCTGCCTGGAGAATGAAGGAACATATTTGACAGCTAATTCCCGACATAATTCAGTATATGCAGAAACTGCTGAAGTGGCTGAGGCTCCTTTACCAGGGCGCCGTGAGGCTCAAGTTGATGATTCTGTTGACACAATAGTCCCTGAAGAATTCAAGTGCCCCCTCTCTTCGAGATTGATGTACGAACCAGTCGTGATTGCTTCTGGACAGACATTTGAAAGAATGTGGATCCAGAAGTGGTTTGATGAGGGTAATACTTACTGTCCGAAAACAAAGAAGAGACTAGCCAACCAGTTCTGGACCCCAAATACTGTCTTAAAGGAACTGATATCACAGTGGTGTACAAGACACGGACTAGAAATACCTGACCCTATCATAAAGCAAGGAACGGTGCATCCGTGGGAAAATTCTAGTACATCGATTGCTAGCCTAGGCAATTCACTGAATGACCTACGTCTTCAAGTGGACTTCAGTAATGTCTCGCTTGGGTCCCTGGAGGGCAGCAATAACTCTGAATCTCCACTTCAAAGATTTGCAAATGGATTTAATCCTGGGACCTTGCACGCCAAAGACTTGAAGCAAGACCATTCTTACGGAAGTTTTGACGAGGAAGAAGAATATTTCGATATCTTTTCTAAACTGACCGAACTCCCATGGCAGTCTCAGTGCAAGGTGGTTGAAGATTTCAAAAAGAATTTGGAATCCAATCACCGGTCTCTTCATTCGGGATCAACTGATAATTTCCTCGAACCGCTCGTAAGATTTCTGGGGGAATCACGTGATCTAGGTGATGTAAAAGCTCAGAAGACCGCGTTGCAGTTATTACTTACGTATTTGAAAAAGAGCAGGTTTGTAGTGCAGTTACTAGTTGTGGCTGGTTTTCTTATAGAAGATACTTTCCATGGTTCTTCCTTTCACCCTTCTTTCGACTAAATGTACTGAAATTAACGAGGGTGCTGCTTCTTGCAGATACGAAGTAATGCATGTCCATCAAGATGGATATTCCATGTTGGCTACCTTTCTTGATTCGGAAGTAGCTGAAGAAGCCATCGCCATTGTGGAGATTCTGTCTACTCAGCAGGAGTGTAGACTGAAAGTTGCGAATTCCGGAGCTATTCCTTCTATTTTGGAGACCCTCGACTGCGAGATCAGAGACCTCCACGTGTCCGCCCTTAAAATCCTTTACAACCTCTGCTTGAGTACTGATCTCCGTCCATATGTTGCACCCTGCATCCCAAAGCTGGTCGGTTTTCTGAAGGATGGTGAATTGGCGAAATACGCTCTTGCTATCATCAGGAACTTGTGCGACATTGAGGATGCAAGGATCTCCATCATCGAGACGCACGAGTGCATCACCTCTATCGCCGAACTACTCGAGACTGGGAGCGACGAAGAGCAAGAGCATGCCGTGGCTATCCTCCTTTCGTTGTGCTCTCAACGCGTAGAGTATTGTCAGTTGGTACTGGATGAGGGTTTTGCGGTCATCCCAGCCGTTGTGAGCTTATCCATCAATGGCACCGAGAGATCGAAAATATGCGCTATAGAATTGCTCCGGCTCTTACGGGACGTGAATGACAGTGATAGTTGTGATTTCTCAGACCTGTATCCTCCTACACCCGAAGACCCCGGTTATCACTGCTCGGAGACGAAACCATCTTCCAGGAAGTCTGGATTCTTCGGACGGAAGCTCGCGATATTTTCTAAAAAGCCCATCTCTGCCGCGCAACGGAAGAAGAAATGCAATTCGTAATCGGGTTATTCCGTGACCTCACAACGGCTTAATTATCTGACGGTGGTGAAGAACGTTACATATTCTCGGTGACTTAAGGTTCTTCTTCCTTAAAACTAGAATAGAGCAACTTCTGTAAATTATCTCATTGCTAGACTTGGATCCGCTCAGCTGGGAAATTTTTGTTAGGCAGCTTAGGCTAGATCAAATCTTTGACGGGTACTGTGTAGGGCTGTATGATTGGTAGAAATGTGCAGTTTTTTTTTCCATGTTCTTATCAATTGGAAGGGGCTCCTTGTCTGTAGCTTGAATGAACTCCCTGCTCGCCAACTCGGCGGTCATCTTAATAGAGAGTAACGATTCAAGTTGACGGATAACGGGTTCTGCTGATGTTTTACACGTACAAATCCTAGCTATCACATCATTTCCGCCGTCTCGCCCGGCGTCTTTCCATCCTCCGAGACCGAGGGAATTTATGGAGCACTGTAGCGGCGAAGGAGTTGTGATTCTATTCTCTTGATGGCCTTCAAATTCATAGACCATCTTGTGTTGTGGGTTGAGATGTCAAGATGAATCGGTTGGCAGTCGATGGAGGAGTCAAAAAGGACACGGTGATTGGGTTTTCATGGGGGGATGATGTCGTGCAAGAACGCTCGTTTTGACCGGGGATTCCCTTCTTTTCTATCCTTCTTCTCTCTTTCATACTACTTTTGCTCCTGGCTGCATGAGCACTCTCTTTTTGACTCCCATCTTAGCACAGGAACAGATGGGAAATTTCTGCGAATCGCAAGGGCGACAATGCTATCAACTTTAAGTCAAAATGAAAGCGCTTTCAGCATTTTTTTAACTCATGCTGGAGATAAATTAGGAGGCCCGAAACATCGGACGAAGATTCTCTTCTGTAAAACCAAGGGCGCGTTTGTATATTTCTGCTACTTTTCGCCCCTAACGTGACGGAAATATTTCCAAAAACGTAGAAAATGTCCTGTCGAGAATCGTATGACTAGATCCGTCCTCCGTGTTTTCTCGGGTCGTTGTTGAGTAGTAGTTGAAGAGGTAATTTCCAATCTTTGCGTCTTGCAATTGAGACGGCAGATCTAGCGTTAGATCATTGAATGATTCAAAGATCGATTTAGAGATTTAGGGCTGACATTTTTTCAAAGTAGTGTCGTGGATTGGTGGCTCCGGCGAAAAAGCTGGAGGAGAAATCCAATATGTCTGGGGAAAATATAGGGAGAGAGGGTTTTGAATTTTGATCAAAGACTAGGTAGAGAAAGGAAAAGGAAAAAACTAATAAAAAAATTCCAGAAAATTCTAAAAAATTGCAAAAGACTACCCACATCAACTCGGCCGTTCACGATGGATGGTCATTGTCAACATCAGCGATTGTGAGTCAAAATTGGCTCATCATTGTCACATCAGCGATTGTGAGTCAAAATTGGCTGCGATGACTATATTGACAAATTGTCAAAACGTTTATCATTAAATTAGCTTAATTGAAAGGTTTAGAATTTAAATGACATCGATATAATAAGTTTAGGATTTTTTTGGTAGTTTGCTCCGACAATTTTGTTGACAATTTCAGTTTTTCAAGCTCAATTTGATATAGGACTAACTCTGTTAATCATTGTTCCAAAAACCCATTTTCATTAAAGGTGGGATTAAGTTGCTCCGTTCATGTAAATTCACTTCCATAAGTACTACTTAATCAATGGCCAAGCACATTTTCTATGTGCCATTAACGTATCACAACTCCATGAAGTTTTAAAAGAAGCAGCGATAGAATCGTGGAGGTAGTGAGTTTTTGCTCAATGGACGCAATCAAGTCTAATTTTATGTCAAGGAATTTGATTTCATTTCACCTAGCATTTTGGGTTTTGTTTGTTGTACTAGTATCTTATCTAAGGAATTTCCAAATTTCCCTGAAAATTGGTACAATTTAAGTATAAGGTCCAATTACGAGCCTAATCGCATCAATTTTCAACTGTCAACGTCATAATACGTTGAAAAAGCATGTTTTTATCGGATAATTACATGTGTCGGAGCTGTCGAATTTAGCCTACGATCGTAAATCTTTTGCAAGATCCGGACGAAAGTTTCCGGATATTTTGGGCCCTGACTCGTATTGAATAGAATAAAAATAATCTGGATAGTACGAGTGTCAAGAAGCTGGAATAGCTCAGTTGGTTAGAGCGTGTGGCTGTTAACCACAAGGTCGGAGGTTCAAGCCCTCCTTCTAGCGCTATTTTTTTTTTTGTTGTTGTTGTTAAAACCAATATTTGATTAAAGAGAAAATTACACAAAACTCTCTCAGCTTTCATTTTATTACAATTGGTAACTCTATGTTATATGTATTGTTAGCATGCATAATGCACGTGACTTTCAAGAAATATAAGTATACTTTCATCTTCTTTAAAAATGAAATCTCTATTTTATCATTGATTTGTGTAAAAAAAAAAAAGAAAAAAGAGAAATGGAGAAAAATAAACTAAATAAAATACTACAAGAGAAATAAATGGCAGTAATGATACTAAAACTATGAACGTATCGAAATTTGATGAATATATTAACAGAACATATAATATATTTCAAGAAAAGGAAAAAAAAAAAAAAAACTAAGTATAAAGGAAAAACAAAGTCCCCCATAATGAAAAAGGTTAAATTGAAAAAATTGGATACTCATTACGTATATTTAATGGCTTAATTGATGCAAAAATATTATTGATCAACAAAGGATTTATAGATATCACCTTAGGCTTTTGTTAATCTTTCCTTTTATCAATTGAAAACATTATTTTCTTTTATCACTTTGAAATATATTTATGAATCAATCATTTTTTACCTTAAGTAATCCTTAAACGATTTTTGTAATTTTATCTTATTGCTATTGAGACTTTTTCCCTTTTTTTATTTATTTAATTTGTGTTTTCTCTTCTTCTTAGAGTACCTTATTTAGTCGTATTAAAGTAGCTATATTTATTACATTTTAACAAACTTTTGTTGGTTAATTTTATTATTAATGTTTATTTTTCTGTCAGTACTATTATAATTAATTTAGTTTACTCCTTTTTTTTATGGCAATTGAGGGTAAAATAGACATATCCTTAGACAAAATATACTTGTACCCCTTGAGTATCATGTTCATTGGACATGCTAATGGAAAAAAATAATAAATGATGCACTATCCACAAAATCCAGGGGATATTACATGATTTCCCCTGAAATTAACCACTCATATATTGTCACAATGATTTATCAAGTTATTTTCAAATTAAAAAAAAAAACAAAAACAAAAAAACGAGAAGTTATTACACAATCGGTTGTGTTTCACAAGAGACACATGGTATATTGAATATTGATTCTTGTCTTCTTGTCTTTTCTGGAAATGTTGTAGCTACCTTACTCCCTTTTCAAGCTCCCAATCTAATGTTGGTAGTGTACTCCAACCGTAGTTGAAGATTCATTTTAGATACTTCAAATGTTTGCCCGGAAGCAATGCCAATTTTCTTCCACATAATATTGTGGAGAAAGAAACGGGGATGATGGAGGCCCTTGCCAATCAAGCAAAAAATGGCCAGAAATTCAGGACATCCACTATTAAAAAAAAAAAAAAAAAAAAAAAAAAAAAAACCCCTTAGAAGTAATTGCTTCTTGTGCTTCTCAGCCATCTCTTTTTTCTCCTTACTTCTTACCGAAACCAATGGGTAGATCCTGATGCTGCTGCGGATTCACTTCGGTATCCACCAGAGAGGGAGGAAAAAGCACTCCATCGAGAGAGACATCCGACCAATCATGCACTAAACCATCAGCATCAGCATCCGCATAAAGCATATTGCTTGATCAATGCTGGAATGCGGAATAAGAATCCTTGAGACTGAGACTATCTAATGGCCATGGCCTTTCCTTTAAGGTAAAGCTTTAGCTCCTGTGGATTTCTGGGGTATGGTTGGCCCGGTGTAACTCTCACAGAACATAAACAAAGGTTTTCCTCATCAGACACATTCACATTTTGTGCTGGCCAAGATACAACGTTAAACCAAGGAAGCCTTGTGTTTCAGCAAATTTTTGATCCCGGTCCAGAAAGCTCCGCCTCTACGTCAGTTTGAAACGGATTAAAAGAAATCGCCATCAATGTTTTGCTTCCAAGCTTTGGCGTCTCCTTATCTTCACTGTTCAGCTCCTACCTAATCATGCTAACTTAACACCTCTCGTCTTTTCTTTTTATTAACATACACATAGCTTCTAAGCTTTGACCTCACATCGTCCATGTATATTTATACTTGGGAAGCTCCGGCTCTCGTCTCATTCTCATTCAACAAACACATTCCACAAGGGAAGAAAAAGACAAGGAAAAAAAAAAAAACTGCATCCGGATCAACGGAAACGATGTCTGTCCGTGGCAAGAACTCGTTTCCGAGAATAACCCTCCTTCTGTTCGGGTTCTTGGCATGTTTCACTTCATCCGAAGCTGCCATAAAGAAGTACCAATTCGACGTGAGTCGTCCATCATCTTAGTTCACTTTTATGGTATATTTTGGATCTGCGCATGGTGCATGATGCTGTCATTTTTTGGCTAAAATGTCGCAGATTCAAGTGAAGAACGTGAGCAGATTGTGCCATGCCAAGCCAATCGTGACAGTGAATGGCATGTATCCAGGCCCGACCATATATGCCAGGGAAGGGGACAGAGTCCTTGTTAATGTCACTAATCATGCACAATACAACATGTCAATTCACTGGTAAATTCCAATCCAGAAGATACCATATCAGTACAAATTAGCATTATTCAAAGCTGTTATGTACTCATTAGTTCTCGCTCTCGGTGAATTCTGTAGGCATGGATTGAAGCAGTATCGCAACGGCTGGGCCGACGGACCGGCCTACATAACGCAGTGCCCTATTCAGACCGGGAACAGCTACACCTACGACTTCAACGTGACGGGACAGAGGGGGACGTTGTGGTGGCACGCGCATATTCTCTGGTTGAGGGCCACCGTGCATGGCGCAATCGTGATTATGCCACCGCAAGGCACGCCGTTCCCGTTCCCACAGCCATACAGCGAGCAAACCATTCTGCTCGGTGGGTTGAGAGATACACGCTGCGCGCATCGGAGATTTTTGAGAACTTGAAAGTGTCCTAGTTAATGAGACCTCAGTAGTTTTCTCAATTCGATTCTCATATGTTGCAGGAGAATGGTGGAACGCAGATGTTGAAGCCATTGAGAAGCAAGGAAACCAATTGGGCTTGCCGCCAAACATGTCCGATGCTCACACGATCAACGGAAAACCGGGGCCCCTCTTCCCATGTTCTGAGAAGCGTAAGCAATTCCTCTAATTTCAAATCTCGAAAAGGTCGATTTCTCGAGCTGTTAGAGCCAGGTTTCGGGTAATAGCTCACTTAGGAATTCCTGTTGTTAGATACATTTGCGATGGAGGTCGAGCCAGGGAAGACCTATCTCCTGAGGATCATCAATGCTGCCCTCAATGACGAGCTCTTCTTCGCGATTGCGGGCCACAACATGACGGTGGTTGAGGTGGACGCGGTCTATGCGAAGCCGTTCAGCACGGACTCCATCCTCATCGCCCCTGGCCAGACCACCAACGTGCTGGTCCAAGCCAACAGAGTGCCGGGCAGGTACTTCATGGCGGCAAGGTCGTTCATAGATGCGCCAATCCCGGTGGACAACAAGACCGCCACCGCGATACTGCAATACAAAGGTATTCCGAACACGGTCATGCCCGCCCTCGTCCAATTGCCCGCCCCGAACGACACCGCCTTCGCCCTGAGCTACAATCAGAAGCTCAGGAGTCTGAACTCGCCGCAGTTCCCGGCCAACGTCCCTCTGAATGTCAGCCGCAACCTGTTCTACACGATCGGGCTAGCCAAGAACCCGTGCCCGACCTGCGTCAACGGGACGCACTTCCTCGCCTCCCTGAACAACATCTCCTTCATGATGCCCCAGGTCGGGCTCCTCCAAGCCCACTACTTCAACACGAAGGGTGTGTTCACCACCGACTTCCCCGACAAGCCCCCGACCCCGTTCAACTACACCGGCGCCCCGCTCACGGCCAACCTGAAGACCTCGCAGGGCACCCGGGTCAGCAAGATCGCCTTCAACTCCACCGTGGAGCTCGTCCTCCAGGACACCAACCTCCTGACCGTCGAGTCCCACCCTTTCCACCTCCACGGCTACAACTTCTTCGTGGTCGGGACCGGCGTCGGGAACTTCGACCCAACCAAGGACCCTGCCAACTACAACCTGGTCGACCCGATGGAGCGGAACACGGTGGGCGTCCCGACCGGCGGCTGGACCGCCATCCGCTTCCACGCAAACAACCCAGGTAAACTCCTCACACCCAACTTCCGGAACACGGAAATCTCACATCTTGGCTTGGAAAATCCTCACGCAACACGTTCGTTCATCTGCATCTTCCCTTTTCTTTCTTTCCAGGGGTCTGGTTCATGCACTGTCATCTGGAGCTCCACACCGGGTGGGGACTGAAGACTGCCTTCGTGGTGGAGGACGGGCCGGGACCCGATCAGACCGTTCTGCCGCCACCCGCCGATCTCCCGCCATGCTAAAAGCAAAGAAAGAAACCTTTTCTTACTGTTCTTTTTTCCATTCATTCTGAATCGTGGTTCTTGTACTTTCGTTTTCGTTACTTCCCTGCCAAGAAGCTGCGGGAATTGTTTATTCGTTCTGAGGAAGAAATGGTGGCAGACCAGAACTTGTGAAACCGAAATTGTTTGATATCGAAGTGCAATAAAAAGCTCCCCCAGCAATTGTATAATATTTACACGTAACTCCAGTACATACACTGATGCAAGAGAGTGAAAGAGAGAGAAAGGAAATATGCGGAATATGAGAAATATTCTTCGGCACAAAGCCGCAAGAAAACTACGGCGGAGATTTTCCTATCGATGCGCGGAGCGGACATTGTCCATCCGACCATTCCACTTCGCACGTTGTCTATCAATCAGGGTACCAAGTCGACAAGCCGATTGACGACACGGTGCGTAGCATAGATCAATCTAGTAGGGACATAAGGCCAGAAATCGATTTCTCGATTTTTATTCATTGAATGAGTTTCTGAGAAAAAAACACCGTTTGATTTGGAAACTCGTTTGATAACAACTCAAAGTTTCTATTTTTGAAAATGAAATTCGTTTAATAACGGAATAAACTTTCTATTTCAAAGGAAAGCGGCGGCTAACATATGGTGGGTGGTGGGCGTCCGACGAGTGGTGGTGTTGACGAGTGAACGATGGAAAATAGTTTTCATTTCTTACTTTCATCCCAAAAAATAGAAAGCTAAAAATTTTGGTTTCTAATTTTTATTTCAAATTTATTTCTTAAACAAAAATTTGTTTCAAAAATAGAAAAATGAAATTGTGTTACTAAATAAATTTTCGTTCCAAATTTGATACCAAGAGTAAAGCAAAAAAATAAAGAAATAAAAATTTTGTCATACGTGCCTTGAGAGTCTTAATGGGTGCCTCTAGTGGTAGTTTGACCAATGTTGGAGCCTAGATGTGCTTCTTATTATTTTTTTTATTGGCTCTACTTTATTCATACTCTAACTTTCACTCTCAGACGTGAGAGTCGAAATCCCCACTTGAAACTAAATCGTTCTCATTCCAACTTCATGAGAAGATTTCATGTTGGAATGGTGACCACTTAGGCAAACGATCAATGCACTTCTTATTTTACTATGCTGATATATGCATACTCTTTTCCCCATACTTTTTCTTCCTTATACGTTTCCCAATCAAGACTTTTTCTTCCTTATACGGGAAGTAACGTTAGAAAATCCTATTCCTCGGAGGTCCTGTTCCTGTTTTTTTCTGCCTTCGACCCTTTCAAGGAACTGTTCAAGTAAGTTCCAGAGGTAGAGAGAGAGAAGGAATATGCGAAATATGCCGCGCACAGAGCCGCAAGGAATCGACGGCGGAGATTCTTTTCTATCGATGCGGGGATCGGGCGCCGTCCGTCGGATCATTCCACTGGCCTTCCGTTATAGGAACGAATTTTGACTCTCCCAACTGTAATTCCAAGGCCACTCGCTCATGGCGACGGTTTCTTCCACGACCTCTTCGCTCGCCACCGCTACCTTCTTCCCCAGCTCTCGCCCATTCCACCGGTCACTCTCTCTCTCTCTCTCTGCGCGATTCGTTGTCGGCATTGGAATCGCGTCGCGAATTTCCGGTTTTTTGTTGTGTGGCGGTGCAGGTACGGACGGCGGTGTCGCGTCGGGATGGCGTTCGCAAGCGCGGAGAAGGGGGCTGCTGCGGCGGCGGCGACGGCGGCGGGAGTGAGCGTGACGGAAGGCGAGGGGAAGCTGCCGAAGCTGGTGCTCACCTCTGCTCACGGCAGGTGCGTTGTCGCCTCCTATCGTCGCTGCATTTTGTCGCGCTCTTCGGTTTTTTTTTTTTTCGTGCTGCGATGTTGCGAATGGATCTGGGACTGTGCGGTTGAGGCTGTGGAGGTTTTTGAGGTCCTTGCGCTGGTGGACTTCTTGTCGCGTTCTTCGGCGACGGCGACGTTGTTTTGTGCCGCGTTCGATGGCTCATGGTCGTCTTGAGCTTGCGCAACGGTGCGCTTATTATGGACGTCTGGGAGTTTCGCGTCGCGGAGTGCAGATCATCCGGAAAAGGAGATCTTTTGCGATGTGCATGTCGGAGAAATTCGGATTGGGATCTCTGTGACGCAGTGCATTCCCCGCTGTGAAATGTCTTGTTGTGAATTGTGATTGATTCCGCGGAAGGTTGGGTTGGCTTCGCGTTGTATCTTCGGATCGCGCGAATCTAGGAAGTTTGACCCCGTGGAGAAATGGGGAAGTGAGAATTTCTGGTGAGCGCAAAGAAAGCAACTGTGCAATGTATACCGGCTAGGCGTTTTTCTTGCCTGATCTTCTATTTCGACCTGGTTTGAATGGCACGGTGTGAATTTCACTTCACGCTCCCCGGGCTTTTATACGTGTCTGAGCAAAATGCCTCTTGTTTAACTGTCGAAGTATCCTTTAGTTGGTCAGCCAGAGCACAAGTTTTTAATTGGTGCAAATTGTAAATGATGTCCAAGTGGTTTTAAGTTGCAGTTATATCACAGCTCTATGTTGGTCTTCAATCAATTTATTTTACTCAGACTCGCGTTGGGGTCTCAAGTGCAGCCCCTTATGCTGTCGTATGGCACCTCTGCTTCGAGAGTCAGAAGTGTGGGTTGGCAACAGGATTAACACTATGTATAGTGTTTGAAAAATCATTTTTATATCTCCGAATGCAATATGTGGATGTGCACTTTTGAGAGTATTTCACTATTGAGTTGACTCTTATACTCTAGATTTTATCATGGTCAAACTTTTGATGAGCATGTTTGAGCTTCTTCATTCACTTAGTTCTATTTTCTCAGTGAGGCAGAGATATATCTCTATGGAGGTTGCATCACATCCTGGAAAGTTGCCAAAGACAAGGATCTCCTATTTGTTCGACCAGATGCTGTATTTAACAAGAAGAAACCAATAAGGTGAACTTCTCCATCTTGTTCTCCTTGAATGCATTCTTATGATTTGACAAAAATGTTTGCATGTTGCTTACTGAATTTGAGTTTCGGCAGTTGGTTTGACTAAATTTTGCAGTACTTTGAAGCATGTAAGAACAATTTTAGAGCACTGAACGTGATGCTGGTATGAGAAAGTGAATCCATCGACCTTAATTTGTGCCCATCTCTTTTACTATCCCAAGGTATCACACTTCCCAATTGGTTCCATAACTTGAGGCCACTCATGTTCGGGAAACCAATAGTCATCCAATGATGAAATGGGCAACTCGTGCGTCTAATCCATGCACCGGCAAAAGACAGCATGCTGTGGCACTGATGTCAAAACTTTATGAAAGATGACATCTCAAACAAAAGTAAAGAAATCACAGAAATTTCATTTAATAGCCCAACTTTACAGAGTCCAAGGATCATAAATTCTTTCTAGGTTGATTTGCATAGCTCCAAAGTGTGCTTCATGTGATCACTGCCTAGTGGCATAATTTTGCTTGTGTCTTTACCTTGAAAACTCGCAGTTTCGCCTGCACTGACTTATATTTTCTGGGACAGTGGAGGCGCCCCACATTGTTTCCCACAGTTTGGACCAGGTCCAATGCAGCAGGTATGCCTTGCCATTTTTCTGAGTGTCTTTATGAGGTTTTCCATTTAGACTCATGATACTTCACAAGTACCATGTGCTTGTAGTAATGAACTCAACTTTTGAGCAAGAGCCATCCACCCACAGATGACCATGCTTTTGTTCCTATTGATTAAAACTTGAGCTTGACTATGACTAGTAATGTTGCACAATTTTATCCAGTTAATACTGGATCATGATTGCTCCTATCTCTGTTATGGCAGTGATGGAGAAATCTTTCTGAAGCTAGCAATTAGTTAATTACTTATGATTTTTAATCCATTCTCTGTTGGCTGCGCATGTTGTAGCATGGATTTGCAAGGAATATGGATTGGTCCGTTGCTGAATCCCAAAGTGAGGATGGAAATCCAATTGTAACCCTAGAATTGAAGGATGGCCCTTACAGCCGTTCCATGTGGGATTTCAGCTTTCAAGCTTTGTACAAGGTGTGACTTATTCCCAAGCGAAGGATTCTGAGCTATCTGTCATGCTACCCTTACTCGCATGATGCAGGAACCTCCGGTTAAATAAAGCTTATCGACTCATTTTTGGGTTTCAAGTTTTAATTTTCCCTCAACCCTAAATCAAAATTTCAAGGTTCTTGTGTGATTTAAAGTTTTGTTGCACATGTTAGCTGTTGGAACTAAATTCTCTCTTTTGCAGATCATCTTAAGAGAGAAGAGCCTTTCCACCGAGTTAATCATCACAAATACAGACACAAAACCGTTTTCATTCAATACTGCCCTGCATACATACTTCCGTGTAAGTTGTGCGACATAGTGCTCAGTAGATGATCTTAGGACGTATATTACCCAGGAAAATTTACTTAAATCAGGCTGTAATTTAAAACTTACGGATCAGCAGACCATGGGAGGGTTGGGATCGAGGTGGATGTATGAAATTTAAAGACAATATATCTATTTGTGGATTTCTATAGGATGAGCACAAATATTAAGTACTGGATTCTAGCAGCAAACTTTGATGTGATTCTGCCTTGGATGAGCCTAATACTTAAGTACATTTCAGACTGTTGAGCAGATGATCATTATTAAAGTGTCATTCAATAGTTATTACTTGCAAGAATTGTGAAATTCAACATATCTGAATTTGTTATCCTATCAATTAGGCTTCTGTAACAGCTGCCTCTGTGAAAGGTTTGAAGGGTTGTAAGACATTGAACAAAGATCCCGATCCAAAAAACCCACTAGAGGGGAAGGAAGAAAGGTAATCTCTGTTTCTCTGTCTCTGTCTGTCTGTCTTTCTCTCTTGCTCTCTCTCGCATCATTGTTCCTGTGACATAATTTTATTCTCTGTAAAGCTGAAAGCGAAAGAAAGAAATTGAAGCCCTGATGGTAGACTTGGCAATTTCTCTGTTTTTTGTGTATCTACACAGCACTAATGACATCAGATAATTAGACGGAAGGAGGGGAACTAAACCGCATATCTAACATGCATATGTAAAGTTAGTTTGACTATAACTATGCCGTAATTTATTTTCTGCATCACCACTGTCGAATTCTGCCTAGAAATATCCATTATTCTTCAAAGTGACGGTGGCTCACATGTTGCCTTGGCCACTCTCATGTTTCCCTCACTCTATCAAAATGCATCAAAGTGATGTTACGTTCTCCACATACATCAGCATGTCCATTAAGCTCGTTGCTTATGCATTGGATCTCTTGCTAGAAATTATACTGTTTCTAATAAATGCCATATCATATCAGGGACATTGTCACATTCCCTGGGTTTGTGGATTGCATTTATCTCGATGCTCCCAGTGAGGTGATTCTGGATAATGGCTTGGGAGATACTATATCCATCCAGAATACAAAGTAAGTGTGTGTGAAAACAGCCTAAGATGATTTGTTGGGATTTGGAAAATTTCCTTCTTCCTTATAGTTTACTTTTGGTCCTTGTCTCTATAGTTGGTCGGATGCAGTCTTGTGGAACCCATATCTACAGATGGAAGCATGCTACAGAGACTTTGTTTGTGTTGAAAATGCCAAGGTACAGAAGATGCTTAAATAGTTTATTGTGACTTGTTAAATTCAGGTTGTCTATTTATCATACTGGTAAAGGGTGCGTTAATTTCAACAATAAATATGCAGGCAAGTGTTGACTGAATCGTGTTCAGAATTTTTAAGAAACACTTTATGGGGTGGGTCAGCCATTTTACCTACTGACTATTTTCCTCTTGATTTTGCGGCAGATTGGAAATGTCCAGCTAGAGCCTAAGCAGTCTTGGGTGGCCAAGCAGATACTTAGCATTGCCTGAAGAGCTATGAAGAAACTGTCCTCGTACTTAATTTTATTTTTTTTTAATTTCCCTTTGAGTAATCAGTAAAAGAAACCTTGAACACACAAAAGTCTATTGAGCTAGTGGAAATCTCGTTTTGGTATTTTTGGTTTCACTATTCTAGCCAATTGTATTTTTGTGTTGTAATAATGTACTCTTTAATTTTCTCTGCGAGGAGACTATACTGCGATTTTAAATTTCTTGTGCTTATATGCGTCTGCATTTATTCACCAGAAGTCCCCACAAGTACATATTCCATCTCTGAACAGATGAAAACGAGTTCTATCCCGCATGACTATCTCCCTAGAGTAAATCTTGGAGATCATCTTTGTTACTACATGGCAGTCCTCACAAATACGAAGGTTTTTAAAGACTCGAATGGTTGTCCCCGTTTTGGTGCTGATTAACCCGAATGCAATTGCCAGCCTCTCACTGTGCTGATGAATGGCCACCTCTTTTGCCTCATCATCAAGATCAAGGAGCGAATTCCCAACTTCAGGTCTATATCCTTCTAGCTTGAGTCTCTCCACTATCTGATGCCACATTTGATGAATCTCCTTAAGTTGCGGGTGTTTACAGTCGCCAGCAAAAAAGTCGTGAACAGATCCATTTATGGTAATGCTGCTGCACCCCGGAAATTTTTTAATTCCTTTTTCTTTCATCATTCTTCTTATTCTCATTGCTTCATCCCATTCTCCTGATGCTGCAAAAATACTCGCTGCATGAATATATCGACCACCATGTCCAGGGTCTACTTCCATCAGTTTCTTCCCAATTACTTTGCCTAACTTGACATTTGCGTGCTTTTTGCAGACATTGAGGAGTGCTCCCCACATGGCAGCATTTGACTCGATAGGCATTGTCTCAATCACCTCTTTGGCTTCCTCCAGCAACCCTGCTCGGCCAAGAAGGTCAACCAAGCAACCATAATGCTCAATTGTTGGGTTCAAGTTGTGAACTGACGTTATGCTCTTGAAGATTGATTTTCCTTCATCAACTAGTCCTGAGTGGCTACATGCAGTCAAAATTGCAGTAAGAGTGATCGAATTTGGCTTGATCCTTTCTTTTTGCATTTGGATATAGAAATCCAGTGCTTCTCTTGCCTGTCCATGAATTGCAAAACCAGAAATTGCTGCTGTCCATGTGGAGACACATTTCTTCTTCGATTTAGTGAAAACTCGTATAGCTTCTTCCATGTGACCGCACTTGCCGTACATGTCGATCAGTGCACAATCTAGCTCTGGGTCTATTTGTATCTGGTTTCTGTCGATATATGTGTGAATCCATCTGCCCTGATCCACTGCTCCGAGATGTGCACATGCTGAAAGTGAATTTACCAGAGCTACATTGTCGGGTTTAACACCTGCAAACAGCATATCCTGAAACAGGTTCAAGGCCTCCTTGTTCATTCCCACTTTCACAAAGCCAGATATCATCGTCGTCCACGAGACTACATTTCTCTCCGGCATTTCTTTGAACAGTTTGAAAGCTACCTCTACTTCACCACACTTAGCATATCCATTGATCATTGTATTCCACGACACCATGTCTCGTCTAGGAGCCTGGTTGAAGAGGAGGCGTGCAATTTCCATTCTGCCAAACACGGCATATGCATGGAGCAGGGTGTTGATGGCGAAGACATCCGAGCCAAATCCCATCTTCACAACTCGAGCATGGATTTGCATCGTCCCCTCTGAGGATGGCAACTTAGAACAGGCTCTGAGTAGGAAAGGTAAGGTGTGAGTATTGTGGGGGACTGAATTACTAATCATCTCAGTGTAAAGAAGAAGCGCTTGCCCTGGGTCTGTGCTTTCGGAGTATCCTCTGATCATTGCATTCCACATGAAGGTGTTTCGACTGCTAGTCTTTTTAAACAACATTCGTGCATATTTGATATCACCGGAACTCGGTGAGCTGCAGAAAGCAATAAGTCTGCTTAAAGGGATGGGTTCTGAAACAAGGCCTGTTTTGAGCATACTCGCATGAATCTGCTTTAGTTCGTCCATGTTCGAACAGACCTCAAGAAGAGACAGTGGTTGCAAAGGAATAGCCATGGCTGGGCTCTGAATATTTTTGCTTCGAAGAAGACAAGCCAGTGAAGGAGTCAATTGATGAAATTTGGGATGACAGTTTCTGTGGCTTTAATTCCTCCCAATGTGGATAAGGCCTCTGCGATAAAGGAAAATAGCAACATTGTTGCTTCTGATTTGATGTGATATGGTGTTGTGTGTGTGTGTGTGTGTGTGTTGTGTTGGTCTTTTGTGACAAATACTTGTCTTGATTCTGTTGATGGTCCCTTTGCTGTTTGCTTCTGTTCTCATTTACCCTGAAGTTGCCTTTTAAGCTGTAAAACGGCATTCGCCACTATCAAGTCGATTGCTAAGTATTCTGAAAAATGACTATCAGTATTGGAAGAAAAAGTAGTAAATGAAAAATACTTTCATAATCAACAACAATTTATAATGAAAATATTTCATGATAGTTCAACTTTACGAGTGATACAAGTGATCATTAATGAAAAAATATTTTCTAAACATTTGTTTTCTGTAAAAGAAAACACATTCAAAGCAGTGCAAGTGCTTCTGTAGTTAGGAAGTTAGGAAGTGTCATACTTTTTAAAAAGGGGTGTCGGGATTTCCTATGAGCAAAGACTCAAAAATGAATATTAAGCCTAGATTGACTTTGCTCCAATGGAATATGGATAACGATTTAGATGTTAACTATTCACAAAATTGGGGGAGAAGAGAGGACCAAAGAATTCACCAAAAAATTTCGACGATTTCAGCTTTTGTAACATGTCAAGATTTAGGACTTCTTGACATGAATATTTTATTCCGGACCATGATGTGACTGCTCGCTCAATCATTGAGCAAATGATGAACCAATTCGCTCAGTCGAGATTCATACAGTCTTGCATTCAACGACCCAAAAAACGGATTTTAAATGGATATACCTTCTTGATCACTATCAAGCCATTTGTACACATTTTTTCAAATTACATTTCGAACAAAGTAAGTTTTTCCACTTTTTATGACGTCATTAATGAGCAGCAAAAAATTTAAGCGTGGGAATATCCCAAACACTAGTGGAAAAATAGAATGTTCCGTCAGGACAGAGCAAATGCACGTGTGCAGAAGGGAATCTTTCGTAGATGCGCAGAAGTTGAAATTGCAAAAGTCGGTTAATGTCGTTGCATCGGCAAGTCCCGCGCACAACAAAGTGGCAAGAAGCAGTAAAAGACACGCTCCTCGACACCGGACAGAGAGATCCGCAATGCAGGACATAGAAATTGCAGGAAAAAGATTCGAGCTTTATGGCTGTTAACGAGCTGTTATGCGGCCTTCCACGTCTCCAGCCTGCTCGCTTCGTCTTCACCGATGCGTTCGCCTTTGGAACCATCGGATTCTTCCCTTTAACCATTTACCCACCGGATATATGCTCCTATGCCGCTTGTTGCATATGCCGATCGCGCCGTTCTTTCCAAAGATCGGCTAGATAGTCCACGATCATACTGTTCTGGATTCTCAATCTTGCTATATACAACAAGATCATTCTCATTGGGATTCTGGGTCTTTCTCTTATGCCTGTTAAACGTTTCTGTGGATGCCACAGTAAGGTGGGTTCACGAATTCTTGATCTTTTTTTCTCCTGAGAATGGAGAATCCTCCCAAATATAGCAGGCCCTATCAGCTGAGGAGCGGTTATGAGCCGTCCGACACAGAGACGGAGTGGCATGAAAATCCAAGGTGGGAGCAAAGACAGGACGACGACGATTTGGAGTTTGGAGGTCCCAAAGTCGATTTGAGCCGGCCCAGGAACGTTACCCCCCTGAAACTGAGCAGGAGGCAACCTTCCTTTGGTGGGTCTTCTACTAAAAAAGAAACTGAAGCCGCTTCGGTTCGGCGGAGGCACAGCAGCAAGTCGCCGTACAAGCCGAGAAGAGATAATGGAAATGCTCTTTCTCCGATAGGTGGATCAGATGCACGCAGAAATGTCAGTACTTTATTAAAACCTGAGCACCTGAGGCAAATTTCACTTTATAAGCTGGGAAGAGAAGGAAATGCGACTGATGATAATGAGATTACAAGCTCAAACAGGAAGCTAAATCGTAGGACACGGTCAAGGGACGATAGGGAAGGCCATCAGCAGTTCCTTGATCTGAGTAGAGTAAGTTTGAAATCAAACTACAGTCATCGATCTGTTACTGCACCGAAGCAGAGAGCAAGGGACAGGGAACAGCATAACAATCCAAAGGGAGAGCGGAACCTGTCACCATCGGAAAGAAATGTAATTCAGAAACAGCGGGAAGCGTCTCCCTTGAGAAAACCTTCTGTTGGTGAGATAAATGAAATGGTAGCAAATTTAAAGCCCTATAGAGGTCCCGTGAACACTGCCACTAATTTTGAAAGCACAGATTCCATATCACCTGGCGATATTTTCTTTTCTCACGACCACACAGCTTTGGCATTTCAGAAGAATGTCTTCCCGAGAAATGATGGGCAGGAAACACGTTTTGTTTCAATACCCAAAACTGTTCCACAGAGGGACATTTCTCATCTACGGATGAGATCAAATGGTGGCTCTGACCATAATACACAAGGGAATGCATCTAGTTTGAGTGCATCAAGGTCGATCCCAAATTCAAATTCCAACATAAGTAGACAAAGCGTCAATAGAAATAGCACTGTGAGTAGAAAGATAAGTGACTTTAGTGCTGGAACGACTGATAGTATCAAGAAATTTACAGCCAACCGCAGGAAGGGCCAAACAGAAGCATGGTTTGCTTGTATGAGGAAAGGGTCTTGTAGATCCTCCAAATCACCTGAAGCTACTAGAGCCTTTGATGAAGCCTCCTTCATTGAGAAGGCATTTGTGGTTGAAAACCTGAGGCAGTTTTGGGCTGATAAGTTTCAACCTCGTTCTCTCGATGGATTCAGTTGCCACAAACAGGAAGCACAACTTCTTAAGAAATTAGTAAGTTATGCTGCTTAATTGAATCTTATGACCTTTTTTTCCATTGTTTATCTGTGTGCTAGTTGATCAATTACTTTCATTGTGTAACAAGTAAAGAGTACCCTATGCACTAGATTTTCACATTTGGATTAATCTATATTTATTCCTTTTCTATAAATGTAGCAATAACATTATATTTAGGCGCTCTTAGCATCGTTCTCTCAATATTACCTGGATGCATGATCTATTCAGACTATATCTGAATTCAAGTTCTGTGGGATCTGCAGGTGTCAAATGATGTTTGCCCCCATATTTTGTTGAAGGGTCCTTCTGGATCTGGGAAAAGGGCATTAGCAGTGGCCCTTTTAAGTGAAATCTATGGTGACCAATCTTGGAATGTACGTCTTTTCTAATAATTTGTATCTGTTTTGCAATTTTATATGTTAACGGATCTGTAGCTGACTGGTGCCTTAATTTCCCTCCCTGTAGGTAACTCATGAGTTACGATCATTCCATGTCCAGGTATATAAAGATCCTATGGAATTAGAGTTATGTATTTCCAGATGTGAAATTCTGACAATGATGGTGTCTCTTTTGCTTTTCCAAAATTTAAGCGACATTCCTCCTTTCTTTTTTCCTTTTGTTTTGGTTTCTCCTAATTTATGATGTTTCAACTGGTGCTTTGGACAATCATTTTTCCCAAAATGACGCTGATGCTCCAAAGCAGATCATTCTTGTGGCTGATTGATTCCCCTGTTCTTTTTTAACTAATCGTGACATTCTTGGTTCATGCATATTGCTTTGCTTTCCATACATAGGAGAAAAGGCCAACGCAAGTAATTATTCCGCTGGCATCCAGCGCTCATCATGTGGAGCTGAATGTACATAAAGAAGCAAATTCCAGATTTGCATTAATGGCTTTAGTTAAGGAAATTAGTAGCGATCATGCAGTCATCCCTGAAGTCAGTCGTGCAGGTTTCAAGGCAGATTATAAAGGTTCAGCATCTCTCAGAACGAATAAAATTCTCTCTGCATTATAATCCTTGTGTATATTTTTATGAGTTTTTTGTCTTGTTAACTTCAGTTATAGTACTCTATGAGATTGACAAGGCAGCAGAAAATGTCCAGCACTTGATCAAGTGGATAATTGACTGCTATTCGGATTCTTGTAAACTCATACTTTGCTGTGAGGATGATGGAACTATTCTTGAATCGGTGAAAAACCGCTGCAAAGTCATCACGGTTGATGCTCCAACCACTCATGAGGTAATTATATATCAGTTGCTTATTTGACATGCATAACTAAAAACAATATAGATGATCAATTCAATTGACAATTAGCTTATTTGTTGCTTTTGCTGTCGCTGCTACTTATGATTTAAACTGGAATGTGTGGATCTGCACAGCTTGCGTATAACATTAAAATGGCATATCTTCATATTTTCCGGCATGTATCCATAGGCCTGTTTATACTTCTAGATTCATTTATCATCTCTTATGTTACTTCACAGTTAGGCCTAGCCAGCCCTTGGACTAACAGATACAAATTTCACAGATTTAATTGATACACGCAAGTTTATAGTTTGTGGAGACATCTTTGGTTTCCATTTGATGACCAGGCACAAGTTTAACTTATGTAGGAACAATGTCAGAATTAGCCAGGTCATCATTTTATATTATTTTCTTGGTTTGGCCAAAGGAAAGTATGTATATTTTTAAATAATGTTGGACAGCATGTACAGTGATCCTTAAGGTGATTATTACTATGTGCTGGGCTAGTCTCGTGTTTCTGCTTTTCCCTTCCCTGCGTTAATAGTAACGATGAGGATGTGAAAGTTTTATCATCATTTCGTAGCCAATTATATTCAGTGGACTCCAAAATTTATAACCAGAGCTCGTCACTTTTTCTCGTCTCTGCTCATGCCATCTCTCTTTTCCCAGATTTTGGAAATTCTCATCCAAATAGCTAGGAAGGAAGACTTTGAATTACCAATGAACTTTGCTGCCAAGATAGCTGCCAAATCGAAACAGAACCTCAGAAAAGCTATTATGGCTCTTGAAGCCTGCAAAGAACACAAGTGAACACCATACCGTCAAAAGCACTTGCTTGGTCTTATACTGAATATTTCAATCTCTCACATGGAAATTTTCCTGTACAGCTACCCATTCGTAGAGAACCAACCAATTCCATGGGGATGGGAAGGGGTACTAGTGGAACTTGCTGCTGAAATTCTGGCAGACCCAACTCAAAGGAGGTATGTATTTCTTGCATAAGTTATGAGACTCCAGGGCTCGCAAATTGGACTCAACCTAGCAGTGACACGAATCAAAATATAATACACAGAAATTCAAATGTGAAACAGCCCCATATGTTTGTCTGAATTTCAGTTGGAATTGACATTTTAGGAGTAAATCAGTTCTCTAAAACATAGACAGGGACTAGAAATATGGATTAGATATGATAAGTTGAATGTCCATGGGACTTCTCTAATTGATATTGTTAGGAGGAAAAGATTGTGGTTGGTTGATTTTAGAAGAATCGATCAGGCTTCTGCTTTTGGAGGGACCATTTTAGAATATGATGTTTCTCTCCGTTCCTTTGCTTCCTGTTTGTTTGTAGATCTCAAAATTATGCTTTTCCATGAAAGATAACTTCCCATAAAATTTACTCTTTACGACTTTTTTGGACATAAATGAAACTGGAAAAGATCTGAAGATCAGATAGATAGCATGCCGCAAGCAGTGCGGTTGTTAGTTAAGTGGTCTGCATCTGACAAAGCTCTAATGGAAGTAAGCCTAGGATGATGCAATTCATGTCAGCCTCAGAGAGAACGACATGAGGCGCTCTCAACATTTCTTGGAAGTCTTCCAATTTTCTTGGCCGATGAAATTGTAATGGACTTCGTGATATTTTCTGCATATAGTGGACCAAAAAACCAAATGATCTTGTTCATCGTGGTTTAAGCAGATTATTCTTTGTAAGGGGAAAGATTCAGAAACTTCTGGTGGATTTCGTGCACCCCAAACTGATACTCCTGGTAATGCATTCGATACCTTTGACGCAATGGCATATTTATAGTCGGAGGTCCTAATTCAGTGTTTATTTTGATTGTGCAGAAGCTTGCAGAGCAGTTTTTGAAGGCGGTAGAGACTGGTTTTAAGAGGGACCTCTACTATTGGCATGCTTATTACGTAAGTTATATTCCGTCGAGTTTTGTCGTTTGCTATTTGTTAGCATGGAAGAGACGCCTTTGCCTATTGTTCTACAGGATAAAAGACTGCCAACTGGGACGACTGCTTTACTGAAGTTAGAAGGTAATAGAAAGAAACGATTTCCTATGCCACTGAGTAAATGGAATGCATATGAAGAACGTGACATCAAAATGCACTTAAACACTGAGTCTGTCTATTCTCTTGGAATATGTTTAGCTTGTTCTGAACGTTACTGCGGAGTTCCAAGGACTCCAACGATTGAGTTTGATCCTGATTTTCTTGAGCCATACAGCGCCGAGCACTGTTGCTACCGTGCCTAGTGATCTGCTACTCGATATTGACTCTCTTCAAAGCATTGTTGCGTGAGATTTTGGCAGTCCAAAATGCTTTAGATAAAGCCAAAATCCATTTCTCAAGCCAACTAAGCTTTCATTTTGCACCTTCGCCACAAGTAAGGCATTAGGGATTAAACAGGGACGGGTTTGAAAAGGCTAACGTGGCCCAAACCCTTCCCATTAACTTTTATCATTCCCCCATATCCGTTATAGGTTTTGATATGATATCCCAAACCTTCCTCACTAGAGTAATATAGGGTTTTTGTCGGGTAATCCGCTGCAGTTTTTTGTAATAAAAATCTTATATTAATTATAAACAACCTCATATTTGGCATATGCAACTATTTATTCGAAACCCATGAATTGTAAATCTCCAATCAGAATTCTACAAAGTCCAAAATATAAGATTAAGCATTTAAAATTAACTATCATTAAAAATCTAAGGTCTAACAATAATTAGAAGCTAGGATTGAAATGACGGTGGTTGTTAAAATATCTGATCTTATACTAAATTTGGTTTTTAGTACTCACAAAATTTATAACTACTTAATCTAGAGAGTTTTAACAAAGTGGTCAAACCCGTTCCGCTTTCCCAAACCCTCTCTCAATTTGCATAGCATTAGGGTTTGGGCCAGTCGGGTACCCTATTATACTTGCCCTGCTTGCATCCCTAGTGGCAGTGCTGCCTTATACATATTTAATTTATGTTCTTTCTAAGTTGAAAGTCTTAGGGATCCCTTAGAATATTTGCTATAGCCATTTTCTATAAGCTGCGGTCCCAATTTGCATTTTGTTGCTTACTGGTATCACTTGCGACATCACGCAGAATTCGTGGCCAAGTTCATGAGCATATACAGGAAAAGTTCCAGCAGATGTCTGCATGCATGATCGCGGTGGTCCCGGTTCAACTCTTCAAGGAGCTTTCTATTTCCTTCTCCTTTCTCCGAGACCTTCTGTTGAAATTACTTGCTGTAGAGTTAGCTCTGGAACTTCAATATGGTACATTTAGGCACTTGTCCCTGCCTTGCACATCTAGACTCATGCATACGTTCGTGTAAGGTTTAGTTTGGAAGGAGCTAAGTTCGCATGACAGATGATTATACTTCTCTGAAATAATGAGAAAACCAATGAAAATCGCGTGCTTCCCTGTTGTTCTACCTTAGTTCTGCGACCTCAGGTGGCTTTCTTTACTTTTAAAAGAAGCAAGAAACTGCATGTACTTTGATGGTATTGGAACTTATACTCGCCAGTGATGAGTTTGGGCTTTAGGAACGGACTCTATGCTGCTCCATTCCATCTCTTGACGCCGATATGACAGTTTATACCTGGAACAAGATCGATACAGTTTTGTAAAGTTTCTGGAGATACGGTATATGTACAAAATTGTCTTTGAATCGGTTCCAAGGACCAATCTTGATGGGTCAAGCTAGATCCTACCTAAGGGCCTGTTTAGTAACTATTTTGTTTCCAAAAACAATTTTTACTTAAAAGTGATTTTTCTTTATTCTGTTCCATGAATAAGTTTTTGAGAATTTGAAAGCGTTTGATAACCGTCCAAAATTTTTATTCCCAATATATAAATGCATTTGGTAAGACTCCAAACTCTTTTGTGAATTATAATTTTTTTAACTTTATAATTATTTTATTTTATGCTATTTTTTATCTTTTTTCTTTTTCCTTCCCTCTTCTTCTTCAGCCAGTCGTCGGTGACCGGCTGGGTGAGGTCCAGTGACCTCACCGGAGTCTCACCAAGCCAAGGTGAGGTCTGACAAGCTTGCCGAAGTCTCCTTGATGGTTAGGTGAGGCTCTCGCCCAAATCTAATGAGATGAGTCTCGCTAGGCTAGGGCGAGGCCGACCTTGTGCCGGTTGGGCAAGGTCGAGCCTTGCTTCTGGCCAGGCAAACTCGTTAGACCTTGCCTAGCCAGTCATTGATCATCACCGTGGCCGGCGATCGGCAATGAGGAAGAAGAAGAGAAAAGGAAAGAAAAGAAAATGGTTTGCCTTAATTTATGAGTTGTTCATGGAACAGAGAAATAATATTTTTCTACTTCTTGATTCTATTCCAAATTTATTCCCGAGAATAAAAAAATTAATGAACGGATTTTGTTCTTTTTATGTTTTGGGGAATAAAAAAATAGAATCATATATTATTTGGCACATTACCAAATAAGTCCTAAAATTCAGGCCATGATTCCTATGCTCATATAGAATCTGAAGTGATCATACTCAACGGGTTCTTCAAATCGAAACCAAACCAAAAGGAAAAGGAGGACCATGGAGCAATAAGATTGGATAATCGCATGAGAAATTATCAATGTAATGCAGGTTTGAATCTTGGCCGGAAAAGCACAGAAATTTCTAGGATACCGTGCTGTAAATAATGGCACAGTCACGATTTGATTTCGAAGCAGTCCATACTTAAGAACAAATACGCGAATATGTACAACAAAAATATAAGTTAATTATCATATAAAGCAAAGACAAATCCCTACTCTTAAGGGGACCTCGATCGTTTCACTTTTACATCCAAGGGCAAATCCAAGAAATCTATCTCTAACAACATTATATATAGCCAAAAGAAATCATCAGTCACTACTTTCGAGGGATCTTGATCTTTCTTTTCTCCCGCAAACATCCTTAATTACGTATTGCACAAGTATTGTATCCATGGGCAAGCACAAAAGTTATTAATTCTATATGTTTTAATGCGTTTCGAATTTATAGTCTAAGTATCCTATTCTACATCGTCCTTTCTAATACAAATTCAAATTTTGAAATATTTCATCTTTTCACACATATAGTTCTTTTGGTTTGTATATTTTTATGATTCAATGCTTTTTGTTATTCGAAAATTCAAATATTTCAAGAAAAATTCCAAAAAGGCCTTTGAAATGGCGTCTAATTTATCAAAGTTCTCCCAGACTAAATTTTGTTTCAGAAACCCTGTGAACTTGATCACTTCGATTTAATGAACCCTTTCTTGTTTTGGCCATACAATAAAACCCTCGAAGTGTTGCTTGTGTCTATAAGTCCGTGACTAGCTTTTGATCCAATGACACCTTGAGCCCGTTGCCGTTGTAAATAATGGTCGGTCGATGAACATGTGCTCGTTCCATGCACATTTTACGCCTTTCCTAAAGGCATTTAGGTCCAAAAATCGTCGTAGCCTAAGAACCTAGCTTGAAATTTAAAAAACTCTCAATGGACCTTACCCCAATACATCTAGCATGCAAGAGGGCGTTGAGCCGGTTTCACTTCAATCCACGATATTCTCACTAGAGCTCTCTTTCCATATGCATTGTTATTTTGCATATTCAATTTTTGGGAAAATAACACTAATAGTCCTTGAATTTTGAGCAAATATACAATGTTATTTATAAATTTTTAATACGTTTAATATGATCCAGTTCATGGGACAAATTAAAACAAAGTCAAATTTGAAAAGGAACTTTGACAAATGGACACTACTTCAATAAAACTTATGAATTTCTTTTCAATATTTGATGAAAGAGTAATTTTTCTAGTCTTTGGAACTTCAATTTCCTACGTACACGGAAGGCCTTTGCACGTTTGTCAGTTTCAAAGTAAAACGGGAACTTCTGTCCATTCAGCTCTATTCATGCCGAAACTGAATGCCAAATGAGATAAAATAAAATTCAAAAGAAACCCCGCCATAATATAAGGAAAAAAAAATGCACTCCCGGCCACAACCAATCTGGAATTTCCTCATAAATATATATATATATATATATATATATATATATAAATCCATTATGTCAGCCCAATTTTGAAGTTTTTTTAATGTTATCTTTCAATTTTGCTTATATATATATATATATATATATATATATATATTCATCATAGGTAGAAGCATCACTTAACAAGAGAAAGGACTCAGCATTAACAGGAATCGTGGTCGCCTTACGTACGTAATTTGCATGTACTGTCTGAATTCGTATGGTTTTAATGCAGTCCCACCTTCGAACGAAGAGCAAAAACAGATAAGAAAGTCTGCTCATACATGATGTGCTCCCCACTATGTACGCCGACCACGAAATGTCAATGCAGAAATTAGGGTTCATCATTGACAACAAGAAAGATCCCTTCTTCGTACTATTTCGCGATTGGTGTGCACCACTAACTTCAACAGGTCGTTCCGAGGAATTTCAAAAAAAAAAATACTAAACTTATTTTACACACCAATTTAATGTTAAACACTTTAATTGTGTCGGTTTAATCTTAAAAATTTTCACATTTTCCCAAATTGAATCAATTTAACCAATTTTAGTCGGAAATTATTGACGTAAACGTCAGTCGAGCCACATAAGATAGTTGATATTCATATAAGTAATTTTCGGCCAAAATTGGTCGCAAGGATTTAATTGACAAAATGTGAAAAATGTTTTAAAATAGTTAGCATAATTGAAATATTTATGATTAAACCGATATAAGTTTAATAGATTCATGACTTTCTTGGCAATTGTCCCGAATAATTTCTAGGTGAATTATTTGCAAAATGAGATATTGAAAAATTGATGGCATAATTTTCATACATTGAACTAAAATGACTAGATACTTGCAAAGCCAATGAAAAATATCGACTCCAGAAAGATTGAATTCCTGCCGAGAAAATCAAAGGTTTTGATTGATGATTGTGTCAGCTAATAAGTCGAAATTGAAATTGCACAAAGCTTGCTAAAAGAAATCTTTCCCTAAAACCCGTCCAATAAACTCAATAAATATTTGAGGTTGAACTCAACTTGCATCTACATAATGGAATTGAAACATTTCAAAATGTGATTTTACAGTGTCGGTTTCCATCTCGCGACTCGTAGTCACATCATTAAAAAGTAATCACTCTTTTTTCTAACACGTAATGATTTAAAATGGTGTTCGAAGATTTAATGGGATTTACTATTCAGTATTTGGTCAAACAAGTTGAACTGGCCAAAATCAATTGGAAAGGGACATTAAGAACAGGATTAGTTAGACATATCCAATCAAAACCAGTCCAAACAGCTGACGATCAGGTACAATTTCTTAATAACAATAGCAATATAATAATAAATTGTTATTATTATTATTATTATTTCAGAATGTGGGTTGCACAACATGGAGAGCATGAAAATCATGAAATAAAGACTTATAATTCCAGAAATTGATGACAGCTTGAGCCCAGCACGGATGTGACCCAAAACACAAAAAGTGGCCAACACGGGTTAAGGGGGCCCCACAGGAGCCCTCCTCTTTCTATTGCAATCGCGGGGCCCGCCTGGATTATTCAATTATTTCACCCCCATCCCCACCCCCTCTTTCCTTTTGCCTTTTTCTCTCATGAGTTTCGGACAAATTTGCAGGAGCAAGCAGCATTTTTCCTTTGCCTTTTTCCATTATGCGAATTTGCAGCTGTTCCGGACTTTAGCAAAAGAACAAAAAAAAAAAAAAAAAAAAAAACGCGAGAAAATGTGTCGGAAATTGGACTTTGTCTTTGTCCTGCGATTTCTTGCTTTTTGGATCTCGGAATAACATCCGGAGAGGAAAGAACGGAAACTGAGAAGGTCATAAAGGGCAGGGACGAGTGCTTTTTACGTAGAGAGGGACGTCAAAGTGAGTGAAAAAGAAGACGCAATCTCTCTCTCTCTCTCTCTATCGAACACAAGCAAATGAATGAGCTTAAAATGAGGTTCTTGTTCTTGATGGAACGAGGTTCTTGTTCTTAGAGAGAAAGAGAAGGTAATGATGGGACACACAAAGCTTCCAAAATCAAAGAAAAACGAAGAAGAATAGAGTGCGGAAATAGAATAAAGAGTACCGTTAAAGCCTGTCCTGAAACATTGATTAAGCTTGTTTTATTTCGATCTTCAAAGATTTGATTGTACGTAATATGAGAGTAATTGGTGTGATGAGAATTATGGATTTTCCTTGATTGATTGTTTGATAAGTGTCCTTAGAGCACTTTTTAACGAGGCTCTTGCCATAATAGGATGGAAACACAAGCTCTCTTGCTTTCCTTTTGAACGAAGTTTCCAAGTTGTGGACAAAGCATGGCTTCTTCTCATGATGGATGTTTGGCTGTAAACTATGTTTAGGCTTTTTGTTTTGTTTTTTTTTTTTTTTTAATTTAAGATTTTACTTTTAATCCCAATATATATATATTTACGTTTAATCAAGTCATTGCTCTTTTTATTTGTCTAATCAAATTCTTCTATTTTCGTAAGTTTTTCTAATTAAATCCCTCTTATACCAAACCTGAACAAATCATGCCAACATGACCATACGCCAACATCATAGTATGACATGGATAAAATTTTACTGATATGAGCATTTGCATTGGCTAAGTTTTATTGACATCACACCCCAACTTTATCCACATTGGTTAAATTTTATTCATGGTGTACCCATGAGACTTTGTCTCATAGTTTCTTTGAATCATACTTTTGCATCATCCAACGGCCATGATAGCTGAATTTTGTTGCATTTGGTATCGAAGAAACTTTATTATAGAATTTGTATGACTATAAAGACTTGATTACATAAATTAAAAATATATAAAATTGATTAGAGAAGGCGTAAAAGTATAGGGATGAAAAGGAATTTTTTTAAACCGATCCCGCATGCTATCCCCTTATTTCCAAGGGGTAACATTTAATTGATCATCGGATTAATTATTTATATTGGAAAAGATCAATGACTTATGTAATGAAACTCATCAAAAAGAGAGCTAAGAATGGAAAAGCATTCATGGATATAGACTTATAGCCTAACTTGTAACTGACAATACATAGATAGAGACTTACAGGGCCAATAATGGATTAGGACCACACATGAATTTTGTTTCTATGTTAGCAGTTGCAACATAAATCTTCTGAATGTGTGGAAGCTGTCTGTTGTATAAATATTCACGTTTAGCATGGTCCTACTTTTCAATACTAGTCTCTTCTGTCTTAGCAATTATTTACTTTTTTTTTTTTTTTTTTTTCTCGTGAGTTGGATAAGAGATCTTACTGGCACACCATCATGGATTTCAATAGGCTCCTATATAAATATTTTTTATTATACTAATCGATTTTAAATGAATGAATGGAATAAACACCTATAGAATTATTGATGGGAGATATGGGTTTATTAAAGATTTGTTCAGAAAAAAAAAAAAGTGCTCAATAGCACACACTAGCACTAGCTTAATTTCTTTATGTTGAATTAATCATGTGAAATGCAACTTTAATTTAAAAACTAAAGTAGTAGAATGATTGGCTATAAAGATTAGGATGATTTAAATAGTATGTCCACACCCCTTTGTCTAGAGACAACTAAAAGTACATCACAAGATTGTTTCAAATTCAACTTGAATCTGAATATAACCTTGCTTTTAGATTGTAAAAAAAGTATTAGACAAATGCAGTCTAAGCTACAACTAAATAGCATGCACAAATAAACAAAAGAAAAAAAAAGTTTGAGTTACTTAAATTTCTCTCAGAGAAAAAGGATAATAGTATAAAAATCTCAAATTGATACTCTCATGACACATTTTCTCGAATCCAATTTCCATTTAACTTAAAATCCCAGATAGTACTCTTGTGACGCATATATCTCAAACTCATTTCATCTTGTAAAATTCTCAAACCGCCAACTCTACTAATAGAGACTAGATTTGGCTTAGGAGTATTGGTTTGGGATCTTTCGTAAGACAAAAGTTAGTTCGAGATAAAAGTGTCTAAGGGTATGGATTTGAGGTGTTTTATGAGACAAGAATCAGTTTGCAATAAATTATCCCGAGGATCTTAGATAATAATTATTTTATCTAGCATGATTATGCAATTGGATAACAGAAGAAAGGCCGAATTTCCATCGTGTTAGTTCCGTTAATACATCCAAAAAAAAGTCGCTAAATAGCGACAAGGACTTTGCATTATTTCTCTTTGCACAAAAACAGAAGTCCTTATCATCGATTATTAGGACGGTTTGGCAGCTAATTTTGCCCAACGTGGATGGCACCTAAATTTCCAAAATGCATGGCCCGATTCTATTTTCTTGTCAATCGCAATTTCGAAAAGGACAAGGAAATAAAAAAAAAAATAATAATTAGATTCGCCACATGTAAATGTCCAAGGTCTAATTTTGATGGTGAAGTATATCTGTCTTTGAATAGCAAGAGGAACAAAATCATCAGAATTCGCTTTGGAGAATGGTTATGTATTGCTGGTTTTTTTTCGGCATTAAATTAAAGGGCTTGTTTGATTAAGTTGCAAGCTACCTCCACAGGCATCAATGATTCGCGTTCATGCAGCTTCTGCTACAAGTGTTTTTGTATGAGGTTGCTCTTGGAAACCCAGCATTGGACTGAAAGGGAGTTGTCGAAATAATTGAGACTATTTGTAAAGCTGGTTCTCCTAAAATATAGAAATAAAGAAAGGGACTACGGCGGCGGCGGCGGCGATAGCCAAATTGGGCTTATTCTAAGTAATGTATAGCCGGATGTATAAATCCCATGACATCGTTGCCCCCCCGTCCTTAAGGGAAGCATCGGTAGACTCTGGATGTTTTGCATCTTTCCCGATTGTTTTCTTATGCATTTCCGACTCAGAGCCTTTCATCGTCTCTTTAGACTAATGGTTTTGTATTTTTGCTCACGTCTCCTCGCTTGAGCTTCGAAGGTCTGTGTCTAATATGATCAGACCATCTCTCGCGACTTTCTTTTGTATCACGTTTCATTCTTGATTGGGGCAATATCTATCTTTTCTCAACAATATTCAATCTCAATCTTGACTTCTCTCGTGCACCGGTACCTTCACTATAATGTTCTTGTCTTAAGTTTCTCATTTTGTGCACAAATTGGCATCTTATCCCATCCCCAATACTCATGTGTCATGAAGGAACCTAAAAAAGAAAAAGAAAAAATGACAAGGATCAAAAGAGAGATGCCATTTCATTGTACCAAATTATTATTTACATGTATGCCAACAATTTTTATCTCTCATCTTTCGTAATTTCAATCTCAAAGCATTACTTGTGAGACTTTGTGGGACAATTACCAACTTTTTTAATATTTAGATATTTTAACACTTCCCTTAACACTTAGTTTGATCTTTCGTCTAGTACTAAGTGTGAAAATTTAATCGGAGAGGTAAATTGGGCCTATTAAGATTTGAACATCCAGTTATGATATCTTATAAAATTTTATGGGATCAATACAAACTGTTCCAAAAACTTAATTTTTTAAATTAAAGTGTGATTGATCATTTAAATATTCTAATATTACCTACCGATGAGTTCCGTAGTCTATCGACTTTCTTAAAAGTCGCATGCGTCGAACTTGAATGCAATCGAGCGATATCGACTGGGAATTTTCTTCTAAAGATGAGTATCTCCTTATAGAGAGAGAGAGAGAGTTGGAATTTCATTTTTTTAATTCTTGCCCACCAATCAATGAACTTCCCTAAATACAACCCAAGGAAAAGGGCAAACCAGTAAATTGGCACTTGAATATTTTTGCTCCGAGAACCGAACAAACAAAATAATGCATTATTATTCACAAAATAGTAAAAATCAAGACCCCACAATCATAGTCACCCTCACCCCGGCAGTACAAAAAGCCCCCCAGACCCACTTGCGTCATTTCACACCCCCCCAATTCACAAAATAATTCGCTTTCTCCCCCCTTTTTTCTCCATATTTTCTTTTCCGTCCTCTCTCTCCCTCTTTCTCTCTCTTCCTCTGCTCTGCGGTCTATGCAACTGAGCAAGAAAAAAGCTTCCGTCTTTGCGACAATCGAGCGCTCGAAAGCACCCACCATCCTCGCCGAAGAGCGCTCCCGCGAACCCTAGAGGAGGAGCCTCCAATGGAGAACCTCCCGCATTCCCTCCACCCGGGGAAGCTCCCCAAGAAGGCGGCGCCCCGCACCATCTACGACGACGTCTTCGGCGGGCCGCCCCGGTACGGCGGCGTCCCCGCCCTCTCCCCGCGCGCAGAGGACTACGGCGAGATATTCGGTGGGTTCCACGCGCCGCGGGCCTCGGCGATCCCGGTGCTGGATCTCGCCCCCGGCGCCGGTGCCGCCGACGCGGGCTTCGTCGACGTGCGGAGCCCCGGGTTCGACTACGCCGAGGTGTTCGGCGGGGCGGGGGGGCTGGAGTTCGCCGACGGGCGGGAGGTCTTGGCCGGGCGGGCCAATGGCGGGGGCTGCGGTTCCAGTGACGAAGCTTGGTACGTGGAGTGGCCGTTGTTGCATTTCTGTCTTCTTCGGTTCTGAATGGTTTCTGGGTTTTTCTTTCTTTCTTCTTTTGAATTTCTTCTTCTCCTGGGTTAGCTTATTTTAGCTTTGAGAGTGGGGAATGCTGACTGTGATTGTCTTTAGCTGTCTGGTTTTTCTGCTCTATTTAAATGGCCTTTTTTGTAGTTGGTGAGAGTTAATTTAGTTATGAGTTCTTGGGTTGTTGCTTGCAGAAAAATGTATCAACTTCTTTATTCTTTTCCTTATCATTTGTTTTTGTGTTTTTAGCTTGCTGAATGAGTTTTATGAGAGCCGCTTGGTCATTTTCTAGTTTAGTTACTTGGGGATGGTGAGATTTTGCTTTGTGGGTACGGTACATGGGGCTTCCGGGTGAAGTGTAGATGTCGAAGCAGAGCATTTTTTTGATGGGGATTCTTTGGGGGTTAGTTTTGTGGGGTTTGGTGGATGAGACAAATCTTTCTTGCAAGTGCAAGTTACATGAATTTGATTTGTCCGAGGTAATTTCGCAGGTTTAGCTGCATTACAGTGAACTTTTCTGTCAAGGCAAAGATTTCATTTTTGGTGAAATTTGTGTGTTTTCAGTTCGGGAAACCTTCTGTTTGTTGTCCAAGTGCGGTGACTTATTTTTATCGCTGGTTCTCTCATTTTTCCTTATCATTGTGTGCAAAAACTCTGAATTCTAGAGTGATGCACTTCATGCAGACTGTGAATTAAGCTATTTGCTGTATATATCATGGCTAACTGCATTATTCACCGACTCAAAGCGAAGCGGGGCTTCTTTTAACTGTAGAGCATCTTTGTTCACAGGACCTCATCGGCATCAGATTATCTGTCTGACGAGTCGGACCATTCTGGAAGTAATCAATACTTCTCAAATGGGGATCCTTATAATTCTGTCGATGCCGACATAGAGTACAACATGTCGTACCATAAAGCCAACATCAGAAGCATTTCAGAAACTTCAAATGGGATTAGACATGCAAATCAGATGCATGCTGTTCCCGGTTTCTCATATTTAGTGGATCAAAGATCTGCTATTCCACGTCAAGAGTATTCAGATCCATCCTCGTGGCAAACTTGTGACGACATCCCAGATGTTAATTTGTGCAGCGAAAGGATGAAGGGAAAAGGCAAACATCTTAGAAAGACTGTATCACACCCCTCTAACTCTGCCAAATTCCAAGAAACATATCAAAATGATATGGGACCTCAAAGGGAATATGGAAGAATGAATTCTTGCCCCAATAAGACATTTGTGACGATTTCGGAGATCAGCCTCAGAACTGAACCTTCCCATGTGCCACCACCCTCGAGACCGCCGCCGGCATTTGATTTCAAGATTGGAGATGCCAATGGATTGGCTTCAAGCTGGAAGGAGATGTCTCCTGAAGGGAGTGAAGGTGATGGTTCTCCTCGTTTCTTTGATGTAGAGATAGATGCCAGTTCATCTGCAGCGGTGGCTTCTGCTGCTGCAATTAAAGAAGCGATGGACAACGCTCAAGCCAAACTGAGAAGCGCCAGAGACTCGATGGAAAGAAAGAAGGAGGGTGTGTACCGTACAAAACTGGGTTCTCGTAAAGACTCTAAAGATATAGTGGGTAAAGTAAGAGGTAAGGTAGCCGACGAAGTGGACGGTCGGAAGGTTGAGAGAATGCAAGCCACCAATCAGAGAGATAGCAGTGAAATGAAAAACTTTGTAGCACGGAAAGCGATGGAGCCAAAACAGGGTAATGCAGATGAAAATATTTCCAAAAGACGAGGGAAAGAATTGTCTTCCTCTCAGACGTTTGGCTACTCTGAGGAAGCTGCTGAATGGAAAGACGCAACACTGCTTTCAGAAATGACGGGAATTGATAGATCTGGAGGGGCTCATGAACATACAAACAGGGGAAGAGTTCTTGAGTATGCTCATGATCATGGCAATGGACAAATTGGGAAAAAGGCGGGTGTTGAAGCTTTTGAGACCCAAGAAAGCAATCGGAAGATGAAATTGGTCAGAGAAGCACATAGGGGAAAGGAGTTTGATGACAGTGGCCGGAGGATGGGAAACAAGGAAAATCCCACAGCATCTAAGCAGGTCCATAGGCAAGAAGACCCTGAAAGGAAAGATAAAGCTGTTGAAGGATTTGTTCAGAGTGAAGGGATTGAAAAAAAGCATAACATGGCTTCGCATCAGATTGAAACTTGTAGTAGGCCTGAGAATGCTCAATATATGAAGAAACAGGAGAGCATGGGCAAAGTTCTGGGTGAAGTGAATGACTTTGACATTAGAAAGGTTGTGCAGCATGGGCAAGATGGGAAGAATCTGAAAAAGGTGAGCCCAAGCTTTGAATCTGAGGAAGAATTAAAGGAGAGCTACAAGATACGAGAGCAGCTTTCTGACTGGGAAGAGAGAAGACCTGGAATAGTTATCGAGCAAGAGAAAATACACCATGGCAGAAGGATGACATTGGGGAATGAAAATGTGGAGAAGAATCTGGAGGGAGATCTCAAGTGGAAAGAAAGCAGTCAAAAGAAGGAAGAGACTGCTGAAGACAAAGAAAAGACAAGGAGACTACGAGAAGTGTCTAAGCAAGAAGTGGAGGAAAAGAAATTGAAAAAGCTCCAGGAGCTGAAAGACAAAGAAAAGCTAAAAGAAGCTCGAGAAAAAGAAGAGAGCGAGAGACGACTAAGGGAGGCTGACAAGCAGGGAGAGAAGAACAGGAGACTAAGAGAGGCTCATGAACGGGAAGAGAATGAGAGAAGGCAGAAGGAAATTCTTGAGAAGGAAGAGAAGGATAGGAGACTAAGGGAGGCTCATGAGCGGGAAGAGAATGAGAGGCGGCAAAAGGAACTTCTTGAGAAGGAAGAGAAGGAGAGGAGACTAAGAGAGGCTCGTGAATGGGAAGAGAATGAGAGGAGGCGAAAGGAAATTCTCGAGAAGGAAGAGAAGGAGAGGAGACTAAGAGAGGCTCATGAACGGGAAGAGAACGAGAGGAGGCGAAAGGAAATTCTTGAGAAGGAAGAGAAGGAGAGGAGACTAAGAGAGGCTCGTGAACTTGAAGAGAATGAAAAGGAGAGGAGGCAAAAGGAAATGTTTGAGAAGGAAGAGAAGGAGAGGAGACTAAGAGAGGCTCGTGAGCAGGAAGAAATTGAGAGGAAGTTCAGGGAGGCTCTTGAGAAGGAAGAGAAGGAGAAGATGCATGGAGAAGCTCTGGAAGTGGAAGAAAGAGAGAAGAAACTAAAAGAAGCTCATGAAAGTGATGAAGACAAGAAAAAACTGGCAGAAGGTTGGCAACAGGAAGACAGTGGGAAGATGCTAAAGCCGGCTTGTGGAAGAGAAGCAGCTGAAAAAGTGGTCGATAAATCTCAAGCAAATGAGGGCAATGAGATATGTGTTGAAGAGGTTTCTGGGTTTGCAGAAAATCATGAAGTTTTGATGGATGTCCAGAAGAACGGAGAGATCAAGGTGGCATTTGATAAGGGATCCGAACTGGAGGAAATGGATAATGCATTCAAAGATAATATTGAGTTTGAAGTGATTAATGACAGGCTCCACGAAGTAAGTGATATAGGAGAATTTAGTAGCCTGACAGAAGATTATAAGCCAGCTCAGAAGGATCAGGCGTGCCGGCAAAATAGTAATGAGAATAGCCAGTCAGACAGTGTGCCTGGGGAATGTGATGAAAACTTGGAAACATCAACAACTACAGAGGTCTCTACTCAGGGCAATAAATTACCTGGGAATGAATCTGGAAGTGAAAAGAAAGCATCAGCAGTTGAAATTACAAGGATGACTGATGAGGGTGGTAGGTTTTCTGGTGGCGCCCAAGCTGAGTTGAAAAATAGAGAGGATGTATGTAAAATGGACAGCATCAGAGAGTCGCAGCCTTTGGACAACAGAGATAAGACGATTGGTGCTGCTCTTGCTGGGGTTGAGCAGATGGGTGTTGAGGCTAGTAGAAGAGTCTCCCACGCCAGTTGCAGTACTTCTCATAACGAGGGAAAATCTGGCCATGAAAAGGGAGACAGAAAAGATAATATCAAGCAAAACCGGATACCGTTGTATCAAAATGAAAAGAAGGATAAGTTTACATCAACTCAAGTCATGAAAGAGGGATTTGATATTGGAAAGAAGACAGAGACATGTCAGCCGGATCTATTAAACCCTCAGAAAACAGGAAAGCAGCACAATGCTCTCCAGAGTGGGGTTGGAATAGAGAAGATTGTAAATAGAGCAACGATAACAGAATCGAAAGATGCTGATGGGTTGAGTAAAGAACAAGAAATGGAGAAGGAGCGCCTTCGAAAGCTGGAAGAGGAGAGGGAAAGAGAAAGGGAGCGAGAAAAGGATAGGATGGCAGTGGATAGAGCAACCCTTGAAGCCCGCGAAAGGGTATTATCTGAAACTCAGAGGGCAGGAAGGGCTGCTTTGGAGAGAGCAACTGCTGAAGCTAGGCAAAGAGCAATAATGGAGGCACGTGAAAGATTGGAGAAGGCGTGTGCTGATGCCCGGGAAAGAACATGTACTGAGAAGTCATCTTCAGAGGCGAGGCTTCGGGCGGAACGAGCTGCTGTGGAGAGAGCCACAGCAGAGGCTCGAGAGCGTGCTGCTGAAAGGGCGATGGCTGAGAAGGCCACTTCTGATAGATTCTCCACTTCAAGATATAATGGAATGAAAGAAAGTTCACAATCATTGGTGGGTGCAAATGTTTCCTACTTCTCTCTTAGTATGAACATATTTTGATTTAGTGGATTTGTCTCTACATTGGCTTGCATTTTGTCTGATAGTTGCTTGAATGATATTTTCTTGCAGGATCTGAGGGACACACAAAACCAAAATGCAGGCTCTTCCAGCAATTCAAGATATGCATACTCCTCTGGATATAGTGGTGAGCAGTATGGTTGCTAGATTAGTTTTTACACTGTGTGTGTTTGCTGGAACCCAAACTGCATGTCTTTATTTTCTGTTATGATCTCCTAACTATTCTCGATTGTAATGTTTCGTTTTTGCCTGTACCTAAGGTTCCCAAAATGCTGAGAGATCTGAAGGAGCGGAAGGTGAATCAGCTCAAAGGTGTAGAGCAAGGTTAGAGAGACATCGACGGACAACTGAACGAGCAGTATGATTTCTCCTCTTCCATTGCTTTAAAATGGTTTTTGAAACATTCTGGTGACTGATCTACCTTTGTGGTACCCTCAGGCTAAGGCTCTTGCAGAAAAGAATATGCGCGATCTACTTGCTCAGAGAGAGCAAGCAGAGAGAAATGTGAGTGTTTTCTCGATAACAGTGATATTGTGGATCTTTCAGCTGCCTTATAGATTTTGGTTCATTCGTTCTCTTGTATATGTTACAATGGCAGAGATTGGCTGAAACTCTTGATGCGGACGTCAAAAGGTGGTCAAGTGGTAAAGAAGGGAACCTACGTGCATTGCTCTCGACGTTGCAATACGTATGCTTTTGCACTTTTATCTGTTTTATACAAGAAACCTAGCCTGGTTTTCCTGTAGTGCTGGAAGAAGATTGAAATTGTAATCTTCTAAGTTTATTCACCAGCAACCAAATTAAACTAATGAAGCCACTTTAGAATTTCTAGGTCTTCTTTTAATAGAGATGTCTGTGCGAAGTATCTTGCATCTGTGCCTTAGACATCGTGTGTTCCTGATAAATTACTGGTTCACGAGTATTTCTTAAAGTGGACTTCCTTGGTTGCCAGATCCTAGGGCCTGATAGTGGATGGCAACCTGTTCCACTGACGGAAGTGATAACCTCTGCTGCTGTCAAGAGAGCTTACAGGAAGGCCACCCTCTGCATTCATCCCGACAAATTACAACAACGAGGTGCAAATATTCAGCAGAAGTACCTCTGCGAAAAGGTCTTTGATCTTCTCAAGGTGTGTGCTCCAATATTCTGATCTGTGCCTTGGCTTTCAACTTGCCCGCACGCATAGCCACTCCTGAACAATGAGTCATTCTGGTGTGCTTTTGTATTGTCAGAGTACCTGATTCAGTGGTCTTATTCACTTTTTCTCATGTGTTTCTTCCCTTGTCCATCAATCTTCAGGAGGCATGGAACAAATTCAACTCAGAGGAGCGATAGCCCATGATTTCAAATTCCGCTATCTCGATGTAATTATATCCATCCCCGTAGCTCGTGGGCGCTGCGGAAAAGAATGGCCTATACTTAGCGATATTCGGATGTAAGAGTAGTCTTCAAGTAGTCTTTTTTCCAAGTCTTCAAGCTAGGTTTAACACGTGTACAGATGGAAGAAAGGTTGGTCGCTCTCTTTGTGCTGCAGAAACAATTTCGGATAGTCCGATATCCATTGTCGGAGAGAGACCGGGAAATTAGAATCATCCCGTCTTCCCTCATTTTTGGAGCAATGCGCAGCTCATCCTTTCATGAGCATCAAAGCCTGTAATGTCAAATGGCGCTCCTTTATTCTCTTCCCTTCTCCCCTCTGTTGTGTGCTAGGATGTGAATGAAGTAGAAATTTGGTAAGTGGTATATGATTAGTTGGCAGAGGATTTTCCAACTTGCGAAGCATGCTGAACGAGCGAAAATGTCATAAGTGCTTTTCTTAGACACGCTAGGAAAAGTCAATTTCCCGTCGAAGTCGATGTACTTTTTTGATGGTTTTTCAGTGTCGAGCCCATACCGGTCCCGGTGGGTGATCTTTGAACCCGGAAAAGGAAAAAAAGGCGATCGAACTTTTCTTTTTGACAATTGTGACATGTTGGAGGTGGAAATGGGACGTGCCCTGAATTTTATGTTCAGCAGCAAAGTGAGGTATGTATTTTGTCCGACCTGTGTCATAGGTCGATCTAGTGTTTGTTCTCTTACCTTGTGCTAATTCTCTTGCCCATGCGGGTTTAGGAGGCGTTAGGAATTTCTTGTCAAGTCACCTTACTCGCTCGCTCACACTCACTAGGGTCGTTCATAGGAGGTGGCTCATATTTATACAAGTACAGGCTCGAAGACACGGAATTCTCCTCAATTTAATAATAGAGATTGCATTTTCCTATCTACTCAACTAATCACATTTGTTACAAGAGTGTACATTTATAATATCGCTCGTCTTAGGAGTATTTTAGAGTGCTCATGATAACTATAAACAAAATAGAAATTTATTCGGTAACATAATTTCATTTTTCTATTTTCAAAATAAATTTTTATTAAAAATAGGTTTGGAATGGAAATCATAAGTTAAAATTTTTAGCTTTTCTATTCTTGGAATAAAAGTAAGAAGTGAAAACTCTTTTCACTGTTCATTCTCGTCACCACTCATTACCTATTGCTGGATGTCGGACGCTAGCTGTCGGACACTGGCCCCCGGTGTCGCTGCCGGACACTGGCCCCCTGACAACGGGCACCGGTCGCCACTTGAAAGAGAGAAATTTTATATTGTTATCAAACGAATTTTTATTTCAATAATAGAAATTTTGTATAGTTATAAACGTGTATTCTTATTTAGAAACTTGTCTTGAAATAAAAATAGAAAAATTAATTTTAAACCATAAATTGATTCCTGTAATAAAATGATTATCATTCGCGTACTTAGAATACTCAAAAAAAATCTTAAGAGCTTTGAGGTCTGCCCATTCATGGATTAGTCACGAATCTTCATTAAGAGACATTTGGATCGTGTTGTTTTCTTAAGCTTTTACACTTTGTCTACTACATTTTGAGGGCAAAGGCGACATCAATACATTCAAGATCGAAATGAAAACGAAAGGCGATCGTCTCTACTCCTCGAAGAATGGGCCATCACAATTAATAATCAGGACGAGGTCACGCGGCCATGTGCCCCACTCTTAATCATTATGTTTTTGTTCTTTTTGCGTAATTTTTAGTTTTAGATAAAAAAAAAAACAACCAAAAATTTCAAAGGTGCCCATTATTTCCTACTTATCTTGAACTTTTTTTTTAACATTCTACGACATGTTTACTTTAAACTTTTTCTCATGACATAAAAAACCACAAATTTGTATTTACATGACATATTTATCATTCGTCAATATTTTGTCATATGATTTTTCAATAAAAATGTTGTTTTTTTTTTTTTTTTTTTTGTTTTTGTTTTTGCTCTTTGTCAACTCCATTTGTTTTCTGGCATTTATATAAGTCAATATTGACAAAACCTTTGGTAAGGGATAAATATCTCACACAAGTATAAATTTGGGATTTTGATGTCACAATTTTTTTTTGGTAAATGTATTATGCTAATTATAATTTGGTTTTTTTAATGGATTTTTCCCTTATTCTTGTAATTTTTAGGATTAATATCACCAAGAAAATCTTGAATTGATATATCTATGCTACATTTATTCCGATCTAATTTTCATGTTTCAAAAAATCTTATATTGGTACACTTTTTCCACATTTACACCAAATTAATTTCATGTCACAAAATATCCAAAACTGATACACACATCATGTTTACCCTAAACTAAATCCCAAATTGATACATTCTTGACGAGTCAACCCTTTATAATATTTAGGTCCAAAAAAAAAAAAAGGAAAAAAGTCACAAAAAATCCCAAATTTTGCCTAAAGTGACACATTTACATTGAATTATTTTTTGTGATACGAAAAGCCCCAAAATTTGTTTATTGTAATATATTTACCTCAAACTTTTTCAACGATACTAAAAACTCCAAACTTTTACATGTATGACACATTTACCTTAAATTCCAAAAATGTGTCATACAGATATAAATTTAGAGTTTTTTTGATGCCACGAAAAAAAGTTACAGATTTTTTGTGTTACAAAAAATAAGTTTGGGATAGATGTACTATATTGGTATAAGTTTTGAATTTTTTGTGTCACAATTTTTTTTGAATAAATGTGTCACGGTAGAAATAGTTTTAGGTTTTTGTGACTTTTACCTAAAAAACCCTTTAGCGGACAAAAAAAAAAAAAAAAAGGAAAGAAAAAAGCCCTTTAGCTTCTATCCCAGATCTTGTTAAGTTATTGATATAACACACGTGGCAACACAATTTCGATGATTCGCATGTGATAGGAATTCGACGTGAAAATTCGGTATAAAAGGGTCTCTTATATAACATTGTTTTGGGAAGTCAAAGAAAACGAACTAAGATTGGAAAATCCGTTAAAATCCATAATTTTACCCCCATTTTGCACTAAAATCTAGGTAGATTTGTTGCGCTGTAAGATTTATATTTCACCCCAATTTTGTCATAAGACTTCCGGTCGTGTAAAACCCAATCCTTTTGCTTTAAAGAAAGCGTCTTAAGAATAAGGAAGATACAAGATGCTTACTCGGCCATTAGATCAATGGAGATAATTCTTAAAATCGGAAGATAATATAGGTGTAGAAGATTTTTAAGGTGAACTGTTCCCTCCTTTTAATACCAACCAAATTAGTTTAATCACGTAAATTACTGTAAAAGAATGACAAACATTTATAAAATAACGGGAACAAAATATTAATATCTGTAAACTCTTTATATTTATTTTTATCTGGAACATATTGAAAAACGGGTTTATTAAATAACGTACGTAAGCTTACATTCCTCCATTTCTCTGGGAAGAGCCCTTTTCATTTCTTGACAAAGCTTCATTTGAAGCAGCTCGTCTTTGAAACCACAGTGAAGAACATGAGTTGTCCCGCTCGCTGATTTTTAAGATAGCTCCCGTCGTTGATGTCCCCACCCATCGGCAGTCGCCTTACCCGCCTACCCGCCAAACCCATCCTCAGAATTCTCAAAGCCTCGCCTGCTCGGGCCGTCCCGACGCGCGAGCTCCACGCCCATTACCCGTTCGACGAAATTCCCCACAGGGACCTCCGCTCGGTTAATTCCCTCCTCGCTTCGCGGGTTCGCTGCGGCGACGCTGCTGGCGCATGGGACCTGTTTCTTCTGTTGGGTTCGTCTCGGACCGACCTCGACTTGTATACTTTCACGCCCGTCTTGAGCGCCTGCTCGGCGCTTCCGCACCCGCAACGTGGCCGGCTAGTCCATGGCTTGATGATCAAGACGGGTACAGATTCCGGAACCATAAGCAAAACCGCCCTCATGAACGTCTATTCCAAGTATGGTTGCTTGAGCGAGTCAGTAAAGGTGTTTGGAGAAATGGAATTTAAGGATGTTGTCAGTTGGAATGCTCTGCTTTCGAGTTTTCTGCGTCACGGCCTCGCGAAGGATGCACTCCATGTTTTCGAAGATATGAGGAAGGAAAATGTGGAGATCAGCGAGTTCACCTTGTGTTCGATGCTTAAAGCTTGTGCGCTGCTCGAGGCGTATTCTCAGGGTAAGCAGGTTCATGGTATGGTGGTAGTTATGGGCCGGGACTTGGTGGTCTTGTCCACAGCCTTGATAGATTTTTACTCGAGTGTTGGGCGTATTGAGGAAGCCTTGAAAGTTTATGATCGTGTCGATTGCAGTGAGAGTGTGATGCGGAATGCAATGATTTCCGCTTGTGTTAGGAATCTGAAGTATAAAGAGGCCTTCTCAATAATGTCTTTGATGAAACCGAATGTTATTGCCCTTACAAGTGCTCTTGCAGCTTGCTCTGAGAACTCAGATTTGTGGATTGGGAAGCAGATACATTGCATGGCAATACGTTTTGGGTTCACCTCTGACACTCAGCTGTGCAATGTCTTGTTGGACATGTATGCCAAGTGCGGGAAAGCTGGTCATGCCAAGATGTTGTTCGATAGCATTCTGAGAAAGGATGTGGTTTCTTGGACAACCATGATCGATGCATATGGAATAAACGGCAATGGGCTTGACGCTTTCTTGCTTTTCGACAAGATGGGTGAGCTCCAAAGCGAAGTCTCACCAAATAACGTGACCCTTCTCGCTGTTTTATCAGCATGTGGTCACTCAGGACTGGTGGATCAAGGTAGGGCAAGCATCAACCTGGCTAGGGATAAGTATGGTTTGAATGCCGGTCCAGAGCATTATGCTTGTTTCATCGATGGTTTGGGCCGGGCAGGTCAAATAGAAGATGCTTGGTGTGTGTTTCACGAAACGGTTGAGGGTAAGTGCAGACCTAATGCTGCTGTCTGGGCAGCATTGCTGAATGCTTGTAGTCTCAATCGAGATTTCTCCAGGGGGGAGCGTGCTGCGAAGCAACTGCTGGAATTGGAGCCTGATAAACCGGGTAATTACGTCCTAGTTTCAAACTTTTATGCCGCTTTCGGTATGTGGGACTATGTAGATTCTATGAGGAATGAAATGAAGAAGAAAGGGCTTGTCAAAGGATCGGGAAGTAGCTGGGTCACTGCTAAACCACCATGAGGAAGGCAATGATTCCGAGTTCATTTCTGTGCTGAACTGAGTCACTGATGTATGTGCAGTGCTCCGACCACACGCGTGCACACGTGCTTGCTAATTCCTTTGTTCACCGATTGAAGGAATCGTATCTGGATGCACCATGAGGGTGAACCTTCAATTCAAACACCCTCGTGGGTCGAAGCTAATTGATTCGGGCTATACAGATCGTCAGTGAAATTCGCAGGAACTTGACGGTTGCTTCTCCTTCTTTCTACTTTAGCACTTGGGATTCAGGAAATGAACCTATTTACACCGGAATAGCGCTCCTGTGCTGAGAATTTTATTTCATGTTTTAACGCTTCTTTTTCCTGGTTCACTACTACTGGATTCCCCAGTGGAATTTCAAAGTAGGATGAAGGGTGGTGTTTTAGGTTGACCACATCAGTTTCAACTGGTACTGATTCTGTACTTGTGCATAATCTTGGTGGTTCAAATCAAGGATTAATACCAAAAAAAAAAAAAAAAATCCAAACTATATCTATTGTGACACAGATACCCTAAACTCTTTTTGTGTCACTGAAAACTCTTAAACTTGCTAAATACAACACAAATACTCCAAACTTCCTTGTGTCATAAAAATACCTTGAACTTATATCAAATTGAAATAGATAATATACAAAAAGTTGTGGTATTTTTGTCACAATAAACAAGTTTAGAGTTTTTGGTAACACGAAAAAAATAAGGTATTTGTGTCACAGTGTGTATAGTTTATGGTAATACAAAGTGCGAAAAAGAATCCCCACAAATTTTTTTTTTTTTTTTTTTAAATCAAGAGCAAAAGATCGCTATTAATTGATACAAAGGTGAGGGGTTGGTGAAGACGTAGCTTCCAATAATGAGCCTCTATTTGTTAATGACGTCGATAATTTTGAAGAAACTAGTGACAATTTTTGGACACGGTTGCTTATTTGGAATTATAGTGAAAATTTGTGAATTTTTTTTAGAATGAAAAAAGTTCCAGACATATTAAGATTGAATTTAAGGTTCGATATATTTTTCAAGAGAATGAAGCCGTTGATCATGTCGTAAATTGCATTCCTTGTATTACATGCAAGAAAGCTTTGGGCAACAAAGAATTAATACCACGAGAAACTCCAAACTGATATAACTGTAATAAATTTACACCAACCTAATTTTTTTATCATAAAAAACCCAAACTAAAATACCCGCGAGAAATACAAAAGATTGTGAAAAGAAGTAATACCATGAGAAACTTTAAACTGATATAACTGTGATAAATTTACTTAAACCTAATTTTTTGATGATAAAAAACCAAAAATTAATACACTTATGAGAAATACAAAAAACCCCAAACTAATATATTTATGAAAAATTCACCTTTCGTTAGTTTCAATTAAATTTAATTAATACAAAGAAAAATAATAAATTGGTACTCTTATGACAAATGGAAGGTAAAATCCCAAACTGATACACCCATCAATTGCACATATCAACTAACTTAATAATTTGAAGAAATTTTTTTAATGAAAACCAAAGTTTAGAATTTTAGTTTGAAATAAATTTATTATAGTTATATAATGGAGGGTTATTCGAGGTATTAACTCACGTGAAAAGAGAGATTTTGGAGACGCCACGTCACCACCTCCCCCCGTGCCGAATCTGCCGATTCTCGATGCGAGAATCTCTCTCCTCCTTTTTTGACCGAAAGTCAAAGCCCAGTAGAATCTCCGCGCGACGCCGTGCCGTTTTGGAAACCGCTTCGTACCAGGAATCTCCCCCCCCCCCCCCCCCCCCGACGTCGTTTCGCCGCCCGTCCCGCCGCACCGAAATGTCCACGCTCTCCTCCCTCCATCCCTCGCCGGGCCCAGCGGGACGAGGGCAGTCTCGTCATTTCAGCGGCGAGCGGCCGCGGAGAGGATTAGGAGGGAATGCTAACAAAGAGCGGTGGCTGAGGAATCGCGCATTTCGAAAAATATTCGCGCGGACAGCAACAGCAACGGCGTAGAGAGAGAGAGAGAGAAGGTCGCGCTTCCGGTGACGCCGCCGCCGCCGCCGTCGTCGGAGCTGGCCTGAGATCTCGCCGGTCCGGACCTCTCGCCTCTTCGCCTGGGGTGGTTCGGGGAGGCGAGCTTCGGGGTAAGAACGAGCCGTGCCGGTTTCTCGTTAGTCTTGAAACGTCTTTCTTTCTTTCTTTCTTTATTGCATTCGAGCTGCGCGCGGCGGCGAGACCGCCACCGGTAGTGCGCGGCGGCGGCGGCGGCGAAGTGAGATGAGACGCGGGTGGTTATATTGTCTGTTGCGACGAGCTGTTGTGTGCCGTTTCTTTTGCTCTGTTTCTTTTTCCTCGTCGGGTGCCGCCGATTTTGGGCGGAGGGTTTGGTTGCTTCTTGGTTTTCAAGCTCGCCACCTTGTTCTGTACTCAGAATCAAGGGCATTAGATAGGAGGTCATGTTCTCGTTCTTCGTTTGAAAGCCAGCCGCTTGGTGGATATAATTGAAGGCGCCGTTGCTGGGTTGAGCCCTCCGGGTTGACCTTTTTCGTTCGTTTTCGCTTTGAAGTTTCGAACTTTAGACGAGCTGCGAGAGTAGAAGCGAGTGAGCAAGTTGTGACTTTTTAATTTTTCGAACTGCAAAGAAGGCTGAAACAGAAGGCAATGTGTTCCTGCATTTTCATCATCTTTCTCAGCGTCCTTAAAGCAAGATTCCATTAAATTTGGTGTGTTAATGTTCTTGACATGTGTATTGATGTTGACCCTTTTCTTTTGACGGCTCGGTTATGCAGAGCCATGCCGACGTTCACATCAATAGCATTGGACAGACTATTGGAACCTGGGGCATTTAAACCGATCGATGAGGCAGCTGACACTTTGAGGCCTGCTCCTAATGCCAAGCCACCAAAGCCCAACATAGTTTTGGAGTCGAAGCTAGAGAGATGCAACAGTGCACCAGCCATCGAAAGGAACATTCAGCTGCCTCGGCTGATGCCATCGCTGTATGCCACTCCTGAGGTGACTCCTCTTCCTGACTCGCCTTCCTCGCTTCCTTCTTCTTCCCCTTACATCATCAATCACAAGCGGCGGGGGCCAAGACTCCAGAAGAGTTTCTCACTGGACAGTGCTTCATCTCACCACAAGGTCCGGGATGAAGAGAAGTCCAATGGCAACATGAAAGATGAAGGAACTACTTGTCTTGAGAGTGAAGAGGATGTGGCTGTCGCATCAAAATTTTATAAACAAATTGCAGATAGGCATGTGACTGGGGTTGATGAAAGTGAAGTCGCAAGCTGCAAGAACTTCAAGAACAGGGTTTTGGACGCTGGAACTGGAAGTTTGAGCTGCCAAATTGTGGAGGAAAATGTTTCTGCTAAGCCTGTTGCACTGGCTACTGAAATTGAGGGGAATAGTGACAATCTCTGCCATCCTTGGGAATCCTTTTGTCATACAGGTAACACTAATGCAGAGGAAAATGGCACAACAGAATATTCTTTGAAGTCTGAAATTCCTGCGGTGGAGTTTTTTGATGCTTGGGAAGGTACTTTAGCTCTTGTTCATCTTTTTATGATTTCTTTCAGGTTTTAAGTTCTCTCTTCTTTTGGGTATGTTGTTCGAGAATTTTTGCGTAAGATGTTGTCCATTTTGACTTATGAAAACATGTAAAAATGTTCCTTTCGCGATTGGAATTGTATATTGTGTGTGTGGCAAGAAATCAGTGCATATGATTGGAAAAATGTTTATCGTTAAAATTTGTTGTTATTTGATTGCACGGTAAATTAGCCCAATTTCTCTTCCTTCTTTAGAGTTGTCATCTGAGGGTGGAACGCTGTGTTCTCGTCGTGATCTTGAGGAGGAATTACGTGAGATGAGGTTGAGTTTATTGATGGAAATGGACAAGCGCAAGCAGACACAGGAAGCTTTGGCCAATTTGCAAAGCCAGTGGCAAAGGATCGAGCATGTGCTATCCTCCATGGGACTGACACTGCATGCATGTCCAGACATGGCATGTGAACAGTTGGACGTCAATTCTCTTGAAGAGTTGTCGCAACGAGTTTTTCTTGCTCGTTTTGTATCAAATGCTATTGGGAGGGGCATTGCAAAGGCAGAAGTGGAGTTGGAGGTGGAAGCTCAGGTCAAGGAAAAGAACTTTGAGATTGCCCGATTGTTGGAGCGGCTCAATTATTACGAGACTGTGAATCATGAGATGTCCCAGAGGAACCAGGAAGCTTTTGGTGAGATTCCTTCCACTTTTATGCCTTTATTCATTTATTATTTGTGATCCGTATCTCTAGAAGAATCCGGGATCTGGTTTTCATCTGTTACAAGTGATGTTAATGATATGCTTACAGATGCATTTGCTATCATGCAATAACTTTGCTTCACTTTTAGATGTTACTTCTGTTTTTGAATTAATTAGCATCTGTACATACTGCATCCTGCTGGTAAAATGTTTCCAACTCTTCTGCTTGTGTGTTGAGGTTATTACTAGAACGTCCAAACTTCCAATATCAAGGCATTTACTAGGTGATGTTGGACATGTAAGCAAAGAAACATGGGTAATATGAATGGTGAGTGAACATGATGGGTTGGCCATTCTATGTTCACTTTGTAGAGACCATCAACCTATAGGAAGAAACTTACATGTCGTCAATTGCAAAATCCCTAATATTGCTTCAATGTAACTCACTGAAATGGGAATACATGATTGGTGAATAGGCACATCATGTTCCTTGATCTTGCTGTTCATGTTACTTCCACTGCCTCAATCATCTTGAATCTTTTGGAGAATCAACTTTCTAACAATGGTCGATATGAACATCATGTTTTTTTTTATACTGCCATGACTTGCAGCACCAGATTGACTACTACGTAGAACTATCGAATGGTTTCATTATGATTCAGTGATAAGGCAAAACAGGAGATTGTTCTTTTATCTGTGTAATGGACGCAACATGTCAATGCTGGCCACGGTTGCTAAATGCTGGAAAGCAGTTGGTAAATAGTGGCGAGAAGCAAGTCAGATAAGGCAATTGAGTTGATATGTGTTTCCTTTTGCATTTTGTAGAGGTGGCTCGGCGACTCAAGCAAAGAAGGAAAAGAAGGCAGAGATGGATTTGGCGTTCTATAGCAGGTGTTATTTCACTTGGTACTGCAGTGTTGGTGTGGTCGTCGTACCTCCCAACAGGACAAAGATCCTCCACCACTAGCCATTCTCTGGCTACTAGGCAAAGTAACGAAGCCAAATAGTGAACCCCTTCTTATGGACTTAACAAAGTTGCAAAAGGCAAGGGTGATCTACCCTGTGAATATGATTTTTTGAACTTCATTGATGCATCGCCCGACAAATAATACAGGAAAGCCATATTGCAATGCACCATCTGGAGGAGGCTGATGAAGGGTGTGGTTGTTTTTAAGCTATCACAACCAGTTAATGTGCTTTCTGTGATGCATGGGACAGGTGACCATTGTGTTCCAAATGTGGCTTTTGCAGGAAAGTTGCAGCACAGGACAATAGTATGGATTCCTACCAGTTATTGCTGTGATTCTAGAGAAATCTGTGGAAAGATTATGTGCTAGAGTGGCTTGGTCAAGGTGTTCCGGCGATTGTTTCAAGAAGCTCTTATGTCGTGTGTATTGTCAAAATCATATTGAGTTCTCACATGGATTTTGGCTCAGGGAACGGAATAAGGTAGAAATAGAATAGCCATTTCACGAAATTAAACAGAGCAGAAATATCAACAGAATACACATTCCTTTGGTTGGTTCGTAGGATGGAATGGTTATTCCAAAAGCATGTTCTATTGTTTGGCTAACTAGAATTGCTCCAATTTCCCCCCTCTTTCTGATCAGATTGACCCGGTAGCCCTCATTTGCTCTCTAATCTTTTAATCAAACGGGTATTTTTAGGCGTCTCTAATGAGGATCTCATCAGCCAAAGCAGTTAGAAGTGTAGGATCGGCATTACGTGCCTTTGCCCTTTTATAGGACTGATTTAAGCTCGTCCTTGCTGAGTCTAGGTGCCGTTCTACCCAGTGTTGAACATGTCTCGACACTACTATTAAGCTAGGTGGAGGCGCATGTACGTCTCCACGAGCATAGCACAGAATAACACTACTCATAGGAGTCTACGAAAGTGATAGATCAGATCACAAGTCAAAACGTAGTCGGTAAAGGTTGCATTTGGTGCATTTACCATCAAGGCCAAAAGAATGAATGTTCCCAACGAATTTTCCTGACATCGTGCGGACTCCGTCGGGAGAGTGGCAGCTATGTCATCATCTCATTAGAACCATAGTTTGAAGTTCATCTTTCATCACGAAGCCAGTACCGAATTACGTACAAAAGGAACCCGAGGCAGAAGCAAGATGCGCACAGAATAACCACGATTCTAACCCACAAAAACGATTCAAAAGCTCTCAGCATGAAAGCACTCCAAGACCAAAACCACAATGCAGAAAAAGCCGACCCCAAGAAGGCGCCCACGACCACCTGACTGATTGTATGCAGTTGCTGTGAGACCCGTAACCATGACTGCCAAAACAAGTTACAATCCAAATATCAGAAACCCGCAACATTTTCAGTTTAAATTTAGTAGGAAAAAAAGCCCTTCAAGGCAGAATTGTTTCAATTAGGGAAAAGATAGCAGGCACGGTTTGTGGTTAAGAATCCTTAGACTCTTCACTTCACGAGTCAGTGTTAGATTTCTATTCCACTGGATATGAATCTGATGCAAGAGATAGATTCCAAAACTGAAAATCTGCTTCTTTGTGATTTCACGGATAAAATGAATTAGTTATACAGCTGACGGGTACATTTCTTTGAAACTCTTGTGTTATCATGCAATTCCAGGAAACTCAATCAGACTTGCAGTCTTGCAAAATTTTGTAACAGTACTAGATGCATGAGATTTACTACTAATTACGGCACACTTCTAACTGAAGTGTACCAAATAAAGCCATGGGCTAGTTGAGGATAATCCTAATATACGTCGACCACATAAGAACTTGGAACTACTTCACACATCAGCATAATACTAGCAATTTGTTTCCATCCTTCTGCATGAGAAACTCCATTCGAAATGGACCAGAACTTTCAAACGCTATAATAATAAATATTTGGCTGAATAGATTAAAAAAAATAGACACTATCATATGCATGTGCAAGAATACAAATTCTCAGAGTTTCGGCATATATAGATTTCACCAAATTTCCATTTTAACCTCTTGAGCCTGCAGATACAACTACACTGGACAAAAGCAAAAACACAGGAATACTTACCAGATATAAACCAAATGCCAAAATAAGCCCACTGATAATCAGAGTAATCTCGTTAATTCCAAACCATTCGCATACTGCATGAGCATACAGGAAAGACAGCATCAGAATCTCAAAATTATGGCAGCCATCCATGAATGTTAGAAAGCTAGAAGTTCACAGAACTGAGGTTCTGAGACTATGAATAATTTTAGACTCTCTCTCTCGCTCTCTCTCTCTCTCTCTCTCTCTCACACACACACACACACACACACACACACACACACACCCACACACACCCACCCACCCACCCACCCAGAGAAGAGATACGGTTAAACTCTAAGACAGAATTTCAAAAGTTATCAGTCCAAACTGCAAAGATTTATGAATAAGAAACTGTCAATAGGTCATTGAAAGCCATTGTGAAAATGTAGACGGGTGAAACAAGGACCATTACAGGAAAGAGTAGAGTAGTTATCAGTGTAACAAATGAAGGACATTTGTCAGCAAAAGTCTTAATCTAATCATCCTGCAGAAAACAAAGTTCCAATCATTGACCCACTATTCAGACCCAGTTGACAGATTCTATTCTAGGAAAAACAAATAGTTGAATTTGCATAAGCCGATGCTGCGTCCAACAGAGAACATATTTCTACAATCATCAAGTTTTACAACCCTCCATCACAATGGTAGCTGATTAAAGCACAAGATTTCCATGAAGAAGCAAAAGTTATCCTAAGTTTCTCACTCTAAGATAGTGCAATGATGGATCCAAGCGAATCATAGACTACTTCTCTTAAAAACTGATGCCAAATTAAAAGAGTGAGACTTAACCTGATATAATGGCAAACACAACTGTGAAGAAGATGGACATAGCATGTGAAGATGGCATCCCAGGGTCAGATCTCAGGGTGGACACTGGCCTTTCTTGATTCAATATTTGTTTGAGTACGACCGAGAGCATGCTATTTACAACCGAACCCAAAGCAGCCCACAGAGACTCACCATCATGCCTCAATAAAATGATGGCACCAAAAACACCAGCAACGAGCCACTTGCTCTACAATCAACAGTAGAGATTTTCTTGGAAGTTAACACACAGGGGCAATAAGTATACAACTGCCCATGGCATTCTGAGCTTCTTTCAGTAGATGAGCCAATAGTGCTATATTTTCTTTTCCAATTTTAATCAGGCTTCGATTGATGAGTGCTTGGCCTAACAATTCAACTCCAAGAAGGCAGTACAATCACCAGAAAACTTCAAGCAAACAGAGACACGAAACAGGGAAGCCCAAGATTAACCACCTAACTAGTGCGACTAGCTTGGCTTAAAAGAAGAACCCAGAAACTGCAACGATCAAAAGCCTCGTTCCTATATACCTAACACACAGGACACGCTATCGCAAACTGTAACTTTTTGCAAGAAAAGGCAACGAAATCGGCATATTTTCGAAACAAGAACGACCAAACGGAGAAGGGCACCAACCAGACGATTAAGAGTCGATTCCAAACCGCCAGCCGCGAAACCGGCCGACCCATCAATAAAACCTTCCTGTTCAAGAATCCTAATATCTTCGCCGCTGTCGCTGCCGCTGCCGCTCCTAAAAGAAGCAGCTCTCACGGTCTCGGCCATGTGCCCCCGACTCAAGACTCCACCTTTCCCACGAGCGAGCACGCTCGCGCCAGACCCACCATGGCCGATCGATCTCAAGCGGCGGGAATCGAACGCCAAAGTGGGATTCCGCCTCAAAGGTTTGATCTTTGACGAAGAAGACCACTTGGGTAAAGCGCTGAAACTCGGTTGGTGGACAGTAGTCACGGAGCAGTGCATCTTGGGTTAACGTGGGAGCAGAGAAACGGGGGGAACATACGAGTAAAGTTGCGGCCAAAATTAATCGACACGTCGGAATCCGAAAGTTGCCTTCTCTTTGGGGCGGAATTTTCTTTCTTTTTTTCCTTCTTCAAGAGAGCGCATTAATGCCTTTCGGCGATTGGCTGCCGAGAGAGAAATTCCAATTGAATGCGATGCAAAACCCGAACGCCGTTTTCAAAGAGGGATCGAGGTGTCCTTTCTGTTGTTTTATGTTTTTCGTGGGGTGAAAAAGACCATGAGAGTCATTCATCAACTCGGCTCCAAAATGCCACTGCACTGGGAGAAAATATTGGGTGGGTTCAACCCTCCACGTAGGCGAAATGTATCACCACACAAAAGCCGACACGTGGCAAATTTAGGCCCACCTGTCAGCGCCCACCTCTCCGTTAACGCTCCGTCTCTCTCCCCTTTACTCTCTCTCCTCCCCTCCGTTTCTGCCTACGCCTCTCTTTCCCACCTCTCTTCTCTTCTCTTTTTTTGAGAAAATTTCCCTTGTTAGTCTGACACCCGCAAGGGAAAAGACAAGAAAAGCAGAGAGAGAGAGAGGGGGGTGGGAAAGAAGAAACGAAAGCGAGGGAGGGAGGAAGTCTTCTTCTTCGGTCATCTTCAACCGAGTATCCCCCACTCCCGACACCGCTGCTTCCCACCGCCTCGATGAGCCGCTCCCGATGCCGTTGTTTTTCCCGGCACGCGCGCCGCCGCCCCCGATCGCCGCGGCACCCTTGCTCGCCACTGCGGACGTGACCCGACGTTTGCAACTTGTCACCGCCTTCCCTCTTGCAATCGATCCGCCTCCCTCGACGTTCTTGCCGTTCCGTCACCAACGTCGCGATTCTGTTCCACCATCGACAACGCTGCTGTTGTTCCACCACCAATGATGCCAACGACGACCAGGTCGCTGTCTCGTTTGTCCAAGCAGCTACCCACGACGTCTTCTGTCACTGCTCGCGACCCTCTCTCTCCCTCCTCTCTCTCTGCTTCTCTTTTCTCCAACCGCCACCACCGTCACCGACTCTCCTCCTCCTTCGTAATAAACCGCTCCAAGCGCCGCCGCCGGACTCGTCATCTTCCTCAAGCAAGACGATCGTCAAGGCGTGGCGGCCACCGTGGCCAGCTCGCTGTCGTCGTGGCGATCGGACTCGGAGACGGACACGGAGTCGGAATCGCCGTCGCCATCCCCGTTGGAGTCCGATGCCTCGAGGAATCCTCCCGCCGGCGGCGGCACCGGCGACGAAGGAGCAAAGCGGTTCTAGGAGGGAGAAGCATAGGAGGAGAGAGAGGAGCGGCGGTAGCAGCAGTAGCGGTAGGAAGAAGGAGAGAGGACGCGTGGATAGAGAGAAGGAGCGGAGGAGGTCGAGGAAGGATGAGAAAAGGAGCGGCGGGAGGAGCGCTCGCGATGAATCTTCGGTGGTTCCGATTCGGAGACGGAGAGAGTTCACGTTGATCCGGAATCGGTTTTGAAGCGGCCATGAGCCGACTCGAGCTCGAGCCATGACAGACGCAAGAAAAAGAAAAGAGAAGTGGAGAGAGAAGAGGGGGAGAAAGAGTTGTTAGCAGAAACGGAGGGGAGGAGAGAGAGTAAACGGGAGAGAGATGGAATTAATGGAGAGAGTGGGCGCTGACAGGTGGGCCCAAATTTGCCACGTGTCGAGTTTTGTATGGTGTTACATTTTCGCCTACGTGAAGGGTTGAACCCACCCAATATTTTCTCCCGCACTGGTGCAATACCATCCCTATTCTATCACCTAATAAAATATTACAAAATGAGCAGTTAAACGATTTATCCAGAACCTACGTTATCAGAATCGATTCCTTGGTTTTTGAAACTTATCTTGCATATCTTAAAACCTATCATATAGTGCTTGAAACCTATCAATCGGTTCGAGGGTGGAAACTGGTCAATTTCTTCTTCTTTTCTTGTTTCAATTTTTTCTTCCCTTCCTTTTTTTTTTGTTGACAACTAATTTTTCACCTAAGTTAATTAATTTAAAATAGCATTAAATGTTAGGAATTAATCACAAAAGAAAATTAAAAAATGTTATTCAATTTAAAAAAAAAAAAATCGGTCGGGTCGGGCCGAACCCGGCCCTAGCCCACTTCCTCCTTCAAATTGCCCCGCGAGTGAGCTGGTTGTCTCCCCCAACGGTCTTCACCGCAAGACCTGCAAAAGAAAAACCAGAAGCAGAGCAACGACGAGGGAGCAAGGGGATCGGTAACGGGTGAGCGGCGTGATCCGCGGGTCGGGTGCGACCGCCAGCGGCAAGCCGGCAGCCGCAAAGGCCATGCGCGCTTGCTGGCCGAGCATAAAAACTGGAAGAGGGGGATCGGCATAAAAAAAAAACCAAGCCGAAAAACGAAAAAAAAAAAAAACCAAGCCGAAAAACGCGAAGAGAAAACACCAAGCCGAGAGCGAGCGAGAGAGAAATACCGAGGGGTGAAGAGGCCGAACCGGAGGCAGGAAGCTCGAGGGAGCAACTCGTCGTCGCCAGAGGTCTATTTGCCCGCCGTTGTCCACCGTAGCCCATCACCGGACGAGGTAGGTCCCTTGAGCTCGCGGTTTCGTTTCTGGAAAACGCTAGGCCGGAGCTCACGACCGACCGGTTCGCGTGAGCTCCACCCTACGTTGCCTTGCACTTTCCTCCCGTCTTCTTTATACGTGATGTTCGAAGACTCTTAAAGCCTGTTAGACACTCGGTCGAGCAAAAATCCTTCGAATTTGGTAGTGCCTAGTACCTGTTCGACGAAATGCTTCACCGAAAGTGCCGAATCCAGCCCCGACCGGTTCGTTTTTGGTTTATCTTTGGTGTTGCTCGGGGTTGTATTGTTGTCATGCATCGTTCCCGTCGTTTTCCTGCTTTTCGGTTGGTTCCTTCGTCTTTTTGGCTGGGATGAGGCGTGTGCATCTCGCCGGAGTCTACCCGGCGACTCTCGAACGCCGGGCGACTAGCGGCGGCGGTGCTTGGTGTCGGTCGGACGGAACCACCGACACCAGGCGATGGCCCGGTGACTTTCTTCAGGGCGATCGGTACTCGCGGTGTTGTCGGCGTCGGGCCGGCGGAGGAGCTGCAAGAGCTTCGGCAAGCGCGCCGTGGGAGAAGAAGGCTCGAAGAAGGTGCCCTAAAGAAAAGGGAGCAGAAGAAAATAAAAAAAAAAAAAGAAAAGAAAACACAAAAGGGCTGAAACTAGAAAATAGGAAATGGGCTTCGCCGGGCTGATTTTTGTTTCGTGGGCTGAATAGATTGGGCTGAGAATAGGTATTAGAAAATGAACCCTCAGGTGGGTTGAAGTAAAAATCCAAGATGGGCTTTGGGTCGAAAATTGCCCTCATTTCTTTAAAAAAAAAATCGTGTTTTTTTTTTTGTGTGTGCGAACCCGGGTCCGGTCTCCGACCGGACCCGACCCGGGTCTGGCCCCCCAAAATGTTATTATTTTATTATTTAAAAAATTAAAATTGAAAAAATAAAAAAAATAAAAAAAATTAAAAATTAAAAAAAATTAAAAAATTAAAAATTATTTTTTGAAAAAATTAAAATTAAAAAAATTAATTTAGAAGAAATTTCGAAAATTAAAAAAAATGCAAGGTTTGGTTAGGAATTGCCATGTTTTATCTTTTTAGTGTAATTAGGCCTTTATTTACTCGCATATTAATTTTATAGCATGTTTAATTTGCATATCTAGTTATGTTTAATTGCACGTATTTAAGTTGGCTGCAATTAGGATCTTGGTAGCTATGGTTGTTATTTTAATGATTGCGCACCTGCATGATCACCTCACATGTTAGTGGATAGGTATAAAATTAATCCAAACTGCTTGCCAAAAATTATTTTGTTAAAATGAACAAGATTATGTACCGAAAGGGCACTAATTAGTCAATTAGTGTAATCAAGTCCCCGACCCTAGATTCTCTGGTTGCGTAGAAAGTGTGGCATACTCCCGTACCTCACTTGGTTTCTAGCCGACCCCAATAGGCTAATGGCGACTCATTTTTGCACAAAATTCTTAAAATATCCCAACGTCACGTGGGGTATGGGTTTGGGAGAGCCCACATCTAATCATGGGCCTTAGGCCCGTTCTTTAGGCAATACCCCTAAACCTGTTCCCTCCCCCCGAGGATAGGTCGCGACATTTTTGTTTCATTTTTAGTTAAGTTGAATGAAAGTGGATGCTATAACAAAGATCCCAATTTGTCAATAGTAACAATTCATAAAAGATGGATACGTAAAATGAAATAAAGGATAAAAAGTTCAAAACACGTAACATAAAATTTAAATTATAGAACTTCAGTCCTCAATTATTCACAAAAAATCTCTCCAAATTCTAACCACCTGAAATCAAAAGAAACAACAAACATAATTAATTACATAATAATAATTTTAAATTAAAATTACTATTAATTAAACTATAATAGTTAATTAAAAAAGTCATCATATATCTTCATCTTTCTTTGGAGATTATGTTGCATGCTTTTTGCAATAATCTTCCCTGAAGATAATGGAAGACCTTGCACAGGCTCTCCTGTCTGATCATCTTCTCCCCATGTACCTTCTTTCAATGATGTTGGAGAATCTAGGAAGAGGGAGACAAAGTGTTGTAATCTATAGATGACGATGATGATTTCACACAAGTTGAAGTTGTTCGATTGGAATATTGCATCTGGATATTATTCGAAAGTTGAAATATTTAAAATCTTTGTTTTCAGTCATGAAAAACAGAATTTGATCGTAACTGTTTTAACTCTTTTAGATTGCAAGTTGGACCCAAAGTGTGATGAGCCACGGGGTGAGTATTTTACTTTCACCTCCTTGTGTCTAGAAAGAGATACATGCATTAAGGGTATTGGAATTAGAGCAAACATTCATACACCAAGCCTTTTTCATGTCTGCTTCCAGGTCTGGTTCTCCAATTCTCAATTCTCGATTCTCGGTTCCCGATCCAATTTGGTTCCCATCTAGGAACCGGGAATTGAGAACCGAACTCTATAGTACATGTTCCAAAAAATATGGAATCGAGAAATAAGATTTCCATCGGAACTTGAAGTTGGACCTATTTCCATGTCTTACCTTCTAAACTTAAATTCAAAATAATTGTCCATTATTTAAAATATCACTCGTATTTTCTCGCAATAAAAGAACTTATTTTTTAAAAAAAGATAAAATCTTTACATGCTAGCAAATATGCACAAGTATGCACACAACTAGAGCTGTTCACATCAGCAAAATAATTATATATCAGCATCACACCACAAAAGTAGATTAACACAAAGAAGCAAGAAAAACTCTAATCACTACCAAATAAGTTGAGAGACAATTTAGAGATGGAGTTTACTAACGAAACCGATCAATTCGTAGATTTTGATTTCACAAACAACACACTAAAATTTCAGCTAATTCGGATAAAGTTTCACCATGAAAGCTAGACTGCCTCTTCTCCTCTTCGATGTTATGCTCTCTGCCTCTTCTCTGCTTCAGCCAACGCTCCTCCCTCTCCCCCTGCCTCCCTCCCTCAATCAAGATCGTTTCACCCAGCCCATCAAGCAGTTATATTGCCATCTTTACTGCTCTTTTTTTGGGTCCCTTGGAGCTTGTACCTCTGTTGAGATGCCCTTTGTCGCTGGGCTTTTTGGAATTTTGGGACTGTTACAAACTTTCCCCTTTGAGTTTGCCTTTGGTAATTAGGAGTTTATGTCAAGTTGATATCACCCATGCCTCTTCGATTGATGCCCCTTGCAATCCAACTCTTGTTGCTTACTTTGAACGAGATTTCTGTTTCAGCCAAAGAAAGAAACGCTATTTAAATATAAATCATGTGCAATCATGGTTATATGGATTCAAATAAATGTGAGGAAACTACCATTGCACGATATTGTCACAGTTATTTGGCCATGACTAAACTGAATCACGATGTGACCATGTATGTGGCATGGATAGTCCAGAAGCCATCCTAAAATGTTTCTATATGTTGGAATGAAAAGGCATGTTGGAGACCATGACAACACATGTAAAGAAAAGGTTGCAAATTTGGGGGTAATGGAAGCCCAAAGGGAAAAATATGCCAAGTGTTTTCTTGTGCTGTAAATTATACTCGCTTTAGGTGACTAAGTTCTTTTTTTGTTTGTTTTATGACGTTTTTGTACTCATTTTTGACAAAAAGGAATCTCTTTACTTAAATTTTATATGTACGTCACGATATCTTGCCGAAATTATATATAACAAACTACGTATATTTAGGACAATTTATAATAAGGAAATTGGTTTTTTGAGACACTCTTAAAGACCTCGACTGGTTACTCATGTGTGCTTTGGTTACGAATGAACTTCAATAGCAAGAGTGTAGTTTCTTATTAAAAAATTGATGTCTATGTTTCCATTGTTTTCATATATAAAGTAAAAGAGCATGAAGAAGAGACTAGATTTGACCATTTCTTGAAAGACTTTGGATATACGTAAATTCCACCCTGCGCTACGAAATGTTAGATTCTAGATGCGATTGTTGAATAGCCCTCTGCGTGGTGTTTTGTATTGTCATAGCAACTTCCTACTTTTAATTTATTCATACCTCCAATTTCTTAGAATGTAGATGGCTACATTATTTTGTCATGTTTAGATTTCTCACTTGTGTAACAGACATTGTTTTAAGTCCTTTTCAGCTCAATTGATTTTGTGAATGCGAATTGTAATTTCAAATCACAATGATTAACAGTCTATGTCCCTTTAAATTAGTTTTTTTTTTAAACTAATTTGATGGTATAACCACTCTATATTATATCGGACTAAAACCATTCCTGTGTTTCGTTGACGTTATTGTGAAGCTCTTCCAGTTGAGTTTCTAATTTCGGTTTTGAGGAATTCGTGTTTATTCATTCAGACATCTCTGGATGGATATTTTACTTCATTTAGCTTTTCTGTCTTATTTTCCTGACATAAATAAATCAAGAAAACGCCAAATTCGCTCAATTGGACCGACGCATTATAGGGAATATACGAAAGAAAAATCCTTGAAAGAAAATCCCAAATGTCAAGCCCTTCGACTTGCAAGTCTCTTTTGACCCCCCAAAAAAGCAAAATGCAAGTCTCTTGCATTTTCTTTAATCGAGATACGACATTAGAAGTAATACATAAACGGCCACACTTTCAAACTATAGTAAACACACTTATGACACTCTTATTTCAACTTCACTACAGAAGTACATACATCTGTAATGAATTTATTTGTGAGATTTTGTGATATATTTAGGTAATTTTTTTTAGCGAAATGATGATGCTGACCAATGGAATCTTTTCCTTGGAAAAGCGGTCGCCGAGTTTAGCCCTAAACCTCTTGAAAATCTCATTGATGATCTCTTCACCAAAGTGATGAATGAGCAAGGGCTCGGCTATAGCTCTTAGGCACCCGACTATTTTGTCTACCGCTTCCTCTGAGACAACATTAGGGTCGAAATCGGTCTCAATTACATCATGATTCACTTCAAACACCTCCAAGCAATCGATTGAGAATGACCCTTGCTTTTCGACCTCCCGGCGTACTTCTTTTGGTGAGGGTGTGTAATAAGGGACGTTGAAGGAGTGGAGTTTCTCTTCTTCTATGAGTCCCTACGTCAGCGACAGACTTAGTATGTTGGATCTTTCTACCGAAAATAAGAAACAATTGCAATAAGTTGTAAGTATAATATCCTAATAAAAGTCATAGTTACTTTGACGACCCCCCCCCAAAAAAAAAGCCGTAGGTACATGTTTATGTAATTGACTGTGCAACTATTGCATATTGCTGATATTTGTTGTTTCCTAGTATGTAAATGCGCATTCCATTTTTTACACCATGCCTAATAGGGAACGAGTGTGCACTTAATTAAAATACCTAATAATTTTTACTCGCGTACTCTGATTTTGTTGAATACATTCATAAGGAAGAGAAATCGGATTAAATATGTAGGATATCCAAACTGCACTAATTGGCTGTGCAACTATTGCATATTGCTGATATTTGTTGTTTCCTAGTATGTAAATGTGCATTCCATTTTTTACACCATGCCTAATAGGGAACGAGTGTGCACTTAATTAAAATACCTAATGATTTTTACTTGTGTACTCTGATTTTGTCGAATACATTCATAAGGAAGAGAAATCGGATTAAATATGTAGGATATCCAAACTGCACTATTGCTTTCTTTCAAAGAATTCATGCGAAAACTATTGCTGGAGCTCATCTAACAGGTGCTTTAGGTACAGTAAAATCAGGAATAATCATTAACCGTAACCACCATTGCTCTCATTGTTTTTTGTTATCTAATTGATGGTTATGATTGGTCTCGGAGTGCGAAATCAAAAGATACTCCTAGAGGACTAAGAAAATTCACCAGGGTCAACGGAAGTATGATACAATTTTTACTACAGGTAATAAGAAAAACCAACTCAATACTAAAGTGTCCGTGACTATTCAAGTACTGCTTTGATCTTTTTAATTTGCTTACTTCGGTGACCATCTCATTGAGATCAATAGCTAAGAGCTCCCAAAGTTGGCGATACTCTTCGCTCGAAGGATCGTCGCTTCTTCGACCGTGGAGGGTCAAAACCATACGCCCTTCCATTACCAACTCTTGCCCACGACACTCCAAGAATGTTGAGAAGTCCCTTTGGAATTGCTCATAATATGCCCTAAGCACACTCGGAGGGCTTGATCTTGACATGGATATGTTGCCTTTGTTTTCCTCTAGCCCTCTTGGAACCTGAGAGAGAGAGAGAGAGAGAGAGAGAGAGAGAGAGAGAGTATGAATGAGTTTATTAGCAAATGAAACTATGGGCCAAAAAATTTACCTGAGACAGCCAATGAAGGCTGTACGAAGAATGAATGAAGTGCAGACTCTCCTGAGCAAACAATCTCCCGTAGAACGAACCGGGAACGCCATTGAAGAAGCATGCCAACGCCGCTGATGCTCCATACTTGCTCTTCATTTGCTCACTTAGCTTCTCTTGGAATCTCGGCAAGAAGCTGCTGAAGAGGGTGTTGAAGTCATTCCCCGGGAGATCATTCAAGAACACTTGGAACTCCGGTAGCTCGTGCTTCTTCGCATTGCAGAGATCGATCATGACGCTTATGATCTCAGACACAGCGAAGAGACTGTTGGGGCCGCAGGAACAGCCCAAGTCTGCGATGGTGAGGCTTGCCGGGATGGTAGTGGCGATAGTGGAGAAGAAAGCTGTGATGGCTGCCTCTGTTATAGGCTTTGTCATCAACATCACCTTTCTCTATGAAAAGAAAAAGAGAGCATTGACTCAATATAAAGAGAAAAGGTTTATATCTTAGTTTTTTCATCTACGGAGAAATAAATCTCAATTGTCACGTATACCCTACACTGTTCGAACATATCTTCTCGATTAAAATAAATGGGTAGTTAATAGACAACGATTGAAGATTGCAAACTCTGTGCATTCAGGAAAATTACCAAAAAAATCCTAAATTAATTGAATTTGTGCTAGTTCAGTTAAAAACCTTTTAATTTAACTAATTTAGTCCAAAACTTTAGATGGTTTGCCAATTTACTCATTTCAACCCATTTTGGTCAGAAAATCACTGAGGTAGGCATCGACAGTGTCACATAAAATGGTCCGTATTTACGTGGACAATTTTTATAATTTTTAAAAAAAGTTTCTAAACTTTTTTATAGTTTTTATTTTTATTTTTTCTTTTATATGAAATTAGGCAACCGGCCATCCCTCACTGACCTTAGGTGAGGGTTGATGACCTAACTGGCCACTAGGCGTGGGTCAGGGTTGCAGTCCTCATCTAGACCTAGCGTGAGCCATGAAGCTCTCATCGACCTTGAATGTGGTTGTGGCATTTGCCAGGCTTAGAAAAGAAAAAGAAAAAAGAGAAGAAAAAATAAAAAATAAAAAAACATTTTTTAAAAAAATTATAAAAGCTATCCACGTAAGGGTTAGTTGTATCACGTAGGACAGTTGGTGTTCATGTCTCAATTAAATTTGGTTAGAAGGATTAAATTGGCAAATCATCAAAAGATTTATGACTAAATTGGTCAAATTGAAAGTTTATGATTAAATTGATTAAATGTAATAGGTTTTGAATATTTTTGGTATTTTTTTCTCGTGCATTCTATCTAAATCAAACATCATTTGTCCCATGTTGCGACGTTTTACAAGATCTAATTCTTTTATATACTCTCGAGTGTACATTCTTCAAAAGATACTTTGTTAATTAAAAAATTTGTCTACAAATTAGGACATCATTTAAATTTTAGATCGATAAGTGATATGGTCTAATAGGGCGTGGTAAAATGGTGTCTTTCTCATATATTATTTCAAATCTTGGTAAACAAAAAGAACCTAGTTTGTTACAAAATGAACAATCATATTGTAGTACATTATCACAAAAGGGTGTATAATAATAAATCATTTTTTTTCTCGTTGATCCTACTCTTATTGTCAACTCATTTCGGACTTTTGTCTTGTCTCTTTGTAGGACGTGGAAGTCGAAATTCACACTTGAAACTAATCGTCATTACCCAATTCCCCTGAGAAAGTGAGGATTCAAACTCCCCACCTATCCTAAAGGTGGCCACTGAAGAAAACCTCAATGATTTAATCAATCTTTAAGAATGAGGAAAAGTAGTGTCGTTCTCCCTAAAAAAAAAATTCTTGAAAGTATTTTTCGATGTCATCTTGTTTTCATTAAGACAAATATGTGCCCACAATAGAACAATGAGAGGTTTACCTGAAGTAATGAGTTGTTAGCATAACTTGTTTCTCCCATTCCTCCTTTCATGGGGAATTGTCGCGTGAATTCCATCTCTCTCTCTCTCTCTCTCTCTCTCTCTCTCTCTCTCTCTCTCTCCGAGTCTATTTGGCTTGCATATGAATGGCTTTGAGGCTCTTCTATTTATGGAGAGTTTTGAAGTACTTCATTTCAATGCGTCGCATTCACTGTAACTTGAGCCCAGTTCGAGTGTGAAACATGCATGGAGAAAATATTGAATACCTAAATCGTAGCCAACTCAACAAAATATTAGTTCATTTATCTTATGACACATATTGTACTTGGGCCCACAAGTTAGAAACATTTAAAATTCTTGTGGGCCCATTCTCTCTCTCTCTCTACTCGCTTTCACTCCTCTGTTTTCAGACACCTTGTCTCTCTCTTATTCATCGTTGCTTTCTTTCTTTTTTTGTTTTTTTTTGTTTTTTGTTTTTTTTTTTGCCTTCTAAGGCCATGGATGCCGCTTGATTGTAGTGACCAGCCATGGACGAAACACTCCTGAGCATGCTAAACCTCATTCGTGGCCATCGCTGCTTTCGTCTGATTCGACGAGGGCAACCCTTGCCTTGGTCATGAGGGTTGAGCCCTCGCCGAATTTGATGAAAGCGACCCTCGTCAGCCACAGGTGAGGGTTGGTACAGGCGAGGGCCACGACACCCTTGCCGACTCTCATCTGTGGCTGGTCGTTGGCCACGGGCCAAAGAGAGAGAAAGAAAGAAAAAGAAAAACAAAGGACAAAGAAATGGTGAAGAAGAGAGAGAGAGAAATGAAAGGGAGAGAGAGGGGATTCTGGTTTCTTGAAAAGTGGGCCCGTGAGCGACACGTAGAATGGACTTATGCATTGTTGAGGTGGCTACTTCAGCTGCACTCACTATTTTCTCAACATGCATGGGCATGAGTTTGCACGAACATGTCCACTTGGTGGGATCTCTCTCAATCACCTGGACAGGAATTCTTATTACTTTCAAATAAAGGATAGACAAAGACAAAATACATGCGATACTTGCGTAAGGTTGTGCTTCTCCATACACAGCACAAGTCTAGATACGTGCCATATTGCCATGCGCGAGGTTGAACTTAAAAGATGTTTCTATTTTTCAAGAGTTTTATAAATGAGTGCTCTTAAAACTAGGTTAAAAAAATTACAAAAAAATTGTTGAGGCACTTTCAAAATTCAAAACGTGCATCCTATGAAAAAACTAAAGGGTCCTAATAAATAAGAGAAGGATTGTGTATCTATGATTGGCCTATACAAACAAAGTTACTATTAAAGTATCTCTTGAATTTGAGCCATTTACGGAACTCAATCCCACTGGATAAATGTTCAAGTTTCAGCGCAAGATATGCACGGGTTACTTCTCTTAATTAAGAGAAAGTCATTACAAGACAAAGAATGAGCTCAAGGGAGCACTGTGTGAAAAGGAGAAAAAAGAAGAAGAAGGAGAACCTTATGTCTACTCTCTTTATATGTAGAAGAGATGACTGATTTCCGGTCTAGGCCGATCCCACCTAGGAATCAGGAATTGTTCTTGGGAGGATTGGTTCCCAATTTATGGGACAGGGGACCGGATCGAGCGTCCTATAGAATCAATCACTTGGCAATTCTGCCTCCAAATTTCAACATTTTGAAGATTAATCTTTCCCTCGAAAATGGCACATAATCGACGAGGTAAATCTTTCCCCCAAAAATTACTGAACTTGTCGCTATTTTTAAGAAATTTTTTTAAAAAAACAATATAGTCAGTCAAGTTCCCTCCAACACCGGGAATCGAACCGAAAATCACTTATTTCATTTTTATGGAATCGAAAACTGGACCAACGCACTCATGAACCGCTCGGAATTGGCCGCTTTAGGTAGTTCCTAGTTTAGTTGGTCCTAAATGCTCACCCATAATGTATAGCAGCACAATGATAGTCTTGCGGCCGATTCGGGTAGTTTCTAGTTCAGTTGGTCCGATATGCTGACCCTGATATACAGCTGCACAATGATAGTCTTGTGGATTCCTATAAAAGAGGACAAGGAGCCGCCGGTGGGTTTCGTTCGTGCGTGAGAAGGTGAGGGTTCCTTAAGAGTTGCGCTGCACAATGGCTCTCCTTCTTTGGACGCTGCACAAAAGAAAATCCTAAAGCCGAGGAGGAATGCTTCGTCTGGTGGCATGATGAGAAAGTTCCAAACACGTGGATTTTATGTTGTGAGTTTTAAGTTATAAAAATGGGTTGTTTATTTGCAAATAATTGGGATTTGGATTTAATTTAGGTGTAAGAAAATCTCAAGTGTATGAATGATTGTAACTGGAATTTTCTGATTATTAGTGGATTATTTGCCGCCAATTCTCACCATAGATGTAGATATTGATATTGGACTGAATCATGTAAATTTTGGCATCCCTTATTACTAGTTGTTTGTTTTGTCTAGTAATTATCAAGTTGACATACACTGCAAGATCTTGATTGATTCCCGTGTATATATTACAATAGTTACTACCAAAGTGATTGGCCTAATGGGAAAAGGATTATTTGTCTTCCAAGAAATACTAAGTTTGATGAGGTCATAAACAAATCTCGAAATAACTTGTACTATGTTGTCAAGCTGTTGCATGATTCGAGACTTCTAGCTATTAGTATCTTGGTGGGACTATAGTAACGAGCTCACTTACCTCAAATGTTTATATCACGGGTGGTGTAAAGTAGTTCTGGCTTAAACCGAATTTTCTATAATGAAAAGGAGACGATTATGGTAATACCCAAAGGGGGTCACTAGCATTAGCCACATGTTCCCATTCTTTTTATAATCAAATAAAAGAAAAAAAAAAGTTATAATCACCTTACCTGGACGAAGGAAAATCATTAAGGATGAATTTGGTAATTATTTTATTTCCGGAAACAGTATATGTTCTGAAATAATTTTTTTTAATTGTATTTTTTGGACAAGTTTTTGAGCATTTAAACGCGTTTGGTAATTATATAAAATTTATATTCTTGAAATAGAAAAAGAATAGGAATGCATTTGGTATGACTTTCAAATTTTTATTTAATGACCAACTAGAGATGGAAGAAAAAGAAGAAAAAAGAAAAGAAAAGAAAATGCCTTGGTTTTAGAATTGTTTTTACAAATAAAAAAAGGTAACTTTTTCTCCTTCTTATTTGTGTTCCAAATATATTCCCTAACTATCAATTTGTTCTAAAAAATAGAAAAATTAGCTAATGTCACCAAATGAATTTATGTTATTTTTTGTTTTGGAGAACAAAATAGTAGAAATAGTCAATAATTGACTGATTACTAATTGTGGCCTAAATGTGAGCCTTGATTGGCTTGTTTTTACACTTTCACTGACAAATTACGCATGATACATATTCTCCTTTTTTTGTTAACACAAAATTTCACCTTAATTGCTTTAACCTACGGCTTATGAGTTCATGAGTACCTCGCGCTTATTTTAAGAATCAAATAAGGATATGAGCTAAAACTTTTGTATATGATATTTTTTGGCAAGTTGTTCAATGATTTGAAAATCTTTGCTAATATAAATATATGGAACACATCTGACCTAGAGGGAAATCAATAGTCACCTTGCCAAGTGCAAAAATAAGACCTGTTGTATGTATATCTTAGGGTGAGCTTGAAAGGAAACAATCTATTAAGGCATACCGCAAAATAAGCATAATGGATAGGAAGAATTGCACGTACCAATACAACCTTTTCGTAAAATCAACAATCAGATCGATAATTACGAGAAGCTGAAACTGCGCTGATTCTCATAACTCCTTCAATACGGTTTTTGTTTTTACCTTGTACTGCTATAATCAGTGCTTTAATCAGGGAAGTTCTGCGCGTCTTTTCATCCACTGCTTTGGACAAACATCCAAGTACATATACGATTGCTATAATAAGGGCAGTGGAGAGAGAGGGAGAGAGAGGAGAGATTGAATAATAGTAGCTGGGGGAGCAGAGACGGCAAATAATGCCATTTCCTTTTCTATCATCCTCATAAATGTTTGATCAATGACCGGCTGCCCTCGCTTGTCCTTGCTCATAAATAGTCGGGAGAGCCCATAAAAATTGTGATTTGCTCTGTTGGGGGCTAGTTATTGTGCTGGGATGACGGGTCTATTTGGTCTGTCCCGTTTGAACACCATGAAGTTCGTGTGCGAAGCATTCAATTGATTTAAAGACGGGCACCGTGAAGTTCGTGGGCGAAGTGTTCAAATTCATTGAATCCGGGACTTAAAGACATCGCTTGCTTTCTCGGCCTCGCCCTTTGGGTGGACTTGATGGGCTACGTTGAATCATCGCCCCTGGCCTTGGAGGAGGAGGAAGTTAAGTCATGGCGAATTGGTACAAGTGATCTGACGGCAAAATAACATATCACCTGTTTATCCAAAATTCAATCTACCATCAAAACTCTTTTTCAAAAGTCATTATTCGGCTTTTGATGAGAGAAAATGGATTCTATGACAACTCCATATAAGAAATATTCAGGCGAACAAGAAATAAATATAAATCTTTACTTCGAACTTCGAATTAAATTGCACATACAAACTGTGTTGGAATTCAATCAATAACAAGACTTGAAAATATCACCATTTCCACAGCAACACACATGCATGAACTATGTCGGAATATAATTGACGACAAAGCTTGAGAACGTACATAGATGTATCGTCGGAATGTAATCGATGGTGTGACACCCATGATAGAGATGCACGCAAAAATTGAATTGACAATCAAGTATCAGGATAAAGATAAGCGTTGAAATTTAATCGATGACGATAATTGAAAAGTTATAACTAAGGAAAAATAAAGTGCAAGAGAGTAAATATAATAAAAATTACATTTTGTGGATTATGTCCCCTTCTAGTTGATGAAACTTGGTATATGAGCATTCTATTATAACTTTTTGGGAGCAATTTCTTTTGAAATTTCAGTCTCATGTTTCCATGTTGGCAAGTCTTCTTCAAAACTCCTTTGAAATAGTCCTCAACCCACATCGGCAAGTCTTCTTCGAAGGTCCTTTGAAATAGTCCTCCACTTCTCCAATGGTTTGACTATTCTCCAAGTTTACACGTGCTCTTGTAACCATTCTTCAAATTAAGCCTTGATGCAGTACACCAACCTCAATTTTCCATGTTCATTTCCCATTGTAACAGTTCTCCATGATCTCCACTAGTAGGTGTACACGCTAGAGTCTTGACGCAATCCTTTTAATCAATCACCTTGCTCCTCAGTTAACATGCTCATTAACAACTTTGTTAAAATAATTCGCAATCATTTGCCACTTGTCACGCCCCGATCCTCAAACGCATGCCCATTCCTCACCTGGTTGATTAGTAGCGACGTCCCAAGACGCATCGCCGACCCCTTTCATTTAATATGCGCATGCGGAAGCATATAATAAGAATCCCTAGATAATAAAACAATGTTATAGACAAGTAGGACTAAAAACTTGAATCTGAAAACCAACACCCTTATGTACATATTTAACAACTCAGTTATATATATACATATATAAGCCATACAAAAAGGTCGATTTCTACTCAAACAGGTTCCACAACAAAAGTCATCAGACAGGAGTGGAGTCTCAATCCTCATTAGGATCCTACTCTGGGTCATTCTCGGGCTTCTCCTCCAGGTACTCCTCTTCGGGTTCTTTCTCCTCAGGTTCCTCATCAGGGTCCTGAAATGTTGTCCCACAACCGGGATGAGACTACGTCTCAGCAAGTTCTATCCCCTAAGACCCGATTAGGAAGCCAATACACCTTAGGCTGCCTAAGCACAACATGAGTCAGATGACTTACCTTGACCTCAGTTCCTTCCTGCAAGTCAGTTCAATAATGAATACTGACAATCACATCAACCCCTCAATTCAACCAATAGGATCGACTCAGCGATCAATCGACTCAGTCGATTACATGTCATCGAGACTATCACACGGTCATCCCGACTATTCATTCTCGACTCTGAATCACGGCCCTACAGGCACAACCTAGATTAAGTGGTCATCACGGCCCCATTGGCAACTTTTCTATATTTGGTGGTTATCACAGCCCCACTTGGCAATTTTCTAGGTTTAGTGGCGTCACGGCCCCACTTGGCAATTTTCATTGTTTAGTGGCATCACGGCCTCACTCGGCAATCTTAAACTTAGTGGCATCACGGCTCCACTTGGCAAATTTAGACTTAGTGGCATCACGGCCCCACTCGGCAATTCTTAGATTTATACCCACATTAACTAATTTTTGGGATAAATTCTTATAATCATCAATTTCACTCAATTATCACAATCAAGTGCTCAATTAAATAAATAGAAAGCACCACTGTACTCAGCACGAAATTCCGATCACCGGCCATCTCGGTTGAATTTCCGGAAAATAATTAATTAATTAAATAATTACGAAAAATTATTAAATAAATGCAATAAATCCAATTTAGGCCCGCAATGCCTAATTGGAAGCTAAGACAAGCCCGAAAAATTACCAAGACTCGTTCAATAAATACCATGACTTATTTCCTTGCTAATTACACTATCCATTTGCCTAACATGCATAGATAAATTTCTAATTTAATTAGTCTAATCTAATATATCTACCTAATTGCACTTAATTAAATCTAAACAATCCCTAAGCATCATTAACCGACTAATAAAGAATTAGTGAGTAAAACTCATTTGTGCAAAGTGAAGACCGAAACACCGTGACGACGACGCGACGGCGGCCGAAATTCAAATTTTCGGCGGCGTCGGCAGATACTTGGGCCGGGCTCAAAAGCCTAGTAAGCCCACAGCGATTGCTGGGCTTGGTCTCGGGCTTGGGCCTACTTTTTGGGTTGCTTCGCGGGCCTCAAGACTGGGCTGTTGGATTGAAGTTCACTTGGGCCGAATACATGCGTTGCTGGAGAAGACCGAAGCTGCTGGATGTGGGCCAATTGCTGGGCCGCAAACACGTTGGACTTGCTGGGCCGAGACACACGCGGGCAACTTCGTGGCTTCGGTGGACGATGCTGGGTCAACAACCCAGCTACTGTTTGACTCGCTTCGTGCTGTGAAGGAGAGAGGACGAGTGGATGGAAGCAGGCGGTCGAAGGCAGTTGCACTCGGTGGACAATGGAGCAGATGATCGTGGACGTGGCTTCGGTCGCTACACTTGATGGTAGTAGAGGGGGAGCTCGATTGTTGACCGAAGATGGTGGGTTTCGCTGGCAGCGAGGCTTCGTGGAGTTGGGGCCGAGTGAAAAAAAAAAAAAGACACGGCAGCAACTTGCAGGGAATTGGGTGGCCGACCAAAGATGGTGCAAATGGCAGCTTCGGTCAACAAATCGATTGAGAGGATGGCGTGATTGACTGGAACAAGCTGCTTCGCTGGAATAAAATCGTGGGCCGACCGAATGAAATGAAGACTCGGCAGCTTGCGGGTGTGAAGAAATCGTGGACTGCTGCGGTGGTTCGTGCAAAGCAAGGTTAGAGGCGGAAGCAATCAACTGCTTCGGTGGAAACGTGCAGAGAATCGGTGGGGGGGGGGGGGGGGCAGAGATCAGTGGAGCAGCAGCGTGAGGGGCAGAGAGAGACATGCTGGTGGAGATGTGGGCGTGTGCGAGCAGGCGGATGAGGGAGAATTCGGAGGGAAGCAGCTGGTCTTTCGTGGGAGTTGTCGCATGAAGAAGACTGAGGCGGCTGGCGACGCTTTCTGAAGACGCTGCTGAAGGGAGAAGTAAGCCAAGATATCTCTTCAAGCCTTAATATTCACACATAAACCAATTGAAGCCCAAAATTGTTGCCTCAAAGCCAAGCTCCGAATTTCACCAATTTAATTTCAATTTCTTCGCTCAATTTCTCCAATTGAGGTCCAATTTCGATAAAGAAAAATCCCGAACAATTTTATGCAAGTCATTGGCACTCAAAGGCTCAGCTTGGCAGCCCAAATTTCTTTTAATTTGGCTTTTCCGAATTTCCGCTAATTTTCTGCAACGTCTGAAACGGTTTTCCGTAAAAATCCCGGAATATCTGAAAAACCTTCTAAGACTGAGTTGACGTTCCTAGAATTGATTGTGACACCACAGAACTTTCAATTTCTGAAATCGGACTCGAATTCACGGTTAATTTCCATTCAACGCGTTTTTAGTGTGACTTAGACTACCGGGTAACTTTCAAAAAATTCTAGTGCAAATGACCCGTGGTCGATTTTCTTCGAGCCACAATGAACCCCTTCGACCCATTGGTGACTCTCGGTTGTCGTGAAAATCTCGAGGATCCAAATATAGACACTGGGTACCAAAACGATAGAAAAATCAAACTAGTGCCGGTCGACGAGAATTTTCCAATTTAGTGAAGTCACCCACGATCAGACACACCTCTCAGTCGAACCGAGCTATCTCTGATCTCTAATCAATTTACGTCTGTGTCGTAATGATCTCGACAAATGAACACGGTCGAGTAGCCGATTCCTAGTCGAATCCTCAAGTCTATTTCCCTTAAAATCCTTAATGGCTTCCCCAGATAGTATAGTTATCTCAAGAATGATCAGCTCTGAGAATAGCCCTATAGGCGCGTCGATGAAATGCCCGATTTATTGAATTGAAAGCAGAGTCGAAAATCTAGGATGTCACACCACTTGTCGATATGTGCCAGCATTTACACCTGAGTCATCAACAATATGTAATATCGACTAATCTTCAATCCATTCAAGTGACTTCTTCTACGGATGACCAAATATGCTAGTATATTCTCCACTCTTTTCCCTTTTCATCGCTACTTTTGATGGGTGCATATGAGGTTGTTAAGTCCACTTTTATTACTTCTGAATAGTCATCGCATGTAGATTATAACTAAAAATTGGACATTTTTGGGTGCAAACATATGTCCCCTTTAAAAGAATGAATGATCCGTCAATATTTGATTCTTTTAAATTAGGAAACCAAGAATCATCACGTGCCTCCTTGTCATCGTCGTAATTAATACCACCAGAGTTAACTTGAATGAGATTAAGCGAATTGCCTCTACTGATAGGCATAACCTCTAAAAAATGCAAGATTATTAGGACTTGCCTACACTCTAATTAAATGACTCGATGTTCCTGGCATGATGAGAAAGTTCCAAACACGTGGATTTTATGCCGTGAATTTTAAGTTATCAAAATGGATTGTTTATTTGCAAACACTTGGGATTTGGATTTAATTTAACTGTAATAAATACTTGAGCGTATAAATGATTGTAACTTGAATTTTCTGATTATTAGCGGATTATTTGTTGCCAACTCTCTCCATAGATGTAGATATTAATATTGGATTGAATCATGTAAATTTTGACGTCCCTTATTATTCGTTGTTTGTTTTGTCTAGTAATTTTCGCGTTGACATAAAGTACAAGATCTTGATTGATTCCCGTGTATATATTACAATAGTTACCACCAAAGTGATTGGCCTAATGGGGAAAGGGTTATCTGTCTTCCAAGAGATCCTAAGTTTGATTAGGTCATAAACAAATCTCGAAATAACTTATACTACGTTGTCAAGCTGTCGCATGATTCGTGTGGAGAGACTTCTAGCTATTAGTATCTTGGTGGGACTATAGTAATGAGCTCAATTACCTCAAATCTTTATATCACAGGTGTAAAGTAGTTATGGCTTAAATCAAATTTTCTATAACGAAAGAGAACGATTATAGTAATACCCAAAGGGGGTCGCTAACATTAGTCACATGTTCCCATTCTTTTTATAATCAAATAAAAGCAAATAAAGTTATAATCACCTTACCCAGACAAAGGAAAATCACTAAGGATGCATTTGGTAATTATTTTATTTTCGAAAATAATATATACTTAGAAATAATTTTTTCTAATTCTATTTTCTAGATAAGATTTTGAGTATTCGAACGTGTTTGGTAATTACACAAAATTTCTATTCTCGTAATAGAAAAAGAGTAGAAATGCATTTGGTATGACTTTCAAATGTTTGGTTAATGACCAACCAGAGATGGAAGAAAAAGAATAAAAGAAAAAGAAGAAAAAAAAGAAAGAAAAGAAAATGTCTTGGTTTTAAGAATTGTTTTTGGAAACAAAAAAAGTAACTTTTTCTATTTCTTATTTCTTTTCAAATATATTATCTAACCATCAATCTATTATCAAAAATAGAAAAATTAGCTAATGTCACCAAATGAATTTATGTTTTTTTTTGTTCTTAAGAACAAAAGAGTAGAAATAGTCAATAATTGGCTGATTATTAATTATGGCCTAAATGTGAGCCTTGATTGGCTTGTTTTTACACTTTCACTCACAAATTATGCATGATAAGTATTCTCCTTTCTTTATTAACACGAAATTTCAACTTAATTGCTTTAACCTATGGCTTATAAGTTCATGACTACCCGTGCTTATTTTAAGAATCAAATAATGACATGAGCTAAAACTTTTGTATATGATATTTTTTTGCAAGTTGTTCAATGATTTGAAAATCTTTGCTAATATAAATATGTGGAACACATCTAACCCTAGATGAAAATCAATACTGTCACCTTGTCAAGTGCAAAATAAGACATGTTATATGTATATCTTAGCACGAGCTTGAAATGAAATAATCTATTAAGGCATACCGAAAATAAGCATCATGGATAGGGAGAATTGCACGTATCAATTCAACTTTATTTTAAAATCAACAATCAAATCGATAATTTTTACCAAAAGATAAAAAACAATCAGATCGATAATTACGAGAACCTAAAATTGGACTGCCCATCATGTCTATCTCCACGTCCTTTCATCCACAGCTATTGGACAGACACCCAAGTATATGTACGATTGCTTTAATTAGGGAAGTCCTCCACGTCCTTTCATCCACAGCTATTGGACAGACAACCTACGATTGCTTTAATTAGGGAAGTGTTCCACGTCTTTTCATTCACTGCTATTGGACTAACATGCTAGTACATGTACGATTGCTTTAATGAGGGAAGTTTTTTTTTTTTTAACTAGAATGAGGGAAGTTGAGAGAGAGAGAGAGAGAGAGAGAGATTGAATAGTACAGAGACGGCGTATGATGCCGCTTCCTTTTCTATCATCACCCAAAAATGATCAATAACCGGCTGCCCTTGCTTCTCTTCGCTCATAAATGGTTGGGGAGCCCATTAAAATTGTGATTTGCTCTGTTGGGGGCTAGTTGTTGAGCTGGGATGACGTGTCTATTTGGTCTGTCCCGTTTGAGCACCATGAAGTTCACGTTCGAAGTATTCAAATTGATTTAAGGATGGGTACCGTGAAGTTCGTGTGCGAAGTGTTCAAATTCATTGAATCCAGGACTTAAAGACGTGGCTTGCTTTCTCGGCCTCGCCCTCTGAGTGGACATTGATGGGCTACGTTGAATCATCGCCCCTGGCCTTGGAGGAGGAGGAAGTTGAGTCATGGCGAATTGGTACAGGCGATCTCACGGCAAAATAACAGACCACCTGTTTATCCGGAATTTAATCTACCACCAAAACTCTTTTTCAAAAATCGTTCTTTGACTTTTGAGGAGAGGAAACGGATTCTATAGCAACTTTAGATGGAAAATATTCAGGTGAACAAGAAATAAATATAATCTTTACTTCAAACTTCGGATCCAATTATATATACAAATTTTGCTGGAATTAATCAACAACAAGGCTTGAAAATATAGCCATTTTCACGGCAACACAAGTGCACAAACTATGTCGGACTTTAATTAACGACAAAGCTTGAGAATGTACATAGATGTAACGCCGGAATTTAATTGACAGCGCGACACTCATACACTCATGATAGAGATGCATGCAAAAATTGAATCGACGATCAAGTATCAAGATAAAGATACGCATTGGAATTTAATCAACGACAAGAATTGAAAAGTTATAACTAAGGAAAAATAAAGTGCAGGAAAGTAAATATAATAAAAGATTACATTTTGATTGTCGATTATATCCCCTTCTAATCGATGAAACTTGGTGTATGAGCATTCTATTATAACTTTTTGGGAGCAATTTCTTCTGAAATTTCAATCTCATGTTCCCATCTCAGCAAGTCTTCTTCAAAACTCCTTTGAAATAGTCCTCAACCCACATTGGCGAGTCTTCTTCGAAGCTCCTTTGAAATAGTCCTGCACTTCTCCAATGATTTGACTATTCTCCAAGTTTACACGTGCTCTTGTAACCGTTCTTCATATTAAGCCTTGATGCAGTACACTAGCTTCAATTTTCCACGTTCACTTCCCATGGTAATAGTTCTCCATGATCTCCACCAATAGGTGTACACGCTAGAGCTTTGACGCCATCCTTTTAATCAATCACCTTGCTCCTTAGTTGACATGCTCATTGACAACTTTATTAAAATAATTCACAATCATTTACCACTTGTCGATATGTGCTAGCATTTACACCCGAGTCATCAACAATATGTAATATCAACCAATCTTCAATCCATTCAAGTGGCTTCCTCTACAGATGACCAAACATGCTAGTATATTCTCCACTCTTCTCCTTTTTTATCGCTAATTTTGACGGTTGCATATGAGGTTGTCAAGTCCACTTTTATTACTTCTGAACGGTCATTGCATGTAGATAATAACTAAAAATTGGACATTTTTGGGTGCAAACATATGCCCCCTTTAAAAGAATGAATGATTCGTCAATCATTCGATTCTTTTAAATTAGGAAACCAAGAGTCATCACATGCCTCCTTGTCATCACCATTATTAATACCACCAAAGTTAACTTGAATGAGATTAAGTGAATTGCCTCTATTGATAGGTATAACCTCTAAAAAATGCAAGAATATTAGGACTTGCCTGCACTTGAATTAAATGACTCAATGTTCCTGACCTGTTTATCACTTCATGGGAGGTATTGACGATAATTGACTTGATCACATTGATGAGATATTTTATCATGCGGTAAATTAATTCATTCTTGTGCTTCTTCGATAACCATTGCATGGTAGCCAACATTATAGGCTTGGCTCTAACTAACTTCTCAACTCATCGATGAGTTGTCTTGAGATATCGACATCTCCACCCTGTTCTTGCTTTGCCATCAATAGTGCAATCGATGACTTTCTTGCCTTATTATTATTAGGTTGTGATGATGAGTTGTCATTGCAAGCGTTGTCGCAATCAAGTTGATTTATTGTTCTAACCATCATATATCCTTATATCAATCACAATGGTCCCACTAGGCGTGCCATTTGTTTTGCCGGAATTTAATCTATGATGAAACATCTTTTTTGAAAGTCGTTCTTCAACTTTTAATGAGAGGAAATGGGTTATGTGGCAACTTCGGACATGAAATATCTAGGCGAACAAGAAATAACTGTAAACCTTTGCTTTGAACTTCGAACCAAATTGTACATACAAATTGTGTCGGAATTCAATTAACAACAAGGCTTGAAAATACAACCACTTCCATAGCAATACACGCGTATGAGCTATGTCGGAATTTAATCGACAACAAAGCTTGAGAACATGCAAAGATGTAGCGCTGGAATTTAATCGACGGTGCGACACTCATGATAGAGATGCATGTCGGAATTGAATCGACGGCGAAGTATTGGGATAAAGATACACGTCGAAATTTGATCGAGACGAGAATTGGAAAGTTATAACTAATGAAAAATAAAGTGCAGGAAAGTAAAGATGATAAAATATTACATTTTGATTGTCGACGATATCCCTTTCTAGTTGATGAGAACTTGGTATTTATGGGCATTCTATTATAACTGTTTGGGAGCGGTTTCTTCCAAAATTTTAGTCTCATGTTCCCATATCAGCAAGTCTTCTTTGAAGCTCCTTTGAAGTAGTACTCAATTTATGTCGGCAAGTCTTCTTTGAAGCTACTTTAAAATAGTCCTCCACTTCTCCAATGGTCGAACTATTCTCCAGGTTTATATGTGCTCTTGCAACCGTTCTTCAGATTAAGCCTTGATGCAATACACCAGCCTCAATTTTCCATGTTCACTTCTCATCGTTACCGTTCTCCATGATCTCCACTAGTAGGTGTACATGCCAGAGCTTTGACGCAATCCTTTTAATCAGTCACCTTGCTCCTTAGTTAACATGCTCATCGACAACTTTGTTAAAATAATTTGCGATCATTTGTCATTTGTCGATATGTGCCAACATCCACACCTGAGTCATCAACAACATATAATATCGACCAATCTTCAATCCATTCAATTGGCTTCCTCCATGGATGACCAAACATGCCCGGATGATATATTCTCCACTCTTTTCCCTTTTCATTACTACTTTTGACAATTGCATATGAGGTTGTCAAATCCACTTGTGATGTTTTCGAACGATCATCACGTATAGATAATAAATAAAAATTGGACATATTTGGGTGCAAACATCATCCAACTTGTTAATTTGACATTGGAGGTGCATAATCCAGGCATCCTCTCCATTGGAAGCCATTCCTTCAATTTGGTAGTGCGACAATATCCTCTTGATGTGTTAATGTTGCCTTAAATTTAGGAAAAATGGATAGTAAGTGTTGACATCCGAATTTTTGTCGATGTTTGAAATATCCATTTATTTTGCAAAAATATAAAAATTTATAAAAAGATAAAAAGCAAAAGAAATAGTAACAAAAATTGAGTGGGCCAGTTTTTCCAGCCCATTCTTTTAACAAAATTTTCGGCCCTCTAGCCCCCCCTCTATTGGCCCAGCTCCTAATATCCTCTTTAGGCCTAATCTCTAACTTTTTGTTTCAAAACCCATGTTTAAGCCCAAGAAAGAAAAGAAATCAGGGCCCAACCCTTGCTCTCTTCTGTTCCTCTAGCACAGACTCGCGCCTCTAAAGAGGGGAGAGACAACAGTGACGTGGGCGACCGAGCAAAAGAGGTCTCCGTGAGCGAGGGTGAGGAGCGACCAACAAGTGACGCGTGCGTGCCCAAACCTTCTGGAGTAGGTGAGCTGGCTAATGGAAAAGAAAGCAAGGCCAGCGGGAAGAATAGAATTCGGAACTTAAGAACTGAAGATGTGAAATGATGAATAGATTCCAAATTCTAAGCTAGTGAACTTCAAATAAATTTTTATGTCTTTTTTTTTTTCCGCGCAATTTTATGGTATTTCTTAGCGTTCAATAATTAGTTGTCGCGACCAAATTTTCGGGTGTGAACCACCTAGGGTTTGGCTAATGGATTGTTAAGCATAGACTTAACTCAGGCTCTCCCAAGCCCATACCAATTCGCAACTTAGGTTCAAGTTCTTAACATACAAATGATTTTCAATCAGGAGTCGCCACTAATCTATCTTTGGTAGGTCGATTAGAAACCCAAGTAAAGTAATGGGAGTTTTACTTTACTTCTACGAACCAGAGATTTGTGAGTTCGGGGACTTGGTTACATTAGATTTCTCTAACGCCTTTTTCGGTACCTTTTTCTTTTATTTTGAAAGATGTTTGGCAAACAGTTTGAATCAATTTTAATTTACTTTCCTAACATATGAGGTGATCACTCAGGTGCGCAAACCACCAATTCAACACCCAAGAAAGTAAATAAATAAAATGCAGGACTTACTTATAGCAATGAAAGCATCTGCATTGTTAGACCAGAATTCACATCAAAGAATCCTAGATATGATTTCTAATTAACAAACGATCACTCAATTTTTGCTTTCACTTTTTTTAGACAAGAGCATAGTCCATATGCAATGCAATGCAATGCTTCTAATCTAATATGAAATAATATGGCATGGTAACATGTCCTAAATTATATGAAAAAAAAACTAATGATTTCTTAATGAACATGCAATAGTTAAACATGCAATCTAAATTAATCAAGATGACCTAATTCTAATGACAAGGAAGTTCCAATTAAATGAACTTAGCAAACACTAAACGACGTGCATTTCATGAGCCTATTTCTATATGACGTGCACATAATTTTTATTCTAGAAAATGCAATCTATCCTGGAAATTGAAATTAATTTATCCTAAGACAAATTTTATTTTTTTATTAAAATTCGAAATTAAGAAAAATGCAAGAATTACCCAACTTGGTTAAAATTCTATCCAATTTAAATTAAGGATTAGGGCAAACTAAATCCTAATTTAAACCAAGATATTATTTTAACCTAGCGACTTCTAACTCAAGATGCAATATATCTAAAAGTCGATTTAAATTTAAAATGAAACATGCAATCCTATTCTAATATGCATGAGAATGATTTTTTGATTTGTTTCTTTTAATGAAAATTCATAATTAAAAATCACTAAAAATAAAAATCTAACTAAAGCGAGACATTATCTATTTTAAGTTAAGAATATACCAATCCTATCTTAATCTAGAACATTATCTCGTGATGCAATCCTAAAATATTATCTAATATAGATACTATGTGCATTTTTTAAAAAAACTATCATGCAATTCTTTAAAAAAAAAAAAAATCTATCTAGACCTAAAATTAAACATGTAATTTTATCTAATATGCAATGACATGCAAAGAATGCCCTAATTCTATTTTTTTCTTTTTTTTTTTTTTTATTGAAATTCGAAGTTAAAATTAAACATGCAATTCAAATAAAAAAAAAAACTAATGTCCTAACTTTCTCTTTTTCATGATTCAAAATGAAATCCCTATTATGCAAGATAATAATAAAAAAAAAACAAACCTAATCCTAATTCAAACTTTTTTTTTTGGATTTTTTTACGAAAATAAAATTGACTCAACCAACACCATGGCAAATTAGACAGGATATGATTGATATCCAAAAATTGGCGAACCATATCTCGCGCATGAGATCGGGTCGGCCAATTTTAATATTAAACGCGAATCGAATCTCGGGCGTGAGATCGGATTGTCGATTTTTGTGAGGATTATGAGTCGGATTTCGGGCGCGAGAATCGGACTATAAATCCCTAATTTAAAGGGGCTAATTCCATGTCGGAATCTCAATCACATATTTAAAGGGAACAATTTCACTAAAAATAAAAATAAAAAGGAAAATGAAAAAAAATAATAAATAAATAAAAACTACCTAATTTTCCCTTTTCCCTTTTTTTTTTTTTTTTTTTTGTTTTTTTTTTGTTTTTTCCTGTTTTTTCCTTCTTTTCCAAGGCACGGTTCGTGGGTCTCCAAGGGGGGAACCGGTGGAATCACCAAGGGCAGCGGTGCTGTGATGATGGGTCACCGGAGCTCCGGTGGGGACTGGCGGCTGACGGATGTAGCGGCCGCGGTTTGGTCGCGGTCGGCGGGACAGGACAAAGACTGGCAACGAGACTGCGGAGCGAGGGCGTCCGGCGGAGTTGGCGACGGACGAGCGATCGGGGTCCGGATCTGGCGCGGTGGAGAAAGCTCGGTCGGTCGGTCGCTCGATTGCTGCGGCTCGGATCACCGGCAAAGGGCGTTCGGATCGGCGCGGATGCTTCGACGGGGGCTCGGTGAGTGTGGCGAGACGGAGGTTCGGCGTCGGCGGGGCAGCGGGCAATGGCGGATCGGGAGGAGCGACGATGGCGTACGGACGCGAGCGGGGCGATGACTCGCGGACGACGCCGCGCGGCGACCGGCGCAGCAGAAATCTCGAGCGGCTGCAGGGGGTGAAGCGTCTGCGGAGCCAAGAGGAAGAAGATGAACGGGACTTTTCTGCTTTTCCCCTTTTCCTCTGGCCGCACGTCACCCACGCTTCCTTCTCTGTTCACGTCGTTGTTATGCTCTCTCTGTTGTCAGTAGAAGACTTTCTGCTGCCTTTTTCTTTTTTCAGCAAAAGCCAGACCACTTTTTACTCCCACCAAACCCTAAAAACGAAGGGGAATTTTTCTCTTTTCGGCTTCCATTTTTTTTTGCCGAGCAGTCGAGATCAAGAAAACCCTCCAATGTGGCCGTGTATTTCTATTGCATGGCCTCTCTTCATCGACCTCCGTGCACCCCTTATATAGGGGAGTAATTTGGATTTCAACTTTTCTTCGAATCAATATCCATAATATTTTTCATGAAAATCATCCCATACTGATAAGGATTCGAGATTAAGATGAAATTTTCTCTAAATCCAAATCTTTCAAAGCCAAATCGCAATATTCTTTTACCCATCTGCCCTATCAAAAAAAAATTCATATCTCGGAAAAATTTTAAAATTTTATATTCCCACGAGATAATTTTTTAATTATTAAAAAAAAACACGGCCGCCAACTCGCTCGCTTTCGTGCCTGATCCATCTCTAATTTGAACCCATACGCCACCGGTCCAATAAAATGCAAAAAATGCAAATAACAAAATAAATGCAACCTAAATCTATATGCTATGCAATTAATAAAATTAACCCCATAATTTTCTATGCAATAAATAAATGACCAGATTGTCAAAATTTAGGTATCAACATTAGTATATAATCATGAACTATTGATTTAAACTTTCATTTCATGACTGAAATTTTTACTTCGTCAATACTATATTTCGTGTTTCTATAAACAAGTTATGGTTAGTGAGCAAGTATTAGTTATAATTCACTGCAATCGTTTAATTAATTATATAAATTGAATTTGGATAGATTTTGAAATCAATCTTAGAACCTATGACGAAATATGTTTCGGGTTTCAAGATATGTAGAGTAAGTTTCAAATTAAAAAAAAAAAATGAGAAACTCGTTCTATTGAATAGGTTTCAAGTTTTAAGTGAAATCTGTATGGAACTAAGGATTGCTTATCCTAGCTAGCTGGAGGAGCTGAAGAGGGAGGTTGGTTGGGGGTGCTTCGCTGGAGAGAAGAAGGGAGCGGAAGAGGAGAGAAGAAGAACGTGGGAAAGGGAGAGCTCATTTGGAGACCCAAACTTTTTCTCTCTCTTGCTCGCGCAGAAATGTGAACGCTGCCTTCGGCGACTCCAGCGGCTTCGTCATCCTCTCCGCCGGTGAGCAACGCCGATGGTGTCCGGACGCGTTGAATTCTGTGTGGCAAGCTCTACTTCGATGTCCCTCCCTCCAGGCGAAGCTTGCAAAGGAGCGAAGATGGGCCACCAATCTGGGAGGAGGGTCCCACCATTGTTCTGTAGGTCAAAGGAAATATATCCATTCGATTATGAGGCCAGGAGATGCATTAATCAGAAAGTCAAAGTGATGTCTGGGAGCTCTACAGCTGCATACTTAAAAGAAATTAGATGAAGCGTTTGAGATGGCTGGACGTGTGCTGAAGGAGTGAGAGAGAAGAAGAGAGGCTGGAGAGGGAGCCAAGAGTAAGAGAGAGTAAGAGAGAGAGAGAGAGAGAGAGAGAGAGAGAGAGAGCTCGCCCTTACCCTGAGGATCTTGGCTCGGAGGCACTAAGGCGGCCGACTGTAGCCCGATTCGTCTAGGGCTCGCCCTCTAGCCATAGTCTCCAGGCCGGGTAGTGACCCCCCCGGAGGCTAATCCCGTGAACCTCTTTGCCCTGTTTGATCTTTCCTGTTTTGAGCGAGGTGAGAGTCGACTCCATTTCTCTTGTTCTTGACCTGAATGAGTTGGTTTTGTTGAATCCGAACGTCGCTTGTTGAGTACTTTTGAGGTTGGGTGTGCACTCGAGCTTGGAATAGGTCAATATTTGCTCCCCAACTCGTTGCTCACCATGTGTCCGTTAATATGCCCGAACCAAATTAGGGTACGGTTCATTCCGTTTCTGGGTTCATCGTTTTCTTGGAGCCTTATGTTCCAATGCCATGTGGGAGCTATACAGGCGACGTGGGCTAAAACAAAGAACAGTGGACACTGGTTCAATACCGAAAGCATGCTATTTACATCCGAACCCATGGGAGCCCACCGAGATTCAGCATCATGCCTCAATAAAATGATGGCACCAAAAACGCCAGCGACGAGCCACTTGCTCTGCAATCATCAGCAAAGATTTTCTTAGAAGTTAACACACAGGGGCGATAGGTATACGACTGCCTATGGCATTCTGAGCTTTTCTGAGTAGATGAGCCTATCATGCTATAAGAAGCTGTTCTTTTACGAAAAAGAAAATAGCCGTCCAACGCATTGCAAAGCATGTGGAGAGCTTTGCTCTTCTACACTGTATTTTCATTTCCAACTTTAATCGGGCTTTGATTGATGAGAGCTTTGCCTGACAATTCAACTCCAATAAGGCAGTACAATCACCAGAAAATTTCAAGCAAACAGAGACACGAAACAGGGAAGCACAAGATTGACCACCTAACTAGTGCAACTAGCTTGGCTCAAAAGAAGAACCCAGAAACTGTAACGATCAAAAGCCTCGTTCCTATATACCTAACACACAGGACACGCTATCGCAAACTGTAATTTTTGCAAGAAAAGGCAACGAAATCAGCATACTTTCGAAACAAGAACGACCAAACGGAGAAAGGCACCAACCGGACGATTAAGAGTCGATTCCAAACCGCCAGCCGCGAAACCGGCCGACCCATCAATAAAACCTTCCTGTTCAAGAATCCTAATATCTTCGCTGCTGCTGCCGCCGCCGCCGCCGCCACGCTCCCCAAAGAAGTAGCTCTCACGGTCTCGGCCATGTGCCCCCGACTTAAGACTCCAACTTTCCCACGAGCGAGCACGCTTGCAGCAGACCCACCATGGCCGATCGATCTCAAGCGGCGGAAATCGAACGCCAAAGTGGGATTCCGCCTCAAAGGTTTGATCTTTGACGAAGAAGACCACTTGGGTAAAGCGCTGAAACTCGGCTGGTGGACAGAAGTCACGGAGCAGGGCATCTTGGGTTAACGTGGGAGCAGAGAAACGGGGGGAACATACGAGTAAGTTGAGGCCAAAATTAATCGACACGTCGGAATCCGAAAGTTTCTTTCTTTTTGTGGCGGAATTTTCTCTATTTTTTTACCCTTCTCGAAGAGAGCGGATTAATTCCTTTCGGCGATTGGCTGCCGAGAGGGAAATTCCAAGTGAAGAATCTTGAATGCGATGCAAAACCTAAACGCCGTTTTCAAAGAGGGATCGAGGTGTCCTTTTTGTTCTTTTGTGTTTTTCGTGAGGGTGAAAAAGACAATGAGAGTCATTCATCAACACAGCTCCAAATTGCAACTGCACTGGTTCAATACTATCACCTGATAAAATATTACGAAATGAGCAGTTAAACAGTTGATCTTGAACCTAAGCTATCATAATCGATTCCCCGATTTTTGAAACTTATCTTACATACCTTAAAACCTATCATGCGGTGCCTGAAACCTGTCAATCTGGTGGGAACTGGTCAATTTCTTCTTCTTTTCTTGTTTCAATTTTTTCTTCCTTTCCTTTTTTTTGTTTCATTTTTAGTTAAGCTGAATGAAAGTGAATTCAATAACAAAGATCCCAATTTGTCAATAGTAACAATTCATAAAAGATGGACACGTAAAATAAAATAAAGGATAAAAAGTTCAAAACACGTAACATAAAATCTACATTATAGAGCTTTTTTTTTTTTTTTTTTTGGTAAGGTAATAAATTTATAGACTTATAACCAAAAACTTTACAGCAGGGGTTCACGGCACCAATAACTTACACTCATAATGACAAACAAGTCATAACGAGTGGAAGGGTGTCGGGAAAAGAGAAAACACAACCAGCCAAACAGTGGCGACCCTACAACCAAGTGGCATCAAAGAGCAGCCAACCATCGGCACCAAAAGAAGAGAGGAAAGAGGAACGAGGACAACAGACAGCAAGACAACCAACTACCCTCACAGCTACGATGGCCTCTGAAGAACCGGATGCAATCCCCAACTTCGACGAATCCTCATACCCGCAGCAACAAGAAGAACCTTCGAAGAGAATAGAGAGTTGGATCTAACCCCTACTACACTAAGACCTCCTTTAGAAGAGGAAGAACAGAGACAAGGCAATAGAAGGCTCCAGCTCTAGAACAGAAAGATGGGCAGAGGTTAGTCTGAAAAAATAGACGGGCTGAGGCACCAGCATCGCAGCAATCTTCTATTTGTAGTGGTGGAGGCACCTGGTGGAAGGACAAGGCTTTGTCCCTAACAACATTTTCAAGGCGCTTCTTCATAGCGGACAAGGAGGGAGTCCGAGCACGGAAGATGATATTATTCCGTTCCTTCCAAATGATGTTGCAAAGGGCACCAAATGCGAACCGAGTGAGTGCAATGTGGAAGGAAGCTCCAAATAGATATTTGATAGCCCATTGTAGGTTATCCATCCACGAATTATTCCGCCAAGCGACATTAGATTTAGACGCCCAAAAAGTAGCTAAAGCCCCAGTAGTAGGGCATCTAAAGAAAAAGGTACAATATAGAACTTCAGTCCTCAATTATTCACAAAAAATCCCTCCAAATTCTAACCACCTGAAATAAAAAAGAAACAACATAGTTAATTACATAATAATAATAGTTTTAAATTAAAATTACTATTTATTAAACTAGAATAGTTATTAAAAGACCTCACCATATATATTCATCTTTCTTTGGAGATTATGTTACATGCTTTTTGCAATAATCTTCCCTGAAGATAATGGAAGACCTTGCACAGGCTCTCCTATCTACCTTCTTTCAATGATGTTTGAGAATCTAGGAAGAGGGAGACAAAGTGTCGTAATCTATAGACAACGATGAAGATTTCACACAAGCTGAAGTTGTTTGATTAGAAAGTCGAAATATTTAAAATCTTTTTTTTTTTTCAATCAAGAAAAGCAGAACTTGACCATAATTGTTTTTACTCTTTTAGATTGCAAATTGGAACTAGAGTGTGATGAGCCAGGGAAGAGGAAAACCCACACTAATCTTGTGGAGTGAATGGATCGGAGCAGAAGTCATACCACTGGATCACTCCCATTCAGCTTGGAAGAGAACAATTCATCAGATTCTCAACTTAGGGTCCTTTTGCCAATCAAATCACGCATAAATACATAAACAAATCTATTCCAGTCTGGTGTGGAACTTTAGATCACGGGGTGAGCATTTTACTTTCACCTCCTTGTGTGTAGAAAGAGATACATGCATTAAAGGTATTGGAATTAGACCAAACATTCATACATCAAGTCTTTTCATGTCTGCTTCCTAGTCCGGTTCTCCCCTTATTGATTCTTGATTCCCAATCTAGTTCGCTTCCCACCTAGGAACTGGGAATTGAAAACCGAACTATATAGTACAGGTTCCAAAAATATGGAACCGGAAAATAAGATTTCCATCGGAACTTGAAACTGGACTTGTTCCCATGTCTTACCTTTTGCATTTAAATTCAAAATAATTGTCTAGTTTTTAATATATCACTTGTATTTTCTTACAATAAAAGAATTCATATTAAGAAAGGATAAAATCTTTACATGCTAGCAGATATGCGCAAATATGCACACAACTTGGACTGTTCATATCAGCAAAACAATCATATATCATCACCACAAAGGTAAATTAACAAAGAAGCAAAAAAAATCCTAATCACTGCAAAATAAGTTGAGAGACAATTTAGAGATGGATTTTACTAACAAAATCAATCAATTTGTAGATTTTGATTTCGCAAACAACACACTAAAATTTCAGCTAATTCCGATAAAGTTTCACCATGAAAGCTAGACTGCCTCTTCTCCCCTTCGATGTTATGCTCTGCCTCTTTTATCTGCTTCAGCCAACGCTCCTCCCTCTCTCCCTCCCTCCCTCCCTCCCTCAATCAAGATCGTTTCACCCAGCCCATCAAGCAGTTATATTGCCATCTTGACTGCTCTTTTTTCTGAGTCCCTTAGAGCTTGTACCTCTGTTCAGATGCCCTTTGTCACTGGGTTTTTAGGAATTTTGGGACTGTTACAAACTTTCCCCTTTGAGTTTGCCTTTGGTAATTAGGAGTTTATGTCAAGTTGATATCACCCATTTCTCTTCGATTGATGCCCCCTGCAATCCAACTTTTGTTGCTTACTTTGAACGAGATTTCTGTTTCAGCCAAAGAAAGGAACGCTATTTAAATATAAATCGTGTGCAATGATGGTTATATGGATTCAAATAAACATGAGGAAACTAACATTGCACAATAGTTATCATCACAGTTATTTGGCCATGACTAAACTGAGTCACAACGTGATCATGTATTTGGCATGGATACTCCAGAAGCCATCCAAAAATATTTCTATATGTTGGAATGGAAAGGCATGTTGGAGACCATAACAACACATGTAAATAAAAGGCTGCAAATTTGGAGGTAATGAAAGCCCAAGGGGAAAAATATGCTAAGTGTTTTCTTGTGCTAACTCAACAAAGATTGTAAATTATACTCACTTTAGGTGACTAAGTTCTTTTTTTGTGTCATATGACGTTTTTGTAATCATTTATGACAAAAAGGAATCTCTTTACTTAAATTTTATATGCATGTCACGATATCTTGCCAAAATTATAAATAATAAACTATGTATATTTAGGACAATTTATGACAAGAAAATTGGTTTTTTGAGAGACTATTAAAGACCTCGACTGCTTACTCATGTGTGCTTTTGTTACGAATGACTTTCAATAGCAAGAGTATAGTTTCTTTTTAAAAAATTGATGTCTATGTTTCGGTTGTTTTCATATATAAAGTAAAAGAGCAGGAAGAAGAGACTAGAGTTGCCCTTTCCTTGAGAGGCTTTAGCTATACGTAAGTTCCACCCCTGCGTTACGAAATGTTAGATTCTAGGTGCGATTGTTGAATAGCCCTCTGCATGGTGTTTTGTATTGTCATAGCAACTTCCAACTTTTAGGTTTTTTTTTTTTTTTAGTTTTTTTTTTGTAAGGTAAGAATTTTATAGACTTAACGAAAACTATACAGCAATGGTTCACGGCACCAAAAACACTTTTAATTTATTTTATTTTATTTTATTTTTTGGTAAAGAAAGAAACACTTTAATTTATTTGTACCTCCAATTTCTTAGAATGTAGATGGCTTCATTATTTTGGCATGTTTAGATTTCTCACTTGTGTAACAGATATTGTTTAAGTTCTTTTCAGCTCAATTGATTCCGTGAATGCGAATTGTTATTCAAATCACAATGATTAACATTGTATGTCCCTTTAAATTAGTTTTCTTTTTTAAACTAATTTGATGGTATAACCCCTATATATTGGACTAAAACCTTTCCTATGTTTCGTTGACATTATTGTGAAGCTCTTCCTGTTAAGTTTCTGATTTCGGTTTTGAGGAATTCGTGTTTATTCATTCAGACATCTCTGGATGGATATTTTACTTCATTGTTGACGCCTAAAATTTCATTCTAATTAATTAGGTTTTACTTTACTTTATTTTATTTTAGTTTATTTTATTTTTAACTTTTTCAGATAATAAATTTTAAAAAAAAAAAAAAACAGAAAAGAAGCGAAAAAAGGACAGAAAAGGGGGAGAAGCAGCCTTCGCATGGGCCCTCGGCCCATTTCCGCCTCGGCCCGGCCCAGCCGAGTCTTCTTCTTCCTCGCGCCTCTGCAACACACGCGCAAAGGGCGCGACGCCGGAGGAGCGAGATGGACAGCGACGTGGGGGAAGAAGCGGGCGTCGGATGGGACACCGGTCCGGCCGTCAAGGGCTGATCGGCACGCGAGGGGGACCGGCGGTCGAAGTTCCGTCGACCGGCCACCCCCGCCTATAAATACCGAAGCACCGCCTCCATTGAGCGACAGACCCGGCCAAAGCAAGCTCCGAGAGATCCCCCGAGAGACTTCGGGGAACTCAAAGAGCGAGCAAGGGCGAAGCGATCGGGTAGCGAGCTCAACGACCTCCCTCCGAGAGACTTCGGGGAGATCGGCGGCGAGCGAACCCCGATCCGAGAGCTCGCGGCCGGAGGGAGAGAGGGTCGAGATCCGGGCGCAGATCCGGAAATCCGCCGTGCCTAGTCGCCCCGAGCGACCGCCGCCGTTGCGTGACCGAGCACCCGGTCCCCGACGCCGTCAAACCGTCTTGTCGCCCTCGCGCCTCGACGATCCCGTTTTTCCCGACGCCGGCCGCTACTTCCCCGACTCGGACTCCGAACCGTTCAAGACTCGGCCGAATCAAAGCCCTTCATCGCGAAATCGACTAGTGCGGCTCGCGGAGATAGGTACGAGTTCATTCGCCGTCGGCCGCCGTACGCCATCGTCACCCCGCCGCCGTCGAACGGAAGCTCCCTCCCTCTCGTAACCCTAATCGTCGTTTCGCCTTGCGTCTCAACCCGCGCGGCCGCCTCCGTCGCCGCCGTTCGGAGGCTTGCCCCTTTAGTCGAAACCCTAGCCTCCGTCGCCGCCGAACGCCGGACCGCCGCCATTCGACCTCCTAGCCCCTCCATCGGCGCCGCGGATAGACGAGGAGGGAGGAAGAATTGCGTCGGACCCAGCCCGGGTCGGATCCGGGCCACTGTTCGGGTAGGGTTTCGCGAATTGGGGGACGGATGAAAGCCGGGTCGCCGGGTCGGGTATGGGTCGGGACCGGGTAGGGTTTCGCCGAAGGGAGCGGGCTATTGGACCGGGTTGTCGGGCCGGGCCGGTTGTCTCTAAACACCGGCCACGACGCCGTTTCAATATAAATAAAAAAAGAAAAAGAAAAGAGGACAAAAATCCGAGTCGGGCCCGCGTTGCGGGCCCGTCCCGCGTGGGCCGTCGGCCCGGTCGGACTCCAACCCGCGGATCCGACCCGGGTCAGTTTTTATAATATTTTAATAATAAATAATAAATAATATTTCAAAAAAAAATCAAAAATAATTTATTTTCGAAAAAATATTAAAAAATGTTTTAATTTCCAGAAAATCGAAAAATATTTAAAAAATGTTGAAAAATTTTTTATTTTCTAAAAAATCGAGAAAAGTAAAAAATAATTTATTTTCGAAAAATATTTTGAAAAATATAAAAAAATATTTTATTTTCTGAAAAATAAAAAATAAAAAATAAAAAATATTCCATATTTTCAAAAAAATGCCAAAAATCCAAAAAAACCAAAAATTCAGAAAAAGCCAAAAAAGACTTGTATTTTCAAAAAAAAAAAAAAAATCCAAAAAAATCCCTTTTATATCTAAAAAATTAGAAAAAGACTCAAGAAATGTTTTTCCTCCCAAAAATGCATGGAAAATCCCTCGAACATCCAAAAACCTCAAGGTTTAAACAAGATTAGGTACCGAAAGGGCATTAGTGATTAACTAGTGTAATCAAGTCCCCGATCCTAATTTCTCTGGTTACGCAGAGTGAGTATTTCTCCCAATACTTCGCTTGGGTTTCTAATCAACCCACCCCAAATTGATTAGTGGCGACTCCGTTTTAAAAATTAACTTACGGTTAAAAACTTAGACTATTAAAGTCGTGATTTGGTGGACTTGGGAGAGTCCGGGCATAATAAATTCAGCCGAGCCATTAGCCTCCTTAGGCGCCCGTACCCGATTGCGGGCGCCGGAAAAAAAGAGGTCGCGACAGCTTGGCGACTCCGCTGGGGAATTGAAGACTTAGGCCATTTTTGTCTTGTTCAAATTCTTTACTGACTTAGGTTTTTTTCTTTATGCAGGTCAAAAGCTTAGAAATTTATTTTAAGTTTGCTTAAAATAGATTTTCTTGTGATTATAAACTTGTGCATGCTTTACTTGTTTTAAACACTACACATGGCACACACAACCCGGCCGCCGGACTCCGGGCCGCCATAGGATTTCTAGGATGGTGTTAAGAAAGATACGACCTCGAACGCGAGACCGCGATGTAGAGGTTGCCTTTCTTTTCTCCGAATTTCTTAGCCGAGGTTAGGAGGATATCTTTCTGCTAACGCGAGACTACGACGGGCGGATATCCTTTTAATCTCACCAAGCCTTCATAGTTAGAAATCGAGCCGCACGTTCCATGTACATGTCTTTGTGCTTGCCATTTTCTTTAAAAGCGAAGTAATTTATTTACTTTTACTCAATCTTTTTATTGGCCCATGGCAATTTAGGGTAGGTTTTTCGAGTCCCGGTTTATATGCAATGGGAGAAGATGATATCCAGTTCATTCCCGCTCCCAAAGCGAACTCTTCGAGATGGTGGGGTCAATTGGACCAAAAGACGCCCAAGACCATGTGAAAGCCAAAGTCGGTCATCTTCTATCGTTGATCCAAATCCGTGTTCAGCCCGAAGTCATACGAGGCCATGACACATTTCGGTGCCCGAAGACGACTACTTTTATGTTCGGTAAGTTCGAGCTAACCCCAACTCGGGAAGAATACAGCATAATCACTGGAATGCCTCTCGAGAAAAAGCTTGTTAGGCCGTCAACGGCATTATCCCGTTGCGTGGGTTAGCACGAATTTTAAGAACTCGAAGTCCATGTCATGAGGCAAATTCTTGAAAACAACCATAATACTTGCCCACTAGCATTTTTGATCTGTTTTGAAAACCAACCCATGACCCAAAAAAGTGAGATTTTTCTCCTGCCCTTTTTCGGGTTCATCATTTTCCCCCACCAAAGAAACGTCATAAGTCCAAAAATGGCATGGATAGTTGATCAAATCTTAAGGGGGCAAAATTATGTCAACATGATTTTAACCGAAACATTCTTGTCTTTTAATCGTTTTAAAGACAACTCGGAGAAAATCATGCGGGCCTCTCCTGAAATTTTACAAGTCTGGTTCTTTTCTCACCTAAGCGAATTTCGAGACTTCATGCAATCATCTGAAACAAATAATTTTGAAAATCCATTGCAGAAATTTATGGTTTTAGGACCATACATTCCTAACCAAAGCTGTTTAAATTGGATAAACTTCCTAAGAGACCCAACTCCCGAGGTATTCCAATGGTGTCTTTGGTTGGTTCCATGAAAAGAGAGCTCACTTTGCTTATAGACGCTGCCATCCAATTCCGTTGCTCGGCCTCACCGGCGCCGTTTCCTATTTCCCATATCGGGTGGCACGACAATATGGAGCCCTTCAGGAGATCCCGCCACTTTTCAAGAGGAAGGCCCCTCCACTTTTTTTCACCCATCAAAGCCGTGAATACACATTTGAGATTGACATTATCGAGGAAACATGGAACAAGTGCCATCGCAAAAGGATTGTGGTACCGAAGGGCTTGAGGGAGAAGAAAAAGCCCACCACGCCTCTACGTCCTACATCCACAACCATCGTATCCCGACAAAATGGAAGCCATTGGTCCCTCACTAAATCGGTGAGAGCACCCAAAGCACGAGCAAGCGAGCTCATGGAGAGGGATTTGGGAATGGACTGGATACATATTTCGAGCCGGTTCAAGGAAGCGAGCATCCTCGCAAGAACAAGGCTCCTCGTCGCATATAAATTGGCAATCATGTGCCCCTTAGTGTTAATCTTGTGAAAGTTTTGTCCCATTGTTTAGGGACTTTTGTTTAATATCTAGTATTTCCTTCCGTCATTTCAATTTCAAGTTTTAGATGTCGAAGTCTGCGGTCTATAAAATCCTCTTTTGATAAATAAAAAGTAGTTAGACCATTGCCATGGGTCAATCTTTGTTTACTTTCGTGCTCATTCATTATTTTCGTCACGAACAGGGTAATTATGAATCGCCGGTCACCAATAGCTCGCGAATGGCCTCATGCACTAGGGCCCAATCATAATGATGTACAAAATTGCCTCATTAACATTGAAGACGGCGTAGGACGGATGTCCATTGTCCTTCAACAACTCTCAAGACAAATGAAATCTACTCAAGCTGAACCCAACTCTGCTTGCCTTAAACACCATCATGACACCCACATATTCGCCAAAAAATAGCCGATTACCATAGACGGTTTGAAAAGATCATGAAAAAGTTAAGCCAGTGCAAGAGCGAGAATCCCATGGACATGTCCAATTACACCGGCATTGAGATCCCCGAAAAACTCAAAGCACCCGAATGCGAAAGGTATGCTTGATACCTCCCCGCCCGAGAGACCTACTTGCGGCCTACCTGGTTCGAAGGATGATTCAATCGTACCAATCGAGCTTGACCGGCCCCGCCTTGCGATGGTACATTGTCGGGAAGATTAGTCCCCTTAAAACCTGGAGGGAACTAATTCATGTTTTTCACCAAGAATATGATATTGACATCGCCTTGACATAGCTGAAGAATTGATGATCACGGAGCACGAGGAATCGTTAATCGCCGAGATAGGAAAAGAGCATGTGAATCAAGCCTTGCATGATAAATGGGCAGCCGAGCAACATCTTGTTGCTGGAAAATTTCCTACTAGGAAAGGCAAGGAGCCTTTGTACGAGATCAAAGACACGAGCTGTTCAAGAGTGGGGCACGACCGGAGGACTCCCCAAGCTTACTCCAAGAGCTAGGGTCCAAAGAATATCGACCCCTATCAACTGGAAAGCGAATCGATGCTGAAACTCTAATGTCTCTCACTTCCCTTGACGTAATCGAGCTGGCGAAACACGGGGCCTTACTCAAAAGATCCGGACCGGAGGTCAAGAAAAGAAAGCCTAAACAGATCAATTCAAAGCATACGCCAACGAGCTACCGCACCGGAACTTCGAGCATTCCCAAGAATACAGCTTTGAAGGCTACCATCCCCTAGAGTACAACCCTGAAGACTTCCCGGCTCCAGAATACAATCTCAAGGACTTCCAGCGTTATTTCAACAATGAAACTGACGATTCATCGTATAACTGTTTCCTACTCTCATCCGGGGATGAAGGCCCGTCGAAGAGGAAGCATACGTCTTTATCCGCTACGATCCTAACGAAGTACTAAGCTTGTCCTCGACCATGAGGATAGCTTCAATACTTTATCCTCATTCGGAAATTTCGACCAAGAAGAAAGCAATGGGGTAATCTCGGTAGAATCCAACTTCCCGAAGCAAAAAATTCACCACTACAACGGATATGCGGTGGGAAAACCAAAGGCCTAATCAAGATACATCAAGCTCGTCCCCGCGCTCATAGGATCATGACCCCCGAAGAGATGTGGATACCTAATCTCCGTAAGTATAACGGCACCACTTGCCCTGTGGCACACTTGCAGTATCTCCATGCGGAAATGAGTCAGTACTATGGCCCGATGTCGTTCACAACTCAGGCGTTCCAAGAAACTCTTACGGGGTCTGCATTACAGTGGTTCTTCACAAAGCAAATATTTACCTCATAAAGGATTGGAGCAAGCCGACTTCCACATTCTTGCATCGGTACCAAAACCAGATTGAACCGAACCGCCTTGCGAGAATTTGGCCCACTTCGAAGAAGACCGATGGAGGATTTCCGAACATATGCGGGGAGGTGGAGGGCTTTCATGATGCAAATCCACCCCGAACCGGCTGAAGAGGAGTTAATGAAGTGGTTCATAGAAGCTTTGTCCAGCAAGCATCGCCGTTGGCTGCATGGGTTACACTTCCGTAGCTTCAACGAGGTAGTCATCGCATGCGAATACTTCGAATCTGCGAAGGCGAGGAATTCAAAGATGTTTAGCTTCAAGACCAGCACTATCAAAGCGCTCCTTTACACAGGAGTTTTCATGGGTTTTACTTGTTTTTATGATTTCATATTTCTTATCTTGTCTAGTGTGCTACTTTGTTGTATTTTCCATTTCAAGTACTCTAATGTATAATTCTAGTATTTTGAAGGCATGAGGCGGTATTCCAAACCAGCCCAAGTGATGTTATCCAACCATGAAAAGAAAACATCATCCAAGGAGAATACTTTGAGGGCCGGGCTTCCTCATGCTTTTTCCCCAAAGACATAATTTGAAAATAAGAAGTATCTCATCACCAAAAGCTTTTGTCAAAACAAAATGTTAATTTTAATCATGTTTGTCTTTTTGACTCACTCACTTCATGTTTCAGAATATCATCCCCTTTTGATTTAATGTGACAAAAGGTAGTTGAAACTGGCGCATCATGTGAACAGACCAAATTCAAGGGTATCTTTTTGAAAAAAGCAGGGGCAAACAGAAAGGAGCATCCTGTTCCAAAAAGTGTAAGTCTTATTTCCTTAACATAATATTGAGAATGACAACCCCTCTCTCCTATGTACAGGAAACAAAAAATAGGAGGTAATAGGCATAGGCATACGGTTAAACTCGAATCATGCACACCATGGTAGCTCGAGGCAGCCATGCTGCTTTTGCAAGCCGTCCTCAGGAGTTCTGTGCACTCCACCTCACTCGTATCCAACTCCTTCTCAAGCCGGAGCAATGTCCTTTCCCCACAACGTGCTTGAGCAACTAGATGATGTGGCTTCATCAACAGGACTTCCAGCTTCGATCGAGCCTAGAAGCACAAGGAAGGGATCTGTTCTCTTTCTTTAAATTGGCTACATCAACGGGGAGAAAATCCAGACCAAGGCGATCTATAGCCCCCACTCCCGACAACGACTTTAGAATCCGGAAGCTTCACTCCGTGTTCCGACGCGTATTCTTCCAAGAAATAATTGCCTTCGGGAGACTGGAGATTTTGATTGTCCATCTCGATTCCATGGAAGCTTGAGGTACATGACTTTGCCCGGTGTTGCAATAGTTAAAGACGAAGGGGAAATTCCACGAAGGAAGGCGTTGAAGATGAATCAACGACCAGCCATCATGCATACATGGCCACAAATGGGAAAGGCCAATCGAAACGTTGAACCGTGTCGAGACAAAGAGGCCGTCATCGACATTCAAATATCCCTAGGAGCCAGCACATATAAACTGCGGGGAGAGTAATTTGGTATCGTTTCCAATACTCCCAATATCTGGACTCGCTTGTGATATTTTTTTTTTTCCTATTGACAGGAAGCATAGGATTCAAGAAACAAGCTTAATGGTTAATTTGGGCAAATCGCCAGTGACCCATATCGATTTACCTAACTTGGTATGAAAGGACGTGTCGTTCAAGAGCCGGTTTGGTTAAATAAAAAAAAGAAGCGCCCTACGGACACCGTCGGCGCCTCTAGCCGAGTGGTACCCGGGAAGAAGCAAAATGGTCCGAAGTCGGGGGTTCGAATCCCCGACGCGGCAGTTAGCCGCTTGGTAAAAAAAATATAATAAAAAAATTTTTGCTTCTCTTGCACCTGCAAATTACGAGAGAGCAGGTGACCTAACGAAGCAAAAGACATAGGACTTCGTGTCCCGCTCGCACTTCGAGTCCATCCAATCATCTCGCAAATCGGTGAAGGGTAATGTTGTATCGCTCCCGAGTTGTTTAAACTCCCGAGAAAAATCATGACGACACGTTCTTTCCTATCTTTTGTAGGATCATCTCGACTGTCAAAAACAAGAATAACAAATCAAGAAAAGATATGTCAAACTTTGATAAGCTCTCCCAAACAAGGCATCATCAAAGCAAATGATAGAAACCCTTCGGGCCTCAAGTCACTTGTGATCTTGGCCCTATTGGTTGAGCTACTTCCACATCTTCTCTTCTACGGGGGCAAAAAGCAAAAGAGCCCGTCAAATCAATAGATCGATTCCCAATCCTTGGCTGATCATTCTTGTGTCATTTTCCTATAGGGACGATCCATTGACACCCATTTGTGAATAACTCTTTTGATGTTCAAAATTCAACACATTTGTAAATACAATTTCACCAAGTGAATGTCCCTAAAGTTGTCAATAGGGTTTCTTGAGTAAAAATCATTCATTTGTTTTGAGAGTACAAACTCTCTCATACTTAAAAATGCTGCATGCCTTCTCCAAATGGATTTTTGCATGATGATTTCGTCGGTTCAAATCATTGATTCTATTAAGAATTATTAGAATAGACAGCTAAGTGAAGAATACAAGATTGATTGAGTATGCTAGATGAGGCGCGTCGGAATGATGACGTGCAAGCCATATCCTACACACACGTCCCCATCTATACACTTGTGAGATGAGTGCAAAAGATTCCATGACTTGCAAGGTAAAAAGTTCTCTCGCGAATGGTACGATAACCAAAACAAAGTGAGAGGCATTTCATTGCTCACCCCTCTTGAGCCTCATACACCGATGAAGCTTCTCTCATCAAGAATCACCCCACACTTTGGGGCATGTCGAAGACAAGGCAAATCAGCATCACAAGGTGAGAAAAGGGATAGAAATTTTCTTGCTTGCACTTACATCAATCTTCGGGTGTCTTTATTGCATATGAACACTCGCGTTAATTTAAGTGCCTTAGAATGACGAAGAGCAATTCTTTCTTCACGCACTTGTATCCATTGTACAACTCAATTGAGTCTGTAAATTTACCCTCACATGGAGGCAAAGTAGAATTTACTTGCCATTCGAGCGCATAATCGGGAGCGCCGACAAAAGATGAACAACGGTGTTTGCTTGAGCTTGTCTAGATTAGTTCCTCAAGCAATAAAAAACTAGGGGCATAAAAAAGCGAAGCAGTACCTGGTAAAAGCAAGGTCAATGCCCATGAATAAAAATTGGAATAAAAACTAGGGGCATAAAAAGCGGTGTGTGCCTGGTAAAAGCAAGGCCAATGCCCCCAACTAAAGAATACACGATCAATTGTATTCTCAAGAAAAGTTGATAGAGCCTCTATCGACGGTGAGAAGGAAAACCGGTGACAAATGCCAAGGCAACCACCAGCTCTCACCTTTTTACACATCAATCAAGCCTACATCGCGTCCCATTGTAAAAGTCTCTTCGGACTAGGGCACTTCAATTAACGTAGGATTTCATATGTTTATAAACATCGCTCGAAGAAGTACGAGCAAGACTATTCTATCTCTTTTCGCGGGATTCCTAAGCTTGCAAACCCGGAGATGATCGTGTAGTGTTCTATTCATAAGCCTTGACCGTGATGGTCCCCATTGACGAGCCAACAACCAAGCCTACATTACGGTCTCAACAAAGACCTCCCACACCGGTAAAATCGTACCACTTGCGAGAATACTCGGACCCCTCGACATGATGACAATGAGATGTGTGGTCCTTATAAATCCTGCATCAATGGTCGGGATAGCCTTTTCCATGAGAGTGAGTGAAAAGTCCTTTCGGATGAAAGTCCCTCATCCGGCATGCTCAAGACATCTATATTCCGAATAAAGGTTGTCTTTCAAAATCTTCCCGAGTGGAACTCAAATGATGTAAAACGACAAAATTGTCATGCATAAATCGCATTTAAACTCATAAATTTACAGCATATACAATCATTGTGTACATGTGTGCATGTTGTGTAAATAGCGAGACATACTTCCTAAAATCGGAGATATTGCTAGGTAAGCATATCCCTATCCCCATTTGTCTTAAAGTACTTACCACTGTCTGGGGTACTCTTCTCGACGCTCGACCTATTCAAGTCGTCCCTTGAGTTTGGGTGCTTGCATTTGTCTCAGTATCCCATTGTCTGTGGGTACCCACCACTTGCCGGGTACTCCCTCTTATCGACACTCGACCTATTCAAGTTGTCTTCAGAGTATTGATACTTGTGACTGACCAAGTATCCTTTATCGTTGAATACCTCTTTCTTTGTCTAGGTATTCCCATTGTCTTTGAGTATCGGCCATCGTTCGGATACTCCCTTTCCCTGACACTCGACCTGTTCGAGTCGTCCCCAGAATATTGATACTTGTGACTGACCAAGTATCCCTTCATCGTTGAATACCTACTACTGTCCAGGTATCCCCCTGTTTTTGAGTGCCTGCCGCTACTCAGGTGCTCTTTCTGTTAATACTCGACCTGTTTAAGCTGTCTTTAAAATTTGGATGCTTGTGACTGTCCAAGTGTCCCCTTGTCTTTGAGTACCGGCCATTCGGATACTCTCTTTTCTTGACACTCGACTTGTTCGAGTTGTCTTCATAGCTAGGATACCTGCAACTGACCAAGTATCCCACTACCTTAGAGTGCCTTTCATTGTTAAGGTCCTCCTTTCCGAGTTGTTCTCAAAACGTATCATTGAATACTAGCAGCCATTCAAGTATTTCCATCGCATTGTGCGCCCGTGGTTACCCGACATGCTTTCTTACACTTGGACCATCTTGAGTGGTCCCCGATCATATCATTAAATACTTGTGTTCGTCCAAGAATCCCGATTTTGTACACTGCGGCTACCCGGTGTTCCAGCCCTTTTAAAGTGCTGCGGCCTTCCGGTAAGCCCCGTGCTACATTCAAGTTTATTTTACCGGGAGGTGAGAGACCTTCACGAATATCCAAGGTACGTCCTCGATATTCCCAACCGCGGGAGGTGAGAGACCTTCACGAATATCCAAGGTACGTCCTCGATATTCCCAACCGCCCGGGAGGTGAGAGACCTTCACGAATATCCCGTGCGTCCTCGATATTCCCCATTTACCAGGAGGTGAGAGACCTTCACAAATATCCAAGGTACGTCCTCGATATTCTCAATTAGCGGGAGGTGAGAGACCTTCACGAATATCCAAGGTACGTCCTCGATATTCCCGACTACCGGGAGGTGAGAAACCTTCACGAATATCCAAGGTACATCCTCGATATTCCCAACCGCCCGGAGGTGAGAGACCTTCACGAATATCCCGTCGTCCTCGATATTCCCCATTTACCGGGAGGTGAGAGACCTTCACAAATATCCAAGGTACGTCCTCGATATTCCCAACCGCCAAGAGGTGAGAGACCTTCACGAATATCCTGTCGTCCTCGATATTCCCCATTTACCAGGAGGTGAGAGACCTTCGCGAATATCCAAGGTACGTCCTCGATATTCCTAACTCCCGGGAGGTGAGAGACCTTCACGAATATCCTGTGCACGTCCTCGATATTCCCATTTACAAGGAGGTGAGAGACCTTCACGAATATCCAAGGTACGTCCTCGATATTCCCATTTACCGGGAGGTGAGAGACCTTCACGATTCCCGACTACCGGAGGTGAGAAACCTTCACGAATATCCGAAGCATGTCCTCGATATTCCCAATTACCGGGAGGTGAGAGACCTTCACGAATATGTGAGGCATGTCCTCGATATTCCCAATTACCGGAGGTGAGAGACCTTCACGAATATGTGAAGCATGTCCTCGATATTCCCGAGTTACCGGAGATGAGAGACCTTCATGAATAGCCGAGGCGCGTCCTCAATATTCCAACTACCGAAGGCGAGAGACCTTCAAGAATATCTCGAGTACGTCCTCGATATTCCATCTACCAAGAGACCTTCGAAAAACGACCAGGTATTCTTCAAGAATTTGTACTTGTCATCATCCAAGTACCCTTGGATACCCGCAAATGTCCAGGTTTCCTCCAAGAATTTTTACTTGTGATCATCTAAGTACCCTTTCAACACCCGTAAGCAATCGGTACTCCTTCAACGCTTGCGAATGTCCGAGCACCCTCCGAATTCGCACTTGTGATCATCCAAGTACGCCTTCGACGCCTACAAAAGCCCAAATATCCTCCAGGGTTAGTACTTGTGAATATCCAGGTACTCTTTCAATGCCTATAAATGTCCGGTATCTTCCCGAACGATGCCCCGAGAAAGGTTGGTACATCTCCCGAGAAAGGTCGGGAACCATCCGGTGTCCTTGATGAGGTCGGGCACCCCAACAAATCGATGCCCCGAGAAAGGTCGGCGCATTTCCCGAGAAAGGTCGGGTACCAATCGGTATCCATGACGAGTTCGGCGCCCACGAATCGATAACTTTGAGAAAGGTCGGCGCATCTCCCGAGAAAGGTCGGATACCAATCGGTGTCCATGACGCAGGTCGAGCACCCCACAAATCGATGCCCCGAGAAAGGTCGGTGCATCTCCCGAGAAAGGTCGGGTACCAATTGGTGTCTTCAACGAAGTCGGACACCCCACAAATCGATGCCCCGAGAAAGGTCGGCGCATCCTCCCGAGAAAGGTCGGGTTCCTACCGGTGTCTTTGACGAAAGTCAGACACCCCAACATATATGATGCCCTGAGAAAGGTCGGCGCATCTCCCGAGAAAGGTCGGGTACCAACTGGTGTCCTCGATACAGATCAGACACCCACAAATAGATGCCCTGAGAAAAGGTCGGTGCATCTCCTGTCACGGCGACCGAAGAAAGGTTCGGGTCCGAGACAAACGACTTACCGCTCTGACAGGCAACCGAAGAATGGTTCGGGCCCTGGAAAAGCATTTTACCGTCACGGCGACCGAAGAAAGGTTCGGGTCCGAGGCAAATCACCGATTGCTCTAACAGGCGACCGAATAATGGTTCGGGTCCTGGAAAGGCAATTTCCCGTCAAGGCGACCGAAGAAAAGTTCGGGTCCTAGACAAATTATTGATTGTTTTAACAGGCGACCGAAGAATGGTTCGAGCCCTGGAAAAGCAACCTCCTCATATCACCAGGTAAGACGACGCCTTGATACTTGCCAAACTCGGGGTTCACACCCTATCTCACTCACTCCCGGTAAGTAACTACGGTACCTTCTTATCTCTGTCTTAGTATATGTAAAGTTATATTGCTCTTTTTCTGCATATAATAATAAGTCCCAAATAAAATATAATCTGCTACGCATGCATGGATAAAATTTAGGCATCGGTTGTCTTTGAATGCAACCTCTGCGAGCTCACCTTCAAAGAGGGGCAGGCAAAAAGTTGACGCCTAAAATTTCATTCTAATTAATTAGGTTTTACTTTACTTTATTTTATTTTAGTTTATTTTATTTTTAACTTTTTCAGATAATAAATTTAAAAAAAAAAAAAAAAAACAGAAAAGAAGCGAAAAAAGGACGAGAAAAGGGGAGAAGCGGCCTTCGCATGGGCCCTCGGCCCATTTCCGCCTCGGCTCGGCCCGGCCGAGTCTTCTTCTTCCTCGCGCCTCGCAACACACGCGCAAAGGGCGCGACGCCGGAGGAGCAGATGGACGGCGACGTGGGGGAAGCGGCGGCGTCGGATGGGACACCGGTCCGGCCGTCAAGGGCTGCTCGGCACGCGAGGGGACCGGCGGTCGGTTCCGTCGACCGGCCACCCCCTCGCCTATAAATACCGAAGCACCGCCTCCGTTGAGCGACGACCCGGCCCGGCAAGCTCCGAGAGATCCCGAGAGACTTCGGGGAACTCGAAAGAGCGAGCAAGGGCGAAGCGATCGGGTAGCGAGCTCAACGACCTCCCTCCGAGAGACTTCGGGGGAGATCGGCGCGAGCGAACCCCGATCCGAGAGCTCGCGGCCGGAGGGAGAGAGGGTCGAGATCCGGGCGCGGATCCGGAAATCCGCCGTGCCTAGTCGCCCCGAGCGGACCGCCGCCGTTCTTGTGACCGAGCACCGGTCCCCGACGCCGTCAAACCGTGCGTCGCCCTCGCGCCTCGACGATCTGTTTTCCGACGCTGGCCGCTACTTCCCCGACTCGGACACAAGCAACCGTTCGAAGACTCGGCCGAATCAAAGCCCTTCATCGCGAAATCGACTAGTGCGGCTCGCGGAGATAGGTACGAGTTCATTCGCCGTCGGCCGCCGTACGCCATCGTCACCCCCCGCCGCCGTCGAACGGAAGCTCCCTCCCTCTCGGAACCCTAATCGTCGTTTCGCCTGCGTCTCAACCCGCGCGGCCGCCTCCGTCGCCGCCGTTCGGAGGCTTGCCCCTTTAGTCGAAACCCTAGCCTCCGTCGCCGAGCGCCGGACCGCCGCCATTCGACCTCCTAGCCCCTCCATCGGCGCCGCGGATAGACGAGGAGGGAGGAAGAATTGCGTCGGACCCGGCCCGGGTCGGATCCGGGCCACTTGTTCGGGTAGGGTTTCGCGGGTGGGGACGGATGAAAACCGGGTCGCCGGGTCGGGTATGGGTCGGGACCGGGTAGGGTTTCGCCGAAGGGAGCGGGCTATTGGACCGGGTTGTCGGGCCGGGCCGGTTGTCTCTAAACACCGGCCACGACGCCGTTTCAATATAAATAAAAAAAGAAAAAGAAAAGAGGACAAAAATCCGAGTCGGGCCCGCGTTGCGGGCCCGTCCGCGCGGGCCGTCGGCCGGTCGGACCCAACCCGCGGATCCGACCGGGTCAGTTTTTATAATATTTTAATAATAAATAATAAATAATATTTAAAAAAAAAAAAATCAAAAATAATTTATTTTCGAAAAAATATTAAAAAATGTTTTAATTTCCAGAAAATCGAAAAATATTTAAAAAATGTTGAAAAATGTTTTATTTTCTAAAAAATCGAGAAAAGTCAAAAATAATTTATTTTCCAAAAATATTTTGAAAAATATAAAAAAATATTTATTTTCTGAAAAATAAAAAATAAAAAATAAAAAATATTCCATATTTTCAAAAAAATGCCAAAAATCCAAAAAAACCAAAAATTCAGAAAAAGCCAAAAAAGACTTGTATTTTCAAAAAAAAAAAAAAAATCCAAAAAATCCCTTTTATATCCAAAAAATTAGAAAAAGACTCAAGAAATGTTTTTCCTCCCAAAAATGCATGGAAAATCCCTCGAACATCCAAAAACCTCAAGGTTTAAACAAGATTAGGTACCGAAAGGGCATTAGTGATTAACTAGTGTAATCAAGTCCCCGATCCTAATTTCTCTGGTTACGCAGAGTGAGTATTTCTCCCAATACTTCGCTTGGGTTTCTAATCAACCCACCCCAAATTGATTAGTGGCGACTCCGTTTTAAAAATTAACTTACAGGTTAAAAACTTAGACTATTAAAGTCGTGATTTGGTGGACTTGGGAGAGTCCGGGCATAATAAATTCAGCCGAGCCATTAGCCTCCTTAGGCGCCCGTACCCGATTGCGGGCGCCAGAAAAAAAGAGGTCGCGACATTCATTTAGCTTTTCTGTCTTATTTTCCTGACATAAATAAATCAAGAAAACGCCAAATTCGCTCAATTGGACCGACGCATTATAGGGAATATACCAAAGAAAAAATCCTTGAAAGAAAATCCCAAATGTCAAGCCCTTCGGCTTGCAAGTCTCTTTTGACCACTCAAAAACTTGCAAGTCTCTTTTGACCCCTCAAAAAGAAAACATGCAAGTCTCTTGCATTTTCTTTATTCGAGATACGACATTAGAGGAATACAAGTGAAACGGCCACTCTTTCAAACTATAATAAACACATTTATGACACTCTTATTTCAACTTCACTATAGAAGTACATACATCCGTAATGAATTTACGTGTCAGTTTTTAAGATATATCTAGGTAATTTTCTTTAGCGAAATGATGATGTTGACCAATGCAATCTTTTCCTTGGACAAGCGGTTGCCAAGTTTAGCCCTAAACCTCTTGAAAACCTCATTGATGATCTCTTCACCAAAGCGATAAACGAGCAAGGGCTCGGCTATAGCTCTTAGGCACCCGACCATTTTGTCTGCCGCTTCCTCTGAGACAACATTAGGGTCAAAATCGGTCTCAAATACATCCCGGTTCACTTCGAACACCTCCAAGCAATCGATTGAGAATGACCCTTGCTTTTCGACCTCCTGGCGAACTTCTTTTGGTGAGGGTGGGTAATAAGGGACATTGAAGGAGTCCAGTTTATCTTCTTCTATGAGTCCCTACATCAGCAACATACTCAGTATGTTAGATCTTTCTACCGAAAATAAGAAACAATTGCAATAAGTTGTCAGTATAATATCCTAATAAAAGTCATAGTTACTTTGACAACGAAAAAAGTCGTAGCTACTTGTTTATGTAATTGGCTGTGCAACTATTGTGTATTGCTGATATTTGTTGTTTCCTAGTATGTAAATGTGCATTCCATTTTTTTACACCATGCCTAATAGGGAACGAGTGTGCACTTAATTAAAATACCTAAAATACCTAATAATTTTTTCTCTCGTACTCTGATTTTGTCGAATACATTCATAAGGAAGAGAAATCGGAATATGTAGGATATCCAAATTGCACTATTGCTTTCATTCAAAGAATTTATGCGAAAACTATTGCTAGAGCTCATCTAACAGGTGCTTTAGGTACAGTAAAATGAGGAATAATCATTAACCGTAACCATTACTCTCATTGGTTTTTGTTGTCTAATTGATGGTTAAGATTGGTCTGGGAGTGCGAAAACAAAAGATATTCCTAGAGGGCTAACAAAACTCACCAGGTCAACGGAAGTATGATAAAATTTTTACTGCAGGCAATAAGAAAAACCGACTCAATACTAAAGTGTCCGCGACTATTCAAGTAGTCCTTTGATCTTTTTAATTTGCTTACTTCGGTGACCATCTCACTGAGATCAATAGCTAAGAGCTCCCAAAATTGGTGATACTCTTCACTTGAAGGATCGTCGCTTCTTTGACCCAGGAGGGTCAAAACCATACGCCCTCCCATTACCAACTCTTGCCCACGACACTCCAAAAATGTTGAGAAGTCCCTTTGGAATTGCTCATAATATGCCCTAAGCACACTCGGAGAGAGAGAGAGAGAGAGAGAGAGAGAGAGAGAGAGAGAGAGAGAGAGTATGAATGAGTTTGTTAGCAAATGAAACTTTGGGCCAAAAAAATTACCCGAGACAGCCAATGGAGGCTGTACGAAGAATGAATGAAGTGCAGACTCTCCTGAGCAAACAATCTCCCGTAGAACGAACCGGGAACGTCATTGAAGAAGCATGCCAACGCCGCTGATGCTCCATACTTGCTCTTCATTTGCTCACTTAGCTTCTCTTGGAATCTCGGCAAGAAGCTGCTGAAGAGGGTGTTGAAGTCATTCCCCGGGAGATCATTCAAGAACACTTGGAACTCCGGTAGCTCGTGCTTCTTCGCATTGCAGAGATCGATCATGACGCTTATGATCTCAGACACAGCGAAGAGACTGTTGGGGCCGCAGGAACAGCCCAAGTCTGCGATGGTGAGGCTTGCCGGGATGGTAGTGGCGATAGTGGAGAAGAAAGCTGTGATGGCTGCCTCTGTTATAGGCTTTGTCATCGATATCACCTTTCTCTATGAAAAGAAAAAGAGAGCATTGACTCAATATAAAGAGAAAACGTTCATATCATAATTTTTTCATCTACAGAGAAATGAATCTCAATTGTCACGCATACCTTATACTGTTCGAACATATCTTCTCGATTAAAATAAATGGGTAGTTAATATAGAACGATTGAAGATTGCAAACTTCGTGCATTTGGGAAAATTACCAAAAAAATCCTAAATTTATTGAATTTGTGTCAGTTCAATTAAAAACCTTTTAATTTAGCTAATTTAGTTCTAAAACTTTAGATGGTTTGTCAATTTAGTCATTTCAACCCATTTTGGTCTGAAAATCACTGAGGTAGACATCAACAGTGTCATGTAAAACGGTCTGCGTTTATGTGGACAATTTTTATAATTTTTTTAAAAAAATTCTAAACCTTTTTGTAGTTTTTATTTTGATTTTTTTCTTTTATATGAAGTCAGGCATCCGGCTGTCCCTCACCGACCCTAGGTGAGGGTTGATGACCTTCACTGGCCACTAGGCGTGGGTTAGGATTGCGGTCCTCACCTAGACCTAGCGTGAGCCATGAAGCTCTCATCGGCCTTGAATAGGGTTGTGGCACTCGCTAGGCTTAGAAAAGAAAAAGAAAAAAGAGAAGAAAAAAATAAAAATAAAAAAATCCATTTTTTTTTTAAATTATAAAATCTATTCACGTAAGGGTTGGCTATACCATGTAGGACAGTTGGTGTTCAAGCCTCAATCAAAATTGGTTAGAATGATTAAATTGGCAAATCATCAAAAGATTTAGGACTAAATTGGTCAAATTGAAAATTGATAATTGAATTGATCAAATGCAATATGTTTTAAATATTTTTGGTAATTTCTCTCGTGCATTCTCTACATTAATTCAAATCAAATATCATCTGTCCAATGTTGTGATGGTTTTACAAGATCTAAGTCTTCAATATACTCTCAAGTGTACATTCTTCAAGAGATACTTTGTTAATTAAAAAAATTGTCTACAAATTAGGGACATCATTTAAATTTTCGATCAATTAGTGATATGGTCTAATAGGGCATGGTAAATGGTGTCTTTCGCATATATAATTTCAAATCTTGGTAAACAAAAAGAACCTAGTTTGTTACAAAATGAACAATCATATTGTAGTGCATTATCACAAAAGGGTGTATAATAATTAATCTTTTTTTCTCGTCAATCTTACTCTAGTTCTCAACTCATCTTGGACTTTTGTTTTGTCTCTTTACAAGGCGTGAGAGTCGAAATTCACATTTAAAACTAATCGTCCTTAGCCCCAATCCCTCTAAGAAGATGATGATTCGAACTCCCCACCTCCCCCTAAAGGTAGCTACTGGAGCAAACCTCAATGGTTTAATGAGCAAACCTCAATGGTTTAATCAATCTTTAAGAATGAGGAAAAGTAGTGTCATTCTCTTGAAAAATAAATTCTTGAAAGTATTTTTCGGTGTCATCCCATTTTCATTAAGACAAATATGTGCTCACAATAGAACAACAGAGGTTAACCTGAAGTAATGAGTTGTTAGCATAACTTGTTTCTCCCATCCCTCCTTTCATGGAGAATTGTCGCGTGAATTCCATCTCTCTCTCTCTTTGTCAGAATCTCTCTCTCTCAAAGTCTATTTGGCTTGCATCTGAATGGGTTTGAGGCTCTTCTATTTATAGAAAGTTATGAAGTACTTCGTTTCGATGCATTGCATTCACTATAACTTGAGCCCAATTCAAGTGTGAAACATGCATAGAGAAAATATGAAATATCCAAATTGTAACCAACTCATCAAAATATTAGTCCTAGGCCCACAAGTCAGAAACATTTAAAACTCTCGTGGACGCATTCTCTCTCTACTCACTTTCACTCCTCTGTGTTCAGACACCTTCTCTCTCCTTCGTTCTTTCTCTCGTCTTCATCGTTGCTTTCTTTCTTTTTTTGTTTTTTTCCTTCTAAGGCCATGGATGCCGCTCGATTGCAGTGACCGGCCATGGACGAATCACTCATGAGCATGCTAACGCTCATTTGTGGCCATCGTCACTTTCGTCGGATCCGGCGAGGGCAATCCTTGCCTCGGTCACAAGGGTCAAGGCCTCATCGAATTCGACGAAGCGACCCTCGCTGGCCATAAGCGAGGGTCACGACACCCTTATCGGCCCTCATCTGTGGCTAGTCGTCAGCCACAAGCCAAAGAGAAAGAAAGAAAGAAAGAAAAAGAAAAACAAAGGACAAAGAAACGGTGAAGAAACTGTGAAGAAGAGAGAGAAACAAAGCGGAGAGAGAGGAGATTCAGGTTTCTTGAAAAGTGGGCCCGTAAGCTACATGTAGAATGGACTTGTGCATTGTTGAGGGGGCTACTGCATTCAATATTTTCTCAACATGCATGGGCATGAGTTTGCACGAACATGTCCACTTTGAGGGATCTCTCTCTGTCATCTAGGCATAAATTCTGATTACTTTCAAATAAAGGATAGACAAAGACATAATACATGTGATACTTGTGTAGGGATGTGCCTCTCTATACACAGTACAAGTCTAGATACATGCCATATTGTCATGCGCGAGGTTGAACTTAAAAGAAGTATCTATTTTTCAAGAGTTTTATAAATGAGTGCTCTTAAAACTATGTTAAAAAAATAAAAAATTACAAAAAAAATTGTTGAGGCACTATCAAAATTCAAAACGTGCATCCTATGAGAAAACTAAAGGGTTTTAATAAATAAGAGAAGGATTGTGCATCTATGATTGGTTGACACAAACAAAGTTACTGTTAACATATCTCTTGAATTTGAGCCATTTACGGAACCCAATCCTATTAGATAAATGTTTAAGTTTCAGCACAAGATATGCACGGGATACTTCTCTTAATTAAGAGAAAGCCATTACAAGACAAAGAATGGGCTCAAGGGAGCACTAAGTTTAAAGAAAAAAAAAGAAGAAAAAAAAAGAAGAAGAACCTTAGGTCTACTCTCTCTATATGGAGAAAGGATGACTAGTTTCCAGTCCAGTCCAATCCCACGTAGGAATCAAGAATTGGACTTGGGATTAGATCGGATTGGGAGAATTGGTTCCCAATTTCTAGGATAGGGGACCGAATCGAGCGTCCTATGGAATCGATCACTTGGCAATTCTGCCTCCAAATTTTAACATTTGTAAGGTAAATCTTTCCCCCAAAAAATTACTAAACTTGTTGCTATTTTTGAGAAATTAAAAAAAAAAACAAAATAGCCGGTCGAGTTCCCCCCAATACCGAGAATTGGACCAAAAATCACTTATTTCATTTTTATGGAATTGGGAATTGTACCGACGCTCTCATGAACCACCCAGAATAGATCAGTCTGGGCGGTTCCTAGTTCGGTTGGTCCTAAATGCTCACCCCTAATATATAGCGACGCAATGATAGTCTTGCGGCCGGTTCAGGCGGTTTCTAGTTTGATTGGTCTGATATGCTCACCCCTAATATATAGTCGCACAATGATAGTCTTGTGGGTTCCTATAGAAGAGGACAAGGAGCCGCCGGTGGGTTTCTTTCGTGCGTGAGAGCGTGAGGGTTCCTCAAGAGTTGTGCTGCACAATGGATCTCCTTCCTTTGGACGCTGCAAAAAAGAAAATCCTTAAGCTGAGGAGGAATGCTTCGTGGGGTGGCATGATGAGAAAGTTCCAAACATGTGGATTTTATGCCGTGAATTTTAAGTTATCAAAATGGATTGTTTATTTGCAAACACTTGGGATTTGGATTTCATTTAAGTGTAAGAAATACTTGAGCATATGAATGATTGTAACTTAAATTTTCTGATTATTAGTGGATTATTTGCTGTCAACTCTCTCCATAGACATAGATATTAATATTGGATTGAATCATGTAAATTTTGGCATCCCTTATCATTCGTCGTTTTGTTTTGTCTAGTAATTTTCGCGTTGACATAAACTACAAAATCTTGATTGATTTCCGTGTATATATTACAATAGTTACCACCAAAGTGATTGGCCTAATGGGGAAAGGGTTATTTGTCTTCCAAGAGATCCTAAGTTTGATTAGGTCATAAACAAATCTCGAAATAACTTGTACCATGTTGTCAAGCCGTCGCATGATTCGTGTGGAGAGACTTCTAGCTATTAGCATCTTGGTGGGACTATAGTAATGAGCTCACTTACCTCAAATCTTTATATCATAGGTGATGTAAAGTAGTTATGGCTTAAATCAAATTTTCTAGAACGAAAGAGGAATGGTTCCGGAAATACCCAAAGGGGGTCACTAGCATTAGTCACATGTTCCCATTCTTTTTATAATAAAATAAAAGCAAATAAAGTTATAATCACCTTACCAGGATGAAGGAAAATCACTAAGGATGCATTTGGTAATTATTTTATTTCTGAAAATAATTTATACTTAGAAATAATTTTTTCTAATTCTATTTTCTAGATAAGTTTTTGAATATTCGAACGCGTTTGGTAATTACACAAAATTTCTATTTCTGTAATAGAAAAAGAGTAGGAATGCATTTGGTATGACCTTCAATGTTTTGTTAATGACCAATCGGAGGTGGAAGAAGAAGAAGAAAAGAAAAAGAAGAAAGAAAGAAAAGAAAATGTCTTGGTTTTAAAAATTATTTTTGAAAACAAAAAATGTAACTTTTTCTACTTCTTATTTCTATTCCAAATATATTACCTAACCATCAATCTATTCTCAAAAATAGAAAAATTAACTGATATAACCAAATGGATTTATGTTCTTTTTTGTTCTTGAGAACAAAAGAGTATAAGAACAAAAGAGTATAAATAGTCAATAATTGGCCAATTACTAATTATGGCCTAAATGTGAGCCTTGATTGGCTTGTTTTTACACTTTCACTCACAAATTATGCATGATACGTATTCTCCTTTCTTTGTTAACATGAAATTTCACCTTAATTGCTTTAACCTAGGGCTTATTTTAAGAATCAAATAATGACATGAGCTAAAACTTTTTTATATGCTATTTTTTTGCAAGTTGTTCAATGATTCAAAAATCTTTGCTATATGGAACACATCTAACCCTAGACGAAAATCAATATTGTCATCTTGTCAAGTGCAAAATAAGACATGTTGTATGTATATCTTAGGGCGAGCTTGAAAGGAAATAATCTATAGGAAGAATTGCATGTATCAATTCAACTTTATTTTAAAATCAACAATCAGATCGATAATTAGAGAACTTGAAATTGGATTGATTCTTATAGCTCTTTCAATTCGGTTTTTGATTTTGCCTTGAACTTGTGCTCTTATCGGTAGGGGTGAGCATGGTTCGGGTTGGGTCGGTTCTCCCCCTAACTCTAGGACTAACACGCACAGTGCTGGTCCTCAATTTTTGAGACTAAGGATCAACTCTATTAAGCTTGGGATCGAGGACCGGACCGACCCAATGGGTTTGGTCCGGTTCTAGGGTTAACCCGGGACCAACTGATAATTTTTTATTTCATTTTTTATATTCCTTAAAAAAGCGATTGAGGACCGGACTAACCCAATGAGTTTGGTCTGGTTTCAAAGTCAATCCAAGACCAACCAATAATTTTTTATTTCATTTTTTGTACTCCTTGAAAGAGCAACTGAGGACTATACCGACCCAATGGGTTCGATGGTGAGCGAGGTTAGCTAAGAAAGACAAGCGGTGAGGGTCAAGTGGGGTGAGCGTCGAACATAATAAGTATTGAATGTCGAGCGGGAAGCAATAAGCCAAGCAAGAATCAAACGACGAGCGGTAAGAGTGACCCAAAGTGAGTGAGGCAAGTGTCGAGTAGCGAGTGGAGAAGTTGTTTCTTTTGATTTTGGCAAATTGAAGACTAAGAGGACAAGTAAGACGGAAGAGAACGAATACTAGAGGAGGATGCCGTAAGGAGTTGTTTATGCCTTTTTGGACACTGTGTGAAGACTTATCACAAAAATATTTTCATTCTTCATAAATTATAATTATTGATGCCGTAAAAGATATTAAAAATCTAAGTTATTAAAAAATAATGTAAAATTACTTGAACTCCTTACTAAAGATCTGTTTAATGTTGTTGACGCCGTTTATTTTAAGATGGTTTTCTTTATATAAAAAAATGAATAATATATATATATATATATATATTTATATATAGTCAGGGTTCGTCCGAGTCGGATCGATCCGAAACTCTCAGAATCGGGAACCGACTCGCACATTGTTGGTCCAGAAATTTTAGGACCCAGGACCGACCCAGTTTTCCTGGGAGCCGGACCAAGACCGACAGGGTTGGGCCGGTCCAGGGTCGGTCCAGGATTGATCCTGGACCAATGCTCACCCTTACTTATCGGTCACCAACTCTCATGTGTATCTCCACATCTTTTCATCCACTGCTATTGGACAGACATCCACGTACATGTACGATTGATTTAACGAGGGATGTTGAGAGAGAGAAATGAAAGAGAGAGAGAGGGGATTCAGGTTTTCTGAAAAATGGGCCTGCGAGCAACACGTAGATGGACTTGTTCTACTGAGGTGGCTACCTCAAGTGCATTCAATTTTTTCTCAACATGCATGGGCATGAGTTTGCACGGATATGTCCACTTGGTAGGATCTCTCTCTGCCATATGGACAGGAATTCTGATTACTTTCAAATAAAGGACAAACAAAGACAAGATACATGCGATACTCATGTATATGCTTCTCCATACACAGTATAAGCCTGGATACATGCCATATTGCCATGCGAGGTTGAAATTAAAAAGATGTTTCTATTTTTCAAGAGTTTTATTAATGAGTGCTATTACAACACTAGATTAAAAGAATAAAAAATTACAAAAAAATTGTTGACGCACTTTCAAAATTGGAAACGTGCATCCTATGAGAAAACGTGTATTTATGATTGGTCTACACAAACAAAATTATTACTAAAATATGTCTTGAATTTGAGCCATTTACAGAACTCAATCTTGTTGGATAAATGTACAAGTTTCTGTTGGATGTATGCCCTAAAGCTACTATGTAATAGTTACATATTAGGGATTTCAGTTGTACTTTCATTATTATTATTTAATTAATGGCAATGACGTAATCATTCATTTGTCCAATTGTTTTATATTTATGAATGATTCCATAAGATCAGTTGCAACTAGACCTATTCTTGAGACGTCAAGAATATATGTGACGGGTTCATAGTTAGACTGAATCTTTAAATCGTTCGGTCGATGGATTATTGAGTGGATATTAATAATCCTGTTGAGACCGGTGTGTTCTTAACTTCACCATTAAGTATTGGATACTTAAGGGAATGATGAGTCACAAGTCATTGGGTATTGTGATGCCTAAGTTAAGAACACAGTGTTTGTATAAGACAAGTTCACCGAACGTGACACGTATGGAACAGTTAGCGACATGGAAGCTTTTAGCGTGGTCAATGTCTAATTGTTCATGCTTTGGTCTTGTGTAAATAATCCTTAGACCTGAGGCACAATGTTAACTTGTGTGTCAAACAACTATGGTTCACAGGTGCACGTAATGCCGGGTCGTTGATCCGTCTTTGTACCGATGGTCATATTTTGTTCATATACGAAGTTACACGTGTGCGCAATATGGAATCTGTCTCCTTGTTATATGCAAGGTATAATGATGATGTCCTATGCGATCTAATTATGACACTGCATTGAAATCCTCGGCCGGGGTTGTAACCGAGAATAAATTGTTTATGTCTCGAATAAAATGCATGTCAATTAGATTTGTGCATATGATCGAATTAATGACTTGACAAATATTCCATGGTCTTTGTTTGATCGGGACATAGTAAGACGGAGGGATTGAATTACACGTAGCCAAAGCCGACAGGTTCATTATGTTCTTAAAGCATTCACACTATCACGGGTAGCCATGACATATTGCTAGATGTCAATCATGGCTTGTAAGACCCAAAGATTAATCGGGACAATTAATTCTTTTGGGAGTACTAATGTGTTAGTACAAGTCTTACTACCAGCTTAGTGATGAACCTAGGGATGTCACACACCATAAACAATTAGGATAACATGGAACAAGAGAGAAATATAATTGCAAATGTGTTTGCAATTACTACAATCGAATTGAGTCGATTCAAAATTAAATTAAATGAGATTTAATTTAATTTGTATTATAGTCACGAGCCTACGTGCATATGATGCACACGCATGCCCAAAGTGAATACATATTAATGTATTCCAAATGCACATATAAAGATTATGTTCTTTTTATTTTTAAGGGAATTTTAATTATTTATTTATTAATTTGATTAATTAATTAATTGATTAATTAAAGTGGAAATGGTCAGCAATTTTTGCTGACCATTTCACACGAATACGTGCACATGCACGCACGAATTCGTGCATGATGGTCAGCAACCGCTGACCATCATACACGTATTTTGTTCGTGCATGGATGGTCAGCAACCGCTGACCATCATGCACGAAATCGTGCATAAACGGTCAGCGGTTGCTGACCGTTTCGTTCATGCACGATCGTGCTCGATCGTGCATGAGAACGAGGATCAGCAACGGTTGCTGATCCCACGATCGGCAACCGTTGCTGATTTGTGATTATACAAAAAGAAAGTCCGCAAAGAAAGTGGTGGAGTGAAAAAGAGGGCTCGTTGCTGAAAATAGAGAAAGTGTGTGCGTGTTCTTTCTGGTGTTGTCTTCGAGACGCAAGAAAGAAGAGGTTTCTCTCATCCGGGTCGTGACTATTATACATCAAGAATACAACGGATTGTTTCCACGTGATTGCTAGCACGATCGAAGTGGTGAATATCCGAAAGTTCTCTCTTCCGTTCGACGTTCGTTGTTGGTGTGTCGAACTAGAGGTCCGACGCTTGTGGGACTCGAACGTAGAACATCCGAACCGATTCGTTTCAAAGTGCGCTTCGAGAGGTAATTCGTTTAACTCCCTTTTATGTTCAGATTTTTGATTAAAACGCACGAACAACGCCTTCGGAGAATCATGTAAAAATATATCATCTTTGTTTCCGCTGCGTACTTTTGTTAAAATTTACCTATACATGATTCATGAAACCCCAACAGTTTCAGCACAAGATATGCGCTGGTTACTTCTCTTAATTAAGAGAAAGCCATTACAAGACGGAGAATGGGCTCAAGGGAGTATTGAGTAAAGAGGGGGAAAAAGGAGAATCTTAGGTCTGCTCTCTCTATATAAAAGGGGTGATCAGTAAGATGACACATAATCGATCAGGTAAATCTTACTCTCAAAATTTATTGGACATGTCACTATTTTTTAAGAAATTAAAAAAATAAAAAATATAGTGGTTAAGGTTCCCTCCCAGGAAAATCACTTGTTACATTTTTATGGAACCAAAAACTAGACTGACACCTTTAGGAATTAAAAACCGGCCGGTCTAGTTGGTTCCCAGTTCGGTCCGTCCGATATGTTCGCCCCTAATATATAACTGCACAATGATAGTCTTGTGGGTTCCTATAGAAGAGGACAAGGCGCCGCTAGTGGGTTTCTTTCATGCGTGAGGATTCCTTATGAGTTGCGCTGCGCAATTGCTCTCCTTCCTTTGGACGCTGCACAAAGGAAATTTCTAAAGCCGAGGAGGAGTGCTTCGTGTGGTGGCACGATGAGAAAGCTTCAAACACGTGGATTTTATGCTTTGAGTTTTTAAGTTATCAAAATGAGTTATTTATTTGCAAATACTTGGGATTTGGATTTAATTTAGGTGTAAAGAAAAGCATATGAATGAATGTAACTTGAATTTTCTAATTATTAATAGATTATTTGTTACTAACTCTCCCTATATATATAAATATTGATATTGGACTAAATCATGTAAATTTTGGCATCCCTTATTATTCGTCATTTGTTTGGTCTAGTAATTTCACGTAGACATAAACTGCAAGATCTTGGTTAATTCTTGTGTATATATTACAATAGTTACCACCAAAGTGATTGGCCTAATGGGGAAATGGTCATCCGTCTTCCAAGAGATCCTAAGTTCGATTAGGTCATAAACAAATCTTGAAATAGCTTGTACTACGTCGTCAAGCTATCGCATGATTCGTGTGGAGAAACTTCTAGCTATTAGTATCTTGATGGGACTCTAGTAACGAGCTCACCAACTTCAAATCTTTATATCACAGGTAGGGTAAAGTAGTTCTGGCTTAAACCGAATCTTCAGAACGAAAGAGGGACGATTATGGTAATACCCAAAGGGGTCACTAGCATTAGTCACATGTTCCCATTCTTTTTATAGTCAAATAAAAGCAAATAAAGTTATAATCACCTGACTAGGATGAAGGAAAATTACTAAGGGTGCATTTGGTAAATATTTTATTTCTGGAAATAACATTTGCTTAGAAATAATTTTTTCTAATTCTATTTTTTGGACGAGTTTTTAAGCATTCGAACCCATTTGATAACTATACAAAATTTCTATTCTCGAAATAGAAAAAGATTAGGAATGCATTTGGTATGACTTTTAAATTTTTTGCTAGTGACCAGCTAGAGATGGAAGAAGAAAAAGAAAATGTCTTGATTTTAGAAATTGTTTTTGAAAACAAAAAGATAACATTTTCTACTTCTTGTTTCCGTTCCAAATATATTCCCTAACCATCAATTTGTTCTCAAAAATAGAAAAATTAGCTGATGTCACAAAATGGATTTATGTTCTTTTTTGTTATGAGGAACAAAAGAATAGAAATAGTCAAAAATTGGCCGAAAACTAATTATGGCCTAAATGTGAGCCTTGATTGGTTTGTTTTTACACTTTCACTGACAAATTACGCATGATATGTATTCTCCTTTCTCTGTTGACACGAAATTTCACCTTAATTGCTTTAACCTAGGGCCTATGAGTTCATGAGATACCTGGCGCTTATTTTAAGAATCAAATAAGGACATGAGCTAAAACTTTTGTATATGATATTTTTTTGCAAGTTGTTCGATGAATTGAAAATCTTTGCAAATAATTATATATGGAACATCTAACCCTAGATGGAGATCCATATTGTCACCTTGCCAAGTGCAAAATATGACCTGTTGTATGTATATCTTAGGGCGAGCTTGAATGGAAACAATCTATTGAGGCATATAGGAAAATGAGCCTCATGGATAGTATGAATCGTACAGTATCGATTCAACCTTTCAAAAAAAAAAAAAAAATCAGGAAACGGATTGATAACTACAAGAACCTAGAATTGGACTGACTCTTATAACTGGTTCGATTTGGTTTTTGATTTTACCTTGAACTTATGCTCTCCCCTGCAAGTCACCGTCGCCCATGTCTATATCCACGTCCTTCTAAACACTGCTTGGACAAACATCCAAGTAAATGTGCAATTGCTTTAATTAGGGTGGTTGAGAGAGAGAGATTGAATAATAAAAGCTGGAAGAGCAGAGACGGCATACAATGCCACTTCCTTTTCTATCATTCTCATAAATGTGTTTTGATCAATGACCGGCTGCCCTCACTTGTTTTGCTCGCGGTAGTTGGGGGAGCCCATGAAAATCGTGATTTGCTCTGTGGGGCGCTAGTGGTTGAGCTGGGATGATGGGTCTATTTGGTCTGTCCCATTTGTACACCGTGGAGTTCGCGTGCGAAGTAGTCAAGTTGATTCAATGACGGGTCTATTTAGTCTGTCCCATTTGTACACCGTGAAATTCGTGTGCGAAGTGTTCAAATTCATCGAATCAGGGGACTTAAAATGCATCGCTGGCTTTCACGGCCTCACCCTTCGGGTGGACATTGTTGGGCTACATTGAATCATCGCCCCTGGCCTTCGAGGAGGAGGAAGTTGAGTCATGATGAATTGGTACAAGCGATCTAACAGAGAAATAACATACCACCCAACTTGTTAATTTGACATTGGAGGTGCGTAATCCAGGCATCCTCTCCATTTTGAAGCCATTCCTGTAATTTGGTAGCGTAACAATATTCTCTTGATGTGTTAATGTTGCCTTTAATTTAGGAAAAATGGATAGTAAGTGTTGACACCCAAATTTTTATAACTATTTAAAGTATCCATTTATTTTGCAAAAATATAAAATTTATAAAAAGCTAAAAAGCAAAAAATAAATAACAAAAATTGAGTGGGCCAGTTTTATTCAGCCCATTCTTCTAACAAAATTTTCGTTCCTCTAGCCTCTTCCTCTGTTGGCCCAGCGCCTAATATCTTCTTGAGCCCCAATCTCTCTTTATCTTTTTTTTTTTTAACCCATGTTTAAACCCAAGAAAGAAAAGAAAACAGGGCCCAACCCTTGTTATCTTCTCTTCCTCTAGCCCAGACCTGCGTCTGTGAAAGAGAGGAGAGACAACAGTGACGTGGGTGTCCGAGCAGAAGAGGCGTCCGTGAGCGAGGGCGAGGAGCGGTGATACGACCGTGCCCAAACCTTCTATAATAGATCAGCTGGCTAACTGAAGAGAAAGCAGTGGTCAAAAAAAAAAAAAAAAAAAATACGGAAAAGAAAGCAGAGACAGCAGTTGGGATGATAATAGCTTTAAGCTAGAATCTAGAATGTGAGAACCGGATCGGTGGGAAAGTATATATAATAGATTTGAGGTTCCAAAAATTAAATAATTTATTTCGACAAATAGGTCTCAAATTCTAGATTGATAGGACTTGGAGTTTTTTAATGTCTTTGCACGATCTAATGAATATATAATCTAGAACCCTATTTTGAATTTTTATTTTATGATTAGGACTTTTACTTTGTTAATATATCATATTTTTTGTATGTCTATAAATAAGTTATGATCACTGAATTGTAGCAGCAAGTGATGGTCATAATTCAGTGTAATCGTTCAATTAATAGTATGAGTGAGACTTGGGTAGACCTTAAAACCAATTCTAGAAATTATGACCGGGTATATTTTAGGTTTCACGATATGTTTGGTAGGTTTTAAGTTCTAAAAAATGAGAAACTTATTCTAATGGGTAGATTATAAGTTTCAAATGGAATTTATATGGAATTAGGAACCGCTCGTCCCTAGCCGGCAGGAGGAGCTGAAGAGAGAGGTTGGCTGGGGTTGCTTCGCTGGAGGGAAAGAAGGAGCGGAAGAGAAGAATAGAGAATAAGAACAAGGGAAAGGGAGAGCTCATTTGGAGACCGAAACTCTCTCTCCCTCGCTCGCTCGTCCAGAAATGTCAATGCTGCCTTCGGCAAATCCTGCAGCTTCGTCTTCCTCTCCGCCCGTGAGCAACGCCGATGGTGTCGGGACGCGTTGAATTCTCTGCAGCAAGCTCTACTTCGGTGTCCCTCCCTCCAAGCGAAGCTTGCAAAGAAGCGAAGATGGGCCACCAATCTGGGAGGAGGGTCCCATCATTGTTCTGCGGTTCAAAGGAAATATATCCATTCGATTATGAGGCCAAGAGATACATTAATCAGAAAGTCAAAGTGATGTCTGGGAGCTCTACAGCTGCATACTTAAAAGAAATTAGATGAAGCGTTTGAGATGGCTGGACGTTCGCTGAAGGAATGAAAGAGACAAGAAGAGAGGCTGGAGAGGGAGCCAAGAGTAAGAGAGAGTAAAGAGAGAGAGAGAGAGCTCGCCCTTACCCCGAGGATCTTGGCTCGGAGACACTACGGCGGCCGACTGTAGCCCGATTCGTCTAGGGCTCGCCCTCTAGGCATAGTCTCCGGGCCAGGTAGGGACCCCCACGGTGGAGGCTAATTCCGTGAACCTCTTTGCTCTGCTTGATCTTTCCTGTTTTGAGCGAGGTGAGAGTCGACTCCATTTCTCTTGTTTTTGACCTGAATGAGTTGGTTTTGTTGAATCCGAATGTCGCTTGTTGAGTACTTTTGAGTTTGGGTGTGCGCTCGAGCTTGAACAGGTCAATATTTGCTCCCCAACTCGTTGGTCACCATGTGTCCGTTAATATGCCCGAACCAAATTAGGGTACGGTTCATTCCGTTTCTGGGTTCATCGTTTTCTTGGAGCCTTATGTTCCAATGCCATGTGGGAGCTATACAGGCGACGTGGGCTAAAACAAAGAACAGTGACTGTTGATACCTAAATTTTTGCGATCTGGTCATTTATTTATTGCATAGAAAATTAGGGGTTCATTTTATCCTTGAAAAAATATTAATTGCATAGCATATAGATGTAGGCGCATTTATTTTTAATTTACATGTTTTGCATTTATTGGACTGGTGATGGGTGGATTTGAATTAGTGATTCTGAGCTTTAAATTGACAGGCCAGAGTAAGCCTATGAAGCGAGCAAATTGGCCCAAGCCCTTTTTTTTTAAGTAATCGGAAATTATCTCGTGAGAAAATAAGAATTTGAAATTTCCGGGATATGATGAATTTTTCGGATAGGGCAGATGTGAAAAGTGAATATTGCATTTGGAAAAAAGAATCTTCGTGGATATCAATTTGGAAAAATTAAAACCCTAGTCTGAGGCCTATAAATAGATTAGTTGTATAGGGTTTTGGAGGAGGCCACACACGTTGAATATCCGGTCGAAGGGGGCCTACTTTTGGGTAAAAAAAAAAATACAAAACTGAAAAGTAAAAGAGAGTGATGTGAGAGAGAAACCAGACTGAAAAAAAAAAATGAAACCCTAGACCGCACTGTTCATCTTCTTTGCGGGTTAACCCCTGCCCCGCCGGTGACGCGCTCGGTCGGCCCCGAGTCGTCGACCACCGAAGCTCCGTCTCTCGCCGAGACCCCCTGCTGTTGGGTCCTCCTCTGCTCCAATTTGACGCCGACCCCGCTACTCCAGATCTGCCAGCTGCAACAATCGGCGTCACCGCGCCGTCGGCCCCGGTTCGTCACGCGGCGCTCCACCCTGCTCCAGCCGAGACCCGACGCTAGCATATCTGGGTCGAGCTTGCCTCTGTTCGTGACCTAGCACCGACACCCAGATCTGCCCCACCGAAGACCACACCACCCCTGCTCCACCTGTGAAGTCGTCACCACTGCCGAGCCGAGATCCAGACGCCGGAGCTCCTCAACGCAGTCGCCCGAGTCCTCCGCCCGGCCCGCGACGCCAGTCCATGCCAATCCGCGACCTGGTCGCCCTTGCTCCGCCTCCGCCGTCGCCGATTTGCAGCCCCCCGGCTCCCCGAAGCTCGCGCCGCCTCTTCCTCCTTGTTCGCTGCTCATAACCCCCGACGGTAGCCGGTTCAAATCCGAATGCCGACTCCTGAGTTTCGCCCTTGAAGCCTAGCCTCTGCTGGTCCCTGCTGCCCAGCACCCCTCGCCGCTTCGCTTGCTCACCGCTTGCTCGCTCGCCGCCGGTGCCTGCTGTGCCCTTGTTAGAGACCCTCGTCGCCGACGATTCCTTTCGCCGGAGCCTCAAAAACCAGCAGCCAAGATTTCTGTTTTTTTTTAAAGAAAAGAAAAAATTAAATTAGGTATTTTTGCTTTATTTTATTATGCAAGTTTAGGTTTTTCTTTAATTTTTTTATTATCTCTTAATACGTTGTTTTCTTTGGTTGAAATACCTATCTATGCATAATTGGAAATCCCGATATATCACCTAATTCGCAACCGCGCCAGGATTTTTTTATTTCATCTATAAGGCTTTAGATGAAATGACTAATCAAGTGAGAGTAAAATTGATATTTTGATCTTTAAGGCTTAAGATCAATTTATCAATTTTATTAGCAAAAAATTATCCCCTGATCTGAACGATGTGTGATATTTTGATGATTTTTAATGAGTTGTCTCATCTTGATTGCTTTATTTATCTTGAGATGTGTTTGAGTTATAATATTACATAGGGTTTACATATTTAAAATAGGAATTTTATTTCGATTTTTTTTAAAAAAAAATTAAAAAAAAAATCAAAAATCAAAAATCAAATCAATCAATTTAGGTTGCTAGATTTTAAATTTGAATTGCATGTTAAATTTTAATTTTGGAAAAAAGAAAAGCCACACAAAAAATTATCATGCATATGTCATGTAGAATTAGGGGCATATTTTATATGCCATGGCATATTAGGGTAAAATTGCACTGAGTTTAATTTTAGATAATATTTTTCTTAATTTGTTATCAGTTTAGGTATTTTCTTAAACATATTGCATTTTAGGATTGTTTGGGTTAAGAGAATATTTTAGTTTAAATTAGGATTTAGCTCAATTAAATTCCTAATACAAATTGAATAAGATCTTAATCTAATTAGATAGTTTTCACATTTTTTTAATTTCGAATTTCATAAAAAATACAAAAAATGCCTTAGAATAAATTAGTTTCAATCTCTAGGATAGATTGCATTCTTTTAAGGAAAAAGAAAATAGAAAATGCCATGTGCATGTAATTAGGATTAGATTCATGAAATGCATGCCATTTATTGATTGTTGCTAGATCAATTTAATTAGAAATTGCATGTCATTAGAATTAGGTCATTTAGTTAATTTTGCATTGCATATTGCATGATTTCATTAATCAAGTGAAAACAAAAAAAGAAATGGCGTGTTAATTAGAAATTATATCTAGGGTTGTTGATGTGGATTCTAATTTAACATTGCATATGCTTTCGTTGCTTCGAGGTAAGTTTTTTTGCAATTTATTCATTGTTTATTTGGGTGTTAAATTGGTAGTTTGCGCACCTGCATGATCGCCTCATATGTTAGGGAAATAGATTTAAAATCAATTTAAGCTGCATGTAAAAACATTTTTGAAAATAAAAGAATAGTACCGAAAGGGCATTAGAGAAATCTAGTGTAACCAAGTCCCCGTACCCATAGTCTCTGGTTTGTAGGAGTAAGATAATTCTCACATTATTTTACTTAGGTGTCTAATCGACCTACCAAAAACTGATTAGTGACGACTCCTAGATAAAATCTATCTGCATGTTAAAAAAACTTGAACATTAAGTTGCGAATTGGTATGGGCTTGGGAGAGCCCGAGTTAAGTCTAGGCTTAATAATCCATTAGCCAAACTCTAGGTGGTTCACCCAAAAAATTGGTCGCGACATGAACACTGGCCTTTCTTGATTCAATACCGAAAGCATGCTATTTACATCCGAACCCATGGGAGCCCACCGAGATTCAGCATCATGCCTCAATAAAATGATGGCACCAAAAACGCCAGCAACGAGCCACTTGCTCTGCATACATCAGCAAAAGATTTTCTCGGAAGTTAACACACGGGCGATAGGTATACAACTGCCTATGGCATTCTGAGCTTTTCTGAGTAAATGAGCCAATCATGATATAAGAAGCTGTTCTTTTACAAAAAAAGAAAATAGCCGTCCAACGCATTGCAAAGCATGTGGAGAGCTTTGCTCTTCTACACTGAATTTTCATTTCCAACTTTAACCGCTGCTGCCACCACCACCACTTCCGAAAGAAGCAGCTCTCATGGTCTCAGCCATGTGCCTTCAACTCAAGACTTTGCCTTTCCCACGAGCGAGCACGCACGAGCCAGACCCGCCATGGCCGATCTCGAACAGCGCAACTCGAGCGCCAAAATGGGATTCCGCCTCAAAGGTTTGACCTTTGAAGAAGAAGGAAACTTGGGTAAAGCGCTAAAACTTGGTTAGTGTACGATAGTCGGGGAGCTGGGCATCTTGGGTTAACGCGGGGGCAGAGAAACGGGGGTAACATACAGCGAGTAGAGGCCAATATTAATCGACATGTCGAAATCCGAGAGTTTCTTTCTTTTTGTGGCAGAATTTTCTCTCTCTCTGTTTTTTCTTTTCCTTTTTCCTTTTTTTTTTTTTTTTTTTTACTTGTTGAAGAGAGCGGATTTATGCCTTTTGGCGATTGGCTGCCTGAGAGAGAAGTTCCAAATGAAAATCTTGAATGCGATGCAAATTTAAACGCCGTTTTCAAAGAGGGATCGAAGTGTCCTCTTTGTTCTTTTGTGCGGTGAAAAAGACGGTGAGAGCCGTTCATCAACTCAGCTCCAAACTAGTTCAATACTATTTCTATTCTATCACCTAATAAAATATTAAGGAGTGAGCAATTTCGCGTTTGATCTGTAACCTACTCTTTCCCTTAGTGCATGCAATGCCTGAAACCTAGGGTGGGAAATGATTAGTGTTTTCTTTTTTTTTGGTATCAAGGATCCGACCTGGCACAACCTTGCGGGTGCTCACGCCCTCCGAGGGCCCGACAAGCCCAACGGCGACCACCGACTATACATGGAGGGGAGCTGGCCAGGGTGGGAATTGATTAGTTTGTTCTTCTTTTGTTTCATTTTTTGTACTTTTTTTTTTCGTTTCATTTTTTGTTGAGCTGAATGAAATTGAACGCAATAAAAAAAATATCTATTCGTCAATAGCAACAATCCATAAAAAATGAACACATACAATGGAATAAATAATAAAAAATTCAAAACACGTGACAAAAAATCTAAATTGTAGAACTAAGTCTTCAATCATTCATAAAAAAATCGCTCCAAATTCTAACCACTTGAAATCTAAAGAAACAACAAACATAGTTAATTACAAAATAATAAGAGTTTTAAATTATAATTATTTTTAATTAAACTAAAATAGTTATGAAAAGACCTCACCACATATATTTGAGGATGCATGCGTAACTCCCCTAGATATAGGCAAGGCCTTTTGCCTTTAATTAATCTCGAATGTTGTTATCCAATTTACTATTCCCACGGTTGGGCTTTACATCAAGTGGAAAATCGGGCACTACCGATACTGCTCGTTCCATTGTGCTCTTTTTTCAACCCGAAATGGCTGGGGAGAGGAAAAGGTTCCCTGTTTTTTTTTAATGGTACTCCTGAGAATATATCCAGTGGAGACTAGGCGGGGCCTGTAACTCACCTTGTATAGGTTGGGTTCCAAACCTGCGCTTCTTTTCTTCAAATATCCCAATAAAGATAGGGGCTTTCAAGCTTGACTAACAAGCGAGAATCTTTTTTTGGAGATTATGTTGCATGCTTTTTGCAATAATCTTCCCTAAATATAATGGAAGACCTTGCACAGGCTCCCCTACCTGATCATCTTCTTCCCATATACCTTCTTCCCATGATGTTAGAGAATCTAGGGAGAGGAAGACAAAGTGTTGTAATCTATAGACGATGATGAAGATTTAACACAAGTAGAAGTTGTTCGATTGGAAAATCGCACTTGGATATGAATTGAAAGTCGAAATATTTAAAATCTTTGTTTTCAATCATCAAAAGTAGAACTTGACCGTAACTGTTTTCACTCTTTTAGATTGCAAGTTGGAACCAGAGTGTGATGACCCAGGGAAGAGGAAAACCCATACTAATCTTGTGGAGTGAATGGATCGGAGCAGAAGTCATACCACTAAATCACTCCCATTCAGCTTAGAAGAGAACAGTTCATGAGATTCTCAACTTAGAGTCCTTTTGCCAATGAAATCAAGCATGAATACACAAACAAATCTGTTCCAGTCTAGTTTGGATCTTTAGACCACGGGGTGAGCATTTTACTTTCACCTCCTTGCGTTTGGAAAGAGATACATGCACTAAGGGTATTGGAATTAGAGCAAACATTCATACACCAAGCCTTTTCATGTCTGCTTCCTAGTCCAGTTCTCTTGTTCTCGATTCTCGATTTCTAGTTTGGTTCGGTTCCCACTTAGGAATCGGGAATTGGAAATTGAACTCGATAATACATGTTCCAAAAAATATGGAATCGGGAACTAAGATTTCCATCGGAACTTGAAACTGGACCTATTCTCATGGTCAGTTCGATCTAGTTCATGATTCAATTGGGGATTCATGCCCACCCCTATAGAATATGAAGTAACTCTTTAGGAGATAATGAAAAGAATCTAATGTCCAAGCCCTTATCACTTCCAAAATTAGCAGGCTAGTTAGCAATGATTTCCTTCCCAAAAATTATGTTGCACTTCGAAACTTTAAGTTATAGCGCAACGGTCTTGTGATATATTTAAGCCAAGCAGAGCTAGCATTGTCAATCATAAGTTATAAACTAACAAAATCAGTAATGGTTTTAGAGCCAATCCCAATGATGATTTTGAGATAATCAAGTTGTTATATGAAGTTGAGACCTAACCACAAAGTCCAAAGATTTGCTTATATTGTTGAACATATCCCTGAGAATGCAGCAAAACCACCAATTCATCAAAGAGCAAAATTACAAAATGATTTATAAGCTCGAGCTCAAGCTAATTCGATTACTGAATTAAATTTTGAATCTAAGCTTTATTATGACATGCGGTTTGTGTTTAAGAGGGCTATTTCTTATTAATTACATTTTTATTTGATATTAATCACTTAAAACTTGTAAAAAAAAGTGTAAATATAAAATTTGAAATTATTCAAAAATTTTCTCATTATCTTAAGAATCGGAATGACATTTTCCATTTTCGTCCAGAAGACAAAATGTTGGAGGGTCAAATAAGTACTATTTTGAACCTTGTGGCAAGGACCAATCAAGTATGTTTGAGCTTTGCCTCATCCATTCAAACACCCAAGTTGCTAAAGCTTTTGAAACTGAATCCGAGTCGAATACTTTGTTCATGAGTAGCTTGACTTGTCTATAGGGCTAAGCACACAAGGGATCATTATCCAAAATTTTTTAAACGCGACCCATTTAATCCTAAACCTAATATTGCCAAAAAATTGTTGACATGTTAAATGAGCATGATCTGCACTTACATGAATAATTTGTGTCATTTCTTTTTAACTTATTTTTTTTTTCCTATTTCCCTCTGTTGTTCCATAGCCTTAGCAATGGCCTACTCCGTTGGCCACAAGCGAGGGTCTGGACACCCTCGCCAGCTCTCACGTGGCCCAAACCTAACAAGGGCGGTGTCGCCATCCTTGGCCACAACGAGGGCTCACAGCCCCTTGTCCAATGGCAAGGGAGGTCATGGGCCAACGGAAGGAAATAAGGATAAGAAAAAGAAAAAAATTCAGAAAAGAAAAGAAAATTTCCAAAATTTTTTATGTTGGCGCTGATTGTGTCACATAAGATGGTGGGCGTCCACATTAGCTATTTTCAGCTAAAATTAGATTGTAATAACCACATTGATAAATTGTCCAAATTTTCAAGACTAAATTGATCAAACTAAAAGATTATGAATGAATTGGCGGGCATTGTAAACTTATTACATTGATACAAATTCAATACTAAACTTTTCAATTGGATTAATTTAATCATAAATCTTTTTACATGGTACCAATTCAGTCCATCCGGTCAAGTTTGTCCAATGCTTATACGATGTGGACGTCGATCGAACGCTTACATGGAAATTTTTAAATATTTTATTTATTTTATTTATAATTTTTTTCTTTTTTTTCCCTTTTTTTTCTCTCTTCTTCCTCTCTGAACTTTCCTTATAGTGTCTGACAAGGCTCGTCGGCCACTGGGCGAGGGCCGTGAAACCCTCGCCTAAGGACGCGGGTGAGGCAGCTTTCCCCAGATCTAGGTGAGGCCAATGTCGCCCATGATTGACGAGGCTGCCTTCGCCTTGTGACCCTCGCGGGAGGCTCGTTGGCCATCGTAAAGAAAGTTCAAGGAGGAAGAAGAGAGATAAGAAAAGGAGAAAGAAAAAAAAAAGAAAAAAAATTCAAAAAAATTATTAAAAAATTATTACGTCAGCGTCTGGCTAGCGTTGACATCCGGCCACCAATAGACATCCATGTCAGCATTGGCCAGCCAAAATTAGTCGAATGGACCAAATTGGTATAAATGGAAAACTATTTAGGACCGAATTAGTTCAATTGAAAGGTTTATGATTGAATTGGTACCAATGCAATAAATTTATGACTTTTTTAGTACTTTTCCCATCTTGTGTGGCCCTAACCTAACGAGGGCGATGCAGCCCTCCTTGGCCACAATGAGGGCTCATAGCCTCGCATCTAGTGGCTCGTGAGGTCATAGGATAGCGGAAGGAAATAAGGAAAAAAATAAAAAAGAAAAAAAAAATAAAAGAACAAATTTAAGAAAGATGAGAAAATTTCCAAAATTGTTTACGTTGGTGCTGACTATGTCACATAGGGTGGCGGGCATTCACATCGGCTATTTTCAGCTAAAATTAATTGTAATAACTACATTTGTAAATTGTCAAAATGGTCAAGATTAAATTGATCAAATTAAAAGTTTATGACTAAATTGGTCACCAATACCATATTTTTGAGATTTTTGGATGATTTTCCTTTACTCACAAACTATGAAGATCTTTTAACATCACAATATGAATGCTCGTTTATTAGGAAATATTTTTTGTTTTTGTTTGAGTGCTTGGATATAATCCTCCGTCTCGCATTTGATTTTTTAGCCAAAAATATACTTTCTTCATTGACTTATGAGTTAGAAAAAAAAATTCAAATATAGTGGTCTCGGAAACTATTTCCACATCACAATCATCAAATTTATTGTCATAACTAACAAACCCAAAATACATGTGTTATCATTTCATTAGGTTAGATAAGAATTATATGGAGGAGTGAAATATAAAATTTGTGTATATATCAATAGAGAGTATGCGAGCCTATTTATAAGCTTTATAGGATGCTCATTTTATGTAATGAGAAGTTGTAATATCAATCACAATCAATCGGTTAAGATATGAAAAATTACCTAATATCTTTCAATTATGAGTTTTTTGTACAATCAAGCCAAAGCCGTGTCATGCGTTGTCTCATTTGTCTATTTTCCTTTTTATTAAGAACGAGCCATTCGATAAAAAAGGGCCGGATGTTATGAATCATATCGGGAATAGCCATGTGGACTCTTTTAATTGTCACATGAAGAGAGAAGAGGCAGATAGAGAAGAGAAGGATAAAATCTATAAATTGTAATAAACATACGTGACATTCATATTTCATCTTCACTATAAAGTACATACATTTGCAATGAGATCCTTCAAGAACACTTGGAACTCTGGCAGCTTGTGGTTTATCACATTGCAGAGATCACTCACGATGTCAATAAAATCGTACACGGCGTAGAGAGTGTTGGGGCCGCAGGAACATCGCAAGTCCACGACGGCAAGGCTCGCTGGGAAGGTGGTGCCGGCGGTGGAGAAGAGAGCTGTGATGGTTGCCTCCCTCATGGGTTTCGTCATCGATATCACATTTTTTGACAAAAGAAAAAATAGATTATTGATTCAATAAAAAGAAAAGAGGCTCGTCTCTTTAGTTTTTTTCATTTACAAAGATAAATCTCAATCCTTATGGATAGCTTATACTACCGGACATGTCTTCTCGATTGAAATATGTAGGCGATTCATATAGAACGATCGAATATTGCAAATTGCGTGCATTCTCTATGTTAATCCAAATCAGAACATCACAAGAATGGGTTTGTCCGATGTTGCGATGGCCTTACAAGATCTAATGTCATGCCCCGATCCTCGAACGCGCGCCCATCCATCACCTGGTCGACTAATAGCGACGTCCTAGGACGCATCGCCGACCCTTTCATTTTAATACGCAAGTAGAAGCATATAATAAACGTAGAAGCATATAATAAAATCCCTAGACAATAAAACAATGTGATAGAAAAGTAGGGCCATATTTTTCACAACTGAAAAACCACAACCACACTTTTATACAGGGCAAACCTCATAGTATATTTTACAATACTATTAACAAGTCAGATCTATCACACATTATATCAAACTCAGAGTTTGCAAAACAGGATGGGATCTCAGTCCTCATCCAGGTCATACTCAGGATCCTCCTCAAGGTCATCCTCCGGTTCCTCTTCAGGTTCTTCTTCTTCTTCTTCCTCTTCTTCTTCGAGGTCATCCTCGAGCTCCTCCTCATCAAATTCCACCTCAGGTTCCTCGTCTTCTTCCTCCCATGGCTCATCCTGTTCAACGATTTCCCCTTCCTCTTCACTCCAGTTAGCAACCTCAGCTGAGTATACTAGTGACTTATGATCGCCCTCAAACTTGGGATCCTTGGCATCCACCACCGACCTATCCTTAGGGTTTGCCGTCCCCAGCCTGAATGCTGCCTCCATAATGTACAGAGGCACATCACTTTCTAGGATGAGACCTTCTCTTCGCCCATCATGGTAGTGATGATACCATGATCGATACTCGTGGGGTACCGGGTCGATTATATTCACATTAACCTAGACCTTAGATTCTATCACACATACTCTAGCCCTTCTGGGTGGTGGTGTATCGGGAAGTGGTATCCTACCTCGGTGATCTCTTTAGGAATACCAAAATGCATCGGAGGACGAGGAGGTGGAGGTGCTGCCATCTATGGGCTCGAAATGTTGTCCCACATCGGGGTGAGATTACGTCTCAGCAAGTTCTACTCCTTAAGACCCGTTTAAGAAACCAATACACTATGGGCTGCCTATGCACACACAGGTCATAGGACTTACCTTAGCCTCAGATTCCACCTGCAAATCATCATAGATCAAATAGGCACCCAATCATAATATTACAGATCGATACCTCGATTAATTGACCTAGTCGATTACATGTCAACATGACCCTTCCCCGGTCATCTTAATCAATACTATGCATTTTACAAGATAGTATATCCAGTCACCGAACCACGTGCATTCTCTAAAGGCGACATACTTAGTTACCGAGCCACGTGCATTCTCTAAGGCGTCATGTCTAATCACCGAGCCCCGTGCATTCTCTAAAGGCGATGTACTTAATCATCGAGCCATGTGCATTCTCTAAAGGCGATATACCAAATCACCGAGCCACGTGCTTTCTCTAAGGTGACGTACTAATCACCGAGCCACGTGCATTTCAGAGGTGATGTATATAATCAACGAATCACATGCATTCTCCAAGACAGTATATCTAGTCACCGAGCCACGTGCATTCTCTAAGGTGACATACTTAGTCACCGAGTCACGTGCATTCTCTAAGGCGACATGTCTAATCACCAAGCCTCGTGCATTCTCTAAGGCGATGTATCTAATCACCAGCCACGTCATATAGTATTTTTTCTCATCTTTTATCATACCAGATAAAATATCGTGTGTAGGCATACGGTCGACCTTAGCCAAAATATAGTAAATTTCACTTCAATTTCTCCCACTTCTTTCAGCAGTCTAAAAATAGGTTTTTGACCTTGTAGACCGACTCCTGGTAATTTTCCACTCAATTACCAAAATTTCTTAATTTAGGAAATAAATCCTAAAATCACAAATAAATCGATTTAGCACGATTTAGCACTCAAATAAATAAACAGATTGCACCACGATAATCAGCATAAAATTTCGGTCGTTGGCTATCCCAGCCTAATTTCCGGAAAATAATTAATTAATTAAATAATTACGAAAAATATTAAATAAATGCAATAAATCCAATTTAGGCCCGTAATGCCTAATTGGAAGCCGAGACGGACCCGGAAAATTTTCAAGACCCATTCAATAAATAATAACATGAGTTTACTTGCTAATATCACTAACCATTTGCCTAACATGCATAAGTAAATCCCTAATTTAATTATTCTAATCTAATATATCCACCTAATTGCACTTATATAAATCTAATAAACCCCTAAGCATCATTAGTCTACTAAGTAGGGATTAGTGAGTTAAACTTACTTGTTTGGCGAGCCGGTCGGTTCAAATCGACGGGAACGCGACGGGGGACGATTCTTCTCAAAGCGGGCCAAGTTTTCGAGGCCCGGAACCACCTCAAAACGGGCCCAAAGGTTGCTGGATAACCCACCAACAAGCTCTCTGTTTGCTGGGTAGTCGAAGGCGGGCCGCGAAGATCTCATGGCTTGCTGGTTTCTGCTTCTGATCTTGGCTGACCCGAGAAAGGAAACCAGTGGCTACAACGGTGAAAACAATCCGATCGGAGCTCCGGCGAGCAAGTGGTCGGCAACCGGCAGCACCCGGGGTCAAGGGGGATCTGCTGGTGGTTGGTATGGGTGGAGGTAGGGTCGGAATGGAAGAAAAATGGAAGAAAACGCTGAAATGGCGAAACCGGGCGAACTAGGCAGCGGACTGACGAACCGACAATCGGCGGCTTACGACGGCCGTACGGGACGATCGGCGGCTCCGTACGGGGCGAGGTTGGCTCGTTGGGACGGGCTGTCTCTCCTGGTCACAGTGATGGGTGGATCGTTGGCTGATTCACACGGGAAGTTGACTTTTCCCTCGGATCTTTGGCGAAAGGCCAGCTGGAACAAAAACCGGCAAAAGAGAATGTAGAGGGGGAAAATGGGGTCTAAGGGCAAGTGACGGTGGAGGGGTTGGTGTGCTCGGTTTTCTCCGGTTCTCTTGAGCTTCTAAGGGACCTCAACAATGGAGAAAGCCACACATTAAGGAGGAAGAAGGGCTGCTGCAAGAGCAGATGAGGGAGAAGAGGTAAGGTTGGGGGCCACCATGGCCAAAATTTCCACAACTTGTTCGCCAAGACTCATCCTTGGCCAAGCATCTTCCTTGGCTGTCCATGAGCCACCAAGGCTCCTCCTTTCAACCTTGAATTGGTCTAAAATGGTGGTGGATGGGGGGAGTTACGAATTTGCAAGCAATTAGCTTCAATTGGACATCGATCTTTGCTCGATTCAATCCCATTTGGCCTGAACAAATCCCGTTGTTGAGTCTTCGATCAAATCGATATTTTTCCTCACCCATATATCCATCATGCATCCCAATTGTGCAATCAAAAACGATCCCCGGCTTTTTCTAGACAAAAACGACCCTATAACAACTTTTTCCCAAAAAGTCTCAGGTTGTAGAAAAATCTTCTGAGACTGAGTCGACACTCCTAGAATTTATTGTGACATGACAAAATCTTCAATTTCTAAAATCGGACTCGAATTCGTGGTTAATTTCCATTCGGCGTGTTTTTAGCGTGACCTAGGCTACCGGTAGCTTTCAGAACTTTTTAGTGCAAATGACCTGTGGTCGATTTTCTTCGAACCACAATGAACCAACTCAACTCATTGGTGACTCTCGGTTGTCATGAAAATCTCGAGGATTCAAATACGGACACAAGATACCAAAACAAAAGAAAATCAGTCTAGTATCGACCGACGAGAATTTTCCAATTTAGTGGTGTCACCAACGATTAGCCACACATCTCAATCGGACCAACCTATCTCCGATTTCAAATCGATTTTATACTATGCCGTACTGGCCTCTAAAGACGAGCACGGTCGAGAAGCCGATTCATAGTCGAATTCTCAAGTCTATTCGCCTTAAAATCCTTAATGACTTCTCCAGATAGTCTAGTTATCTTGAGAGTGATCAGCTCTGAGAACAGCCCTATAGGCTCATCAATGAAATGCCCGATTTATTCAGTAGAAGACAGGATCAAAAATCTGGGATGTCACATCTAAGACTTCCATATACCCTCTAGTGTACATTCTTGAAGAGAAATTTTGTTAATTAGAAAGTTTATCCACAAATTAGGGACATTAATAGATTATAAGGGGTATACCTGAAGCAATAAGTTGTTAGCATAACTTGTCTCTCCCATTCCTCCATTCATGTGTGGTACTTGCGTGACTTCCATCTCTCATCTATTTGTTTTTAAACTTTTTGGTGTGTTTTTGGTTTGATGGTTCTATTTGCAGTTTTGTGTGACCCCTCTTGATGTTGACAAAAAGGGGGAGACATATGCAGATTTAAGAGATTTTTAATGTGCGGTTTGTGTGACTTGTGTGGTTGATGTGATTGCAGGATTATGTTTTTTTTAGACTGCTATTAATATTAAGTCTAATGTTTGCATATATTGTTTGCCTATTGTGGTTGCATATTTTCTTGTTCATAAATTTCGATTGGTTGTGCTGTTTAAGTATTGTTTTGCAGGTTCTAATTTAAATTTGCATGAGGGTTTTGTCATCATAAAAAAGAGGGAGATTGTTGAGAAAACTCCTACTAAGATTTAAAGTTGACAAAACTTTCTGCTTCTATCGTCTTTGCTTTTGAGGAATTTTTGAAGACCCTTAACAACACTTTTCTAGAAGTATATCCTACTCTAACGTGCCTAGAACGAGATAGTGTCCAGAATGAGGAAGAGTCTAGAATTAGACTCAATAACATTGTAATACAAATCCAGAATAAACTTTGTTTGGAAACAATTCTTCAATGTATCTTCTTGCCAAGGATTTAACCTACTAAAAAAAATGTTGACTAAGTCAATTATATATTGACAAAATTAATCTCAAAGACAAGTTCCATATAAGGAAGCATTATTTATGGAAACCAAAATTCTGATTGTATGGGCGGCCAAAATCAAGTGGAATTTCCATTCCTATCTTTAATGGAGATTCTATCCAATGGCTTGATTGGAAGAATTTTCTCTAGAGAATGTCAATGGCTAATGTTGCATGAAAGAGTATTTAAGGGAGGTCATTAAGTCAAGATGAAAGGGACGTGAAATCAGAATTCCAAAATTTGAAGCTTCTGTTAATCACCTGTCTTCGTCTTTGAGCATTACAAATTGTGATCAGAAGAGAAATACATAAAAAGATTGTCTTAGTGAGTTAGAGAGATCTACCACTGAGTATTTGCACTCATAAGTTGTAATCTTCTGTTGATCATATAGTGAAATCTAGCCAGTAGGCTGTTAGTGTGAGAGAATGGACGCAGTCTTAATCTAAACCAAATCACTATAAAATTCGTGTGCAATTTTTACTTTCCTCAACTTTATTTATTTTAAATCTATTACACACTTTCTAGTCTAGAAGTCTAGTGTTCCTTTAAACTATTTTTGTTCTTAATACAAACTTTGCTTGCAACTTATTTTATTTCGAGTTTATTTGTCAATATCTCTTTTAAACACCTATTCACCCCCTTTAGGTGTTAGATCTAGCTACATAAAAAATGACCCGAAGGTATCAATTGATGTCTTACCTTCTAAACTTAAATTCAAAATAATTGTCTACAATAAAAAAATTATTTTTTAAAAAAGGGATAAAATCTTTAGGCTAGCAAATATGCACAAATATCCACACAACTAGGGCTGTTGACATCAGCAAAACAATTATATATCATCACCACAAAGGTAGATTAACACAAAGAAACAAGAAAAACTTTAATCACTGCCAAATAAGTTGAGAGACAATGTAGAGATGTATTTCAACTAATAAAACCATTCAATTTGTAGACACACCAAAATTTCAGCTAATTCGGATAAAGTTTCACCTAGAAAGCTAGACTGCCTCTTCTCCCCTTCGATGTTATGCTCTCTAGGGGTGAGCATGGTCCGGGTTGGTCCGGGCCACCCCCTAACCCTAGGACCAACCCGTACAGTGTCGGTCCTCAATTTTTAGGACCGAGGACCGACCCTATTGAGCTTAGGACCAAGGACCGGACCGACCCAATGGGTTCGGTCTGGTTCCAGGGTCAACCCGGTACCGATCGATAATTTTTTTTTGTCTTGTTTTTTATACTCCCTAAAAAAGCAAACCTACAATTCAAATTACACATACATCGACAATACGGCATTGTGCAATTAAACTATAAATACCAATACATATTTAGCAAATTTAAGATGACACAATAATAGAAATTTCGTACATGCTAACCGCTCATCGAGATATGGGACAAGATGGAAAGTTCTTGTAATCATCTATCTTTAATATTCATAACACCATATGCAAAAGCGTTTTCCTGCATTTGATCATGTAGAGTCCACTCAACCAAAAGATGAGCTTCACACCACTTGACTAGCATTTGATCATGTAGAGTCCACTCAACCAAAAAATGAGCTTCACACCACTTGACTAGCAAATCACCGTAGCAACTACAGTACTACTTTACTCTTCAAAAACTTCTACCATTTGATATAAATTGAAAAGCAAAGTGCAGCTGAAATTCATTAGTAAAATACAATTAAACCATACAAAGTTCAAAATACTTAATATAAACCATGAATATATAACTTCACATCTTGTTAATTCACTTGAACTTCTAAACACCTTAAAACAAAACAAACGACACATAATTAATACTCAACAAAAGTTTTAAATTGAAATTACTATTAGTGCTATTGATAGAACATCTCACCATAACTCTTAGGTTTTATAACAGACATTTTACTTAGGTTTGAATATATAAAAGAATTATAAATAATATAATGTAATATATATATATATATATATATATATATATATATATATATATTATATATATATATATATAGTCCAGGGTTGGACCGACCCAAAACTCTTAGGACCGAAGACCAATCCGCACAAGATCGGTCCCGGAATTTCAGGACCAAGGACCGACCCGGTCCCCTTGGGAACCGGACCCGACCGGCAGGGTTGGGCCGATCCAGGGTCGGTCCAGGGTCGACCCTAGACCGCTGCTCACCCCTAATGCTCTCTGCCTCTTTTCTCTGCTTCAGCCAACGCTCCTCTCTATCTCCCTCTCTCTCCTTCCCTTCCTCCCTCAATCAAGATCGTTTGAACCAGCCCATCAAGCAGTTATATTGCCATCTCGACTGATCTTTTTTTTTTGGGTCCCTTAGAGCTTGTACCTCTGTTCAGATGCCCGTTGTCGCTGGGCTTTTAGGAATTTTGGGACGGTTTCAAACTTTCTCCTTTGACTTTGCCTTTGGTAATTAGGAGTTTATGTCAAGTTGATATCACCCATGCCTCTTCGATTGAGGCCCCTTGCAATCCAACTCTTGTTACTTACTTTGAATGAAATTTCTGTTTCAGACAAAAACACAGGAACGTTATAGTAATTTAAATCATGTGCAATAATAGATACTTGGATTCAAATAAATACGAGGAAACCAATATTGCACAACAATTCTAGTCACAGTTATTTCGCCATGACTAAATTGAGTCACAACGTGGTCATGTATTTGACATGGATAGTCCAAAAGCCATCCTAAACTGTTTATATATGCTGGAATGGAAATCCATGTTGGAGTCCATAACAACACATGTAAAGAAAAGGTTGCAAGTTTAGAGGCAATGAAAGCCCAAAGGGGAAATATGCCAAGTGTTTTCTTGTGCTAACTCAACAAAGATTATAGATTACACTCGCTTTAGGTGACTAAGTTCTTTTGTGCGTGCGCGCGTTATAACGTTTTTGTACTCATTTATGACAAAAATGAACCTATTTACTTAAATTTTATAAACATGTCACGACATCTTGCCAAATTATACATAACAAATTATGTATGTTTAGGACAATTTATGATAAGGCAATGGTTTTTGGAGAGACTATTAAAGACCTCGACTGGTTACTCATGTGTGTTTTTGTTACGAATGCCTTTCAATAGCATACAGTTTCTTTTTTAAAAAATTGATGTCTATGTTTCCATTGTTTTCATATATAAAGTAAAAGAGCAGGAAGAAGAGACTAAAGTTGACCGTTCCTTGAGAGGCTATGGATATACGAGAGTTCCACCCCCGCGTTACGAAGTCTAGGTGCTTTTGTTGAATAGCCCTCTACATAGTGTTTTGTATCGTCATAGCAACTTCCTACTTTTAATTTATTTATACCTCCAAGTTTTTAGAATGTAGACGGCTTCATAATTTTGGCATGTTTAGATTTCTCACTTGTGTTTAAGTTCTTTTCAGCTCAGTTGATTTGGTGAATGCGAATTGTAATTTCAAATCACAATGATCAACATTGTATGTACCTTTAAATTAATTTTCTTTCTCAAACTAATTTGATGGTATAACCACTATATATTGGAATAGAACCTTTCATATGTTTTGTAGACATTATTGTGAAACTCTTCCTGTTGAGTTTCTAGTTTCGGTTTTTTGTAATTCATGTTTATTCATTCAGATGTCTCTGGATGGAAGCTTTACTTCATTTATCTTTTCTGTTTTAATTTCCTGACATAAATAAATCAAGAAAATACCAAATTCGCTCAATTGAACCGATGCATTATGGGGGATATACGAAAGAAAAATCCTTGAAAGAAAATCCCAAATGTCAAACCCTTCAACTTGCAAGTCTCTTTTGAACCAAAAAATAAAAATGAAAACACATGCAAGTCTCTTCCGTTTTCTTTATTCAAGATACGACATAAGAAGTAAAACAAGTGAAACGGCTACACCGTCAAACTATAGTAAACACACTTATGACACTTTTATTTCAGCTTCACTATAGAAGTACATACATCTGTAATGTATTTATTTGTAAGTTTTTGTGATTTATCTAGGTAATTTTCTTCAATGAGATGATGATGTTGACCAATGCAATCTTTTCATTGGACAAGCGCTTGCCGAGTTTGGCCCTAAACCTCTTGAAAACCTCATTGATGATCTTTTCACCAAAGTGAAAAACGAGCAAGGGCTCGGCTATAGCTCTTAGGCATCCCATAAAATTCCAATTGATTCTGAAATTATGAATCGAAAAAAGAAAAATAAACAGATCCAATAAAGAAAAGAAAGAAAGGAACTTCATAGACACTCAAAACAAGTACATGTTCGAGTATCATTGACCAGCTCTCCGCACCCACGAATGATATAAATACTACCGTTGCATCAAAGTGGAATTTTTTTCTAAGTTCATTAGAATAAGTTCTATTTTATCAAAAGATTTCCCTCTATTTTTTGTTTGTTCACTCGGCTAAGTGGTATAGCCGAGCCAGAAAAAAAATAGATTAGATAGAAATAAAAAGAAAGGAAAAGGAATACTTTTTATTTGAAGTAGTGGCTACGAACCACGGTGTCGGGGGTTCGAATCCCATTTACCAATGAATCACGAAATGCTATGGTTCTTAAATATTATTTATTACTTTATTCACTTAATTTATTCAGAAGTAATTCGCGGGATCATGCATCTTTTACTTTTTACTAGTTATAATGAAAAAAAGTGCAGCTGGTTTAGTCCATAGCATTTCCCCTCTTTTGCAATCAGTTTCGCTACATGGTTCCACTCTGCAAGAACTCCGAATCATTCTCTTGAAGCTCCTCCTTTTCATCATAAATGATCCGCTTGCCCCGAAATGACCTGGCCCAAGAGGGAAATCCCAATGAATTGGGCCTTTCGATACAATCAAATAGAAAGCCCCAAGGGCGCCATATTCTAGGAGCTCAAACTATGTGATTGAATATTGTATTATTTGGTCTACGTACCGGAACTGATAACATTTGAGATTATGCAGGATTATACACGAAAGATCCTTTTTTGGCTCTCTCTTTAGCCCTATGAATAGTCATCGACTCCCGGGAAAGGGTAGAAGAATGGGACCTATTCTGGGACATACAATGCATTACAGACGTATGATCATTACGCTTCAACCGGGTTATTCTATTCCACCTCTTAGAAAGAAAAGAACCAGATTTTTTTCTTCCATTTGAACTCATTTCCATAATTCTTTTTAAGTTTCAAATCCAAAAAAGGAAAATTTGTTGGAATTAGTGAAACTCTTTTGATCAAAAGTGCTTGTTCGATCCAATATGATAATATGATCAAAGGCAAAACAAAATAAAGATTCGTTAGAAAAAAACCACACCTAAAAAAAGGATAAAGGCCCAGCAGAAATTACTTATTTTTCGAGACCCCACTATAAGTTCTATCCATATATGTTCTGATCGACAGGAAGGGTTAAGGATTTACCCGGTGTGAGATATCACATTGTTCGATGAACCCTAGATGCTGTCGGAGTAAAGGATCGTCAACAAGGGCGTTCTAGTGCGTTGTAGATTCTTATCCAAGACTTGTATCATTTGATGATCACTCCCTTTCCAAAAAAGATCAATACACCAAGGTTGTTGAATCTCTCTTTGATTGATCAATGTGTGATATTCCGAATCCTCATTACTAATGGAATCGATTTCCACCCTTTATTCAAGTAGTTTTTCTTAGCCAAATTGCCCGAGGCCTACGCTTTTTTGAATCCAATCGTAGATTTTATGCCAGAAATACCCCTTCTCTTTTTTCTCTTAGCCTTTGTTTGGCAAGCTGCTGTAAGTTTTTGATGAGATGAAAGAAAGATCTCCCTCCAAGCCGTACATACGACTTTCATCGAATACGGCTTTCCACAGAATTCGATATGTATCCATGAGATCGAGTATGGAATTTAGTAATAAAGTTTGTATTTATTAACCATGTCTCCGAAAAAGAAACTTGTAACACCGAAACCATTCGTAATTCCATCAATTACTCGTCTATCCAAAAAATGAATTAGTTCAGCTAGTCCTCTTATACCCTGAGTTAAGGATATTGTATAAAAAGCATATCTGAGATAGAGTACAAATAGAATTGGATCCCTTTCATTTCTTGTTATTTTCTTTTTTCATATTCTATTTCTTAATTCTCTCCTACGCGCCCCGAAACTCACAAAGAAAAAAGGAAGTGAGTTAGACAAAAAAAGAAGAAACTTGGACAAAAAGAGAAGTAACTTGGACAAAACGAAACGAAGTGACTTAGACAAATCTTGGGGTAAAAGTCTTTTGATAAAATAGAACTTATTCTAATGAACTTAGAAAAAAATTCCACTTTGATGAGATACTAAATAGAGTAGAGTAAGGATCTATTCGAAAAGGATTTGCTTTGGATATAGAAATCACACTTGGAAAGGGTGGACAATTAGCTAGAGCAGCGGGTGCTTAGCGAAACCGATTGCAAAAGAGGGGAAATCGGCCACATTAAAATTACCTTCTGGGGAGGTCCGTTTGATATCCAAAAACTGCTCAGAACGGGGCTTGCTTAAGAATAAGAAAGAGGAATCTCATGTAAATACCATGGAATAAGGTTTGATCCTATTCATGGGGATTCCATAAATATTCCATTCCAAAAATAGAATTCCGTCTGTTTTCTGGATTTGGAAAAGTGCGGATTTTCAAGAACGGGAAATCTCACAACAAGCTAGGAAATTAACAAACGGCCCATTTTGAAATCGGGAGGGGGATCAAGATCAAGAAGTTATCGAAATTTTTTCTTTAAGAATTCATTGACTACTTGAAAACGGCTCTTCTGCTTAGAAACGAAATGTTCCAAATGTTCCTGGAAATTCTTGCTCCCATTGGACCATTTGTATCTATATGCATTAGGATCCCGATTCACGGATCTCTCGGTTCGAGAAAGAAAAATAAGAGGATTGATCAGAATTTAATTGAATAGATGTATCTAGGGAAAATTCACTTTGAAGCGACTATTCCCTAGATACCTAAGTTGTGATATTTGATTTCACAATTGAATCAATTTAAAAAAGACCTAAAGTTAGGGATTTTTCAATAGGTGATTCAGTTCCGAGACAAAGATCGTAGTTCTCGAACGAGCAATCGAAAAGATTCTGGATACAATTTCGTATTTTTTGATCTTCTTGCAGACCATCGGAATAATTTTTGGCTTGTGCAAACCAAATAGAATGATGACCTTGGGTTGTACCAAGTCTGAAACCAAGTGGATTTATTTTTTGTCCCATAATTCCCCACCCTTACCCATATAATGATATGTATGTAGAAAGCCTATTTTTTCTAGTAATTTTTTCTAGTATTTACTAGTGGATTCGCTCTTTTCTCTTTCCTTTTTTCTTTCTATAGTGGAGATTTTATCGGATCATAAAAACCCACTTTCCGAAGATCTCTTCCTTCTCTTCGGGATCGAACATCAATTGCAACGATTCGATAAACGGCTCATTGGGATAGACGTAGCTATTTTCTTACGAAGTTTTGTTATAGCATCTATAACTGCCTCTGGTTTAGGCGGACAGCCTGGCAAATAGAATTCTCACTATTTCTTAGATTCATGGACCCAATTCAATTCCGTGGGATCTTTCATTCACATTTTTTTCCACCAAGAACGTTTTATAAAACTCTTGGACCCCCGAATTTGGAGTATCCTACTTTCACGCAAAAGCCATCTCTGGCGATGAATCAACAATTCGAAGTGCTTTTCTTGCGTATTCTTGATAAACCAGCGTTTATATATAGATGTAGGGGAATCTGTTTGGGAAGTAAGGTTCTATTCGATACGGGTAGGAAAATCGGTATTCTTAAAAAAATAGAGAAATCAGAACCAAGTCACGATGATACGGGTCAACCCCTTCTTCTTGCGCCAAAGATCTTACCATTTCCGAAGGAACTGGAAATTCGCCTCAAATAATAAAAAAATAAAAAAATGTGAAAACCCTTTGATTTTTTATTAAAGAGGAATCTCCACCAATTAGTAGGGTTCAAATCTTTGTAGCTCCCGAGAATGTTTCAGTTTATGCTCCTACCTATTATCTGGATATACCAAGAAGGATGTACGGTCTAGCTGAGCGTTTCCGCGGCCGAATCCATTTTGAATAATCGTCACTATCCTCAATATCGTCACTATCCTCAATATCGATATCATCAATAAGAAAACCTTTAGGCTTGTTATCCAGGAACTTGTTCGAAATACCGTAATGAAAGGATACTAATTCTCTTTCTCTGAAAATATAGAAAAAAGGAGGAGGCGAAGAATCAAACTGTATCGATTGTTTTCTAGATCGTTTTGCAAAGCCTTTTTCCTTTTTATTTTATTTTTATTTGTTTTTCTTTCCCTTTTTATTAAGAGAAAAACGTTCGGTTATTATATTAAGTGGATACGTACCTTCTAATGGAACCAACCAGCAAAAAGCATTAAGGCTGCAAAGACTAATGCACCAATTGCGGTACAATAGAGTTGTAATTCACTATTCCTACGACCCCAACAAACAAAGTAAATAGCACTAATATAACCATAGAAAACAACATGGTATTGTCCGATTCATGAGAGGGGATGAATAATTTTTTTTTTTTTTAAGGGTACTATCGAAAAAAGAACAAACTTCGTTTGTTGTAACACTCTCTAAAAAAAAAAAAAAAAAGAGTTTCCTTTGCTAAGAACGGGAAGGAAGAAAGCGAATCGGTATGCTAATTTCTCATCCTCAAATCCGTCCTTCCCAGGGATTAGTGTCCCAACGAATAAGTAATTGTAGGAGTGAAATATTGATATAATTCGAAAAAACAAGGTCTAGAAGCCCATTTACTCCGCAATTTAGACAAAAATGGAATTGTGATGCTGGGATCTTGGGTAGAGGCGGGCGATGTTTTAGTAGGTAAATTAACTCCCCAGACGGCGAAAGAATCATCGTATGCCCCAGAAGATAGATTATTACGAGCCATACTTGGCATTCGTGTATCCACTTCAAAGGAAACTTGTCTAAAACTACCTATTGCTCAATACGTTCACGGATAATATTACTAATTTCGTCGGCTCTAATGGTTACCATGAGTATTTCTTAATTCTTTTTTGTATGAAAAAAAAAAAATAATGCCTACATTTATATATGAAAAATCGAGATCCGGTGAGAGTATCTGGCCTAGCTAGGGATAAATATTATCCAGACACCTCGTATCGAGGTATCAAGAACGAAAAAAAAATGCGGATATAGTCGAATGGTAAAATTTCTCTTTGCCATCCTAAAGATCCATAAGATTAATTGTGGATCCAATACTCTCTATCTATATTAGATACTATATTAGATAGACCTGTATTCGAATATATATAACTCGAGCAGTTTCTTGAAAACTCGCTTCAGATATGAAACTTTGAGTATTCAAAGATGCCCTTGTTATTCCCAATAGGATGGCGCGGTAACAGATCGATTCTTCCAAAGCGCGCCCCGTGCGAGCGGCAGTAGAGTAGTTTAATACAATAGAAATGAATACATTGATTTTCTCAACTCACGAACAAGATCCAAGAATAAGATTAGTTGATCGACCAAGAGGAGGAAGTCTGTGGATCAACTGGTATAGTAGATATACCAAGTTATCGCTGCAAACCACGAGATATTATTACGGCGAGGGATGATAAAAAATCGAGAGCTATGATTCAAAATCCGTTGATGACTTGTTATTTTATTTATTCTTTTTTTTCAAAACCTTTCCTTTGTTTTATTTCATATAATAAATAAGGATGTACAATAGAGAAAATCCTAAGTAAGAACATTGAAAAATTAAGCAAGTAAAAAGAAAGGCCTTTTTATTCTTCACGTCCAGGATTACGCTTCTTTAGGAGTTAAACTTCCGTTTGTCCATATTTCGAGAAAAAGTATCTCTTGTTTTTCATTTCCATTCCCATAAGAATGAATACTATGATTCGCATTTCGAACAGGCATGAATACAGCATGGACTCCTTATTCTTGATCTAGTTGTCGAGACAATTAAAAAAAAGATATTTCCTTGTTCCAAAATATTTTATCTTTGCCTTGAATAGTTGTATGAGTGAAAGAAAACAGCTTAGAAATTAGCAGTAAAAAAATGGAGTCTCATTTCCTACGTACAAGAAAAAAAAAAAGTAAATATAAGCAAGACTTTTATCCCAAGATTGGTTGATTAACATACTCTCCAAAAAAGCGTATTTTTTTTTACCGCCGCACAAAGAAAATATTTTGTTGCGAATGTGTGATTTAGTTTTTGATGCAGCAAGTAGGGGAAAACAGTTTTTAATTGTTGGTACCAAGAATAAAGCAGCTGATTCAGTAGCACGGGCTGCAATAAGGGCTCGATGTCATTATGTTAATAAAAAGTGGCTCGGTGGTATGTTAACGAATTGGTCCACTACAGAAACGAGACTTCATAAGTTCAGGGACTTGAGAACGGAACAAAAGGCGGGGAGACTCAATCGTCTTCCGAAAGAGACGCAGCTATGTTGAAGAGACAATTATCTCACTTGCAAACATATCTGGGCGGGATTAAATATATGACGGGGTTACCTGATATTGTAATTATTGTTGATCAACAAGAAGAATATGCACGAGCCCTTCCCGCGTGCCATAAATGACCTACGAATGGTTACCAGACACCCATGGAGAGGCACATTATAGTACTTGTATGCTTCTAGCCGGAATTTTATTAAAAATGGGAGCATATGGGTTGGTTCGGATCAATATGGAATTATTACCTCATGCTCATTCTATATTTTCTCCCTGGTTGATTATTAGATAAACGGGAATTAATTCTAACTCCCACTAGATGTCTATTTGCCAGGCTGTCCGCCTAAACCAGAGGCAGTTATAGATGCTATAACAAAACTTCGTAAGAAAATAGCTAGAGAAATCTATGAAGAGCGAATTAGGTCTCAAGAAGAAAATCGGTGTTTTACTACCAATCACAAGTTTCATGTTGGACGCTACCCAAAACAAACGCGCTACCAAGCTGCGCTACATCCCTTTCAATTGGTCTACAGTGTCATTTTATAGAATCCCTGTCTTGTTTTCAAAATCCTTATTTTCTCCATTGATATATCCAAGTTCCACTCGGACCAAGACATAACTTTTACTTGTTCAAATAACAATTAAGGTAAAGCAGGGTCAGGAACAACGAATCTCTTTATGATAAACAGATCCATTTTGCAAGTTCGTTATTACGGGTAGTTCCTACAAAGGATCGGACTAATGACGTATACAATACTTGAATTCTTGAAGGTATTATCCCTATTAATTTCGAAGATGATGATATTCTAAATCTAGATAAATTTACAGATAGAAAATATTTGGATTGGAGAATTTTCGATTTTTGTCTTCGAAATAAAGTATTAGTTTGAAATACATATTCTATTTGAATTAGTAGTTAAATTCAAAATGACTATTCTAACGATTAGAATTTCTACTATACTTTCCCCACTCCCCTCCTCTTCTTTTGCTCTATTTATACTTTTTTTTGTTGTATTCTTTTCGAATTATTCATATTGACAACAGTGTATTGAACAAATATAATTCGATCGTGTAGAAATGGATTTCTCATACTAGAAATAATCGCAGGAAATCTTTTGATAACACGGATTTTGCTGCCAAAGGGAGTGGCGATGCCATACGCAAAAAGGAAGAGACTCATAGAATGGCAGAGGCAAATAGAGCTTTTGCGCATTTTCGTTAATCCATGAACAGAGTGGATCACATAGATTCAACAAATGAGGTGGGTTCATTAACAATTCAAAGATGAAAAAATGGTAAAAAAGAAAGCATTTCTTCCTCTTTATGGATTAAATTATAAGAAACTTTTGAAGCCCAAAATGAATATTTGTGACCAATGTGGATATCATTTGAAAATGAGTAGCTGGGAAAAAATCTCAATATC